>VWZS01006719.1:450661-705575 GCA_013397075.1 Rhabdornis inornatus
AAAAAAAAAAAAAAGAGAAAGATTTCAGCTCTTCAGAATGGTCTATAATAAAAACTCTGATTTTGTCACTCAAGAAAAAATAGTATTTTTGTAATCTCTTGATTACTGAGAGTTTAAGATCTATGAATACATAAGTCTTAATACACTATCTAAACCAGCTAATAAGTGAGGCTTAAAAAATTAAAGAGAAAGGCAGGAACACATAAGAGTCTACACAGATTCCTTTAAATATTCTGTTATATCTCAGAGGACTTGCATGAAAGAAGCTGCCAGTAACTTCTACTTTATTTTTTGGCTAGTACCAATACTGCACCTTTTTCCTATGCACTTTGAATACAAAAGGCTTCCACACCTACCAGATCTACACCTCCCCACCCCCAAAAATTGCTCCCAAGTCACACCAGTGAGCAGACAGAACACAAAGAACCCCCCTCCATCCCCTTTCTTCACAGATTATGACATCCCAAGCTCGTCTCTCAAGTTAGCTTGAAATGCTTCCCACAGCTTGCTCTGCCTCAGATCAGATTGCAATTTCCTTCTGGGGAAGGAAACTCATGAGAAAGACATTATTGATTGAGGGCATTCCCACAGAGCTGCCAGGGACGTGGGACACGTACCAAAGAGCTGGGAAGGGTTGGCATTGGTGGCCTTTTCATAATTAGTCAGTCCTTCATAAATAACCTTCCCAACTGCAGCATAAAGGCACTCCAGCTCTTCGTACTTGGAAGCTACACTTGAGGTACCTGCAGAGTTTAGAGGTGTGTTTAGTTTTGGTAACATTACACACAGAACAGGCAAAGAACAGTTACACTGTGAATATACAGTCACTAAAACATCACTGGAGTTTTATATTCTCAACAATCTAAGGTGAGACAGGCAGATGCCTCATCTATATAAACCTCTTTATTACACCAGTATGTCCTTTATAATAGTGTACCACTTCTGAGTAACTCAATTTGACAAGCAGTCTTACATTACTGATTTACTTTTTTCCAAGAAAAGATTATCTAAATTAGCTTCTATTAAGACACAGCATATTACCTATTGCCTTCCTTTTTTACACTTTATCTGCCTTCCTTGTTTCAGCAAAACAGCAAAGCTTAATAACTAAAAAATTGCACCTCTGAAGCTGAAAAATTCTAATTGTAAAAATACATTAAATTTATAGCATGCATTTCTTGAACTAAAGTTATGACAGCCACAGGTTATTACATTTTTATGTCAATGGATAATGATGTACTCCACATGATTACTTATTTCAGGTTTTACTTTTTTAATCAGAGATTGAAAGTGCAAGCTAAAATGGACCATTAAATGCAGGAATCATAAAACAGAATATCAGCACATTCCAAAGAGTGCCTTCAACCCACCCTCAACCACTTAAGTTATGCAGCAACAAAGGATAAAAAGGAGGAAGAAAACACCACTCACTTGGTTCTGTGGGGAAAATTCCCATCAAGCGAGACAGCAAACTATGGACAGCTCTCAAAACCTTGGTGTTCCCACAGGTCATACAGGCTGCCACTCCTCGTTGGAGGGGCTTGAAGCTGCTCAGGATAGCAGGGGGCTGCAGCACAGTCAACAGGAAACTTAAGACCTCTAAGCCAGTGCAAATGTTGGCAAAGTTGGCCTGATTGGGCTGTTCCTAAAGAGAAAGCATCCAAAAAGGCAGTGAGTAGAGGTAAACAAGAATTACACAGATTACTAAAGTCAGACCAAATCTGTTAAAACCCACTAAGAAAAACAAAACAAAAATAAAAAACCACACCAACCAGTAAGTACTGCAGCTCTACAAATTATAACCACACACTTAACAACTTGTTTATTTCACTACAAAGAAAAGATTAGTACTGCAAAACTCCATATCCAGATATGACTAGTATTCAATCATGTCACATGCCAGGGAAACCTAAAGTCCTACAGGACTAGAATGCTACCTACCACAGTCATGAGCAGCTTATCAAACCACTGCAACTTCAGTTCTGATTTGGGCCACATGTCTGGCCTCAAAGCTGTTTTCAGAAGGTTGACGCAGCGGCGAGACAGCAACTCCCCAGGGGATCCTGCAGTGTTGGAGTTGTCATTTACCTAGCAATTAATCAGAGTTAACAAAATGACACCCTTTTGGAACCTAGTCATTAATTTATTACACATTCCATACAAGCATATAATTTCTTATTTCTGAAATGGATGAGCTTAAGTACTTTCATCAGTACAGTCACACAGCATTTAATGCACAAAAAGCTCACAACTAATAGTAAACACAGAACTGGTGTCTCAATTGCTTGCTAATTAACCCAAATCACCCCATCAACGGTGTATTTTAAAAAGTTTCATCCCATCCTTTATTACTACTCTGAACATACTCAAGATGGTTAATCTTTACTGTTTGCAAGGTATCCATAAACATGTGCAGCTCTTTACTCAATTCATCTTTATACTTAAGAGCACATCTACTTTGTGCAGTGGACTGTGGGATATGAAATCCCATGCTACTTACCTGCTGAGTCCACTGCAGGAGCAGAAGTCATAAAATTTATCAGCCTGGAGGTACACCCAGATAATTTTCCCCATCCCATGCTGCAGGAAAGTAATTCCATGTACAGGATTTTGAAAATAAAACAACAATCATTATCCCTCGATACAGTCATTCCCTATAAAACTCACTAAATATTTTGGGATAAAGTATCCTTGTCATTTAACCTAGGCAACAGAACAAGCATACCTTGCAGCATCACCCAAATATGTAAATTATTCATGAAAATAAAGTATAGAAACATTAGAATAATCCAAGCCTAAAAGGACCTGTGTGAAAAGAGGGGTGTATGGGTTTGGCTGCTACTCCACACTGGTATCTGCATATCAGAATAACCACAGTACCTGGCAAGCGATTCTAATCAGGAAATTCACAACAGTGTCTGTGTGCTGCTTGTCAATGGGCTTGGCAAGGAGGGCATCAGCTCCTGGCAAGGACTGGCTCCGTCCAAACACCTGCATGCACACAAAACACAGAAGTCATCAGCAAGACTGAAGGAGGAAAACAACAAGAACAGATTTAAAATACTTGCTTAAGCTAAAGCCTTCAATTTAGGGAGCTTCGAGTCATGTGGAAAAAACAATTACACTACTTAGAGTCTCTGTACAAATCCTGATTTTCTCTTACAGAACTTATTGCTCCTGTAGCTGTCCTGAATCGTTTTACTTCTTGGCCAGAATCCACAGACAATCCTCTTTTAACAGCAGATGAGGCAGAACTTGCTCCTTCTCCACTTGCACTTGAGTCCATATCTGAATCTGGCTGAAATATCAGCAACATGCATGTTAAAAAAAAAGTACATTAAACTGTGGAGCAGTTCAATCTTTACCCATTTATTTTGATTTCCTACCTGCTGGTCTTTGATTCTTTGCAATTCCCATTTAATAACAACTTCAGCAAGATCCACAGCTAATTTTCTTTGCTCTATTGTAACACTGGGAGTGAAGCCCAGTCTCTGCATGGCACTAACCATGTGCTGAACTAAGTGATGTCTCACAGGATAATAAACCTGAAAAAATGGTTTCACAGAAATCTTCGTCATTAACCAATAACATTCCACACAAAACCTACAAAGTTGAAATAAAGCAAAATTATAAAACAGTCATCAATCCCAAAGTTTGCTAAACCTGTACCACTTCAAATGTTGCAATATGGAAAGGTAACAGGCACATTGAAAACAGTATTTTGGTTACAACTTTCAGTAGTGACTACTGATTTCATGCACTCAAATGAACATGTTCTTTTTAAGACTGATGGTTTTTCTCAAGGACCACTTATACCAATTTTTTTCCAAGCCTTTTAAAAAGCTTCAACTCACATTTGAACATGCTCAGACATTCTTTCAAAAATTGTTGAGGCATCAGTTCCTGAAAAATGTGTATTAGTTTTCTCTTTGGATTGCATTTTAATACATGTTTTCAAAAATGTTCCTGTATTGACATTCTGTACCATTCCCCCATTTGTTTAATGCTTCCCAACATACATGGGCTGGAGATAAAAGTGATCTAGTTAATCCCACAGAATGTATAAAGTCAAACAAACAACGATTAGTGAAAGATGGCAAAGAATATGGTTCTGCACCATTTTAAAGAACTCTTAGAGAATCTTCACAGACCTGTTAAAGAACACTGCTAATGCATGTGTAATGAATTCATCTTGCAGACTCTATCCTGACATTTGGAGTTCTAACTTCAATCATGATAGAGCTTAATAAATTACTTGCTATTAAACATTTGTATTCAGTTATAGATAAGTATCTTTACGCACAAATGATGCACTTGGAAGCTAAGCCATATAAATCAGATTATACTGTTTTTCTAATCAACCTGTTTACTTCCTTAATGCAGGAGATACAGTGAGTACCAGAATAACAGCATAAGTACCTTGAAATGTTGTACTATCAAGTGCAAAATATGTACTAGTTGGGGCACTGTGTGACCCTCTTCCACGATGATTTTTCGTGTCCAGTGAGTGAGCATCTGGTGTCCATCCTCCATTCGAGCAGGCACAGCTGGAGTCAGGATAGCCATGGCCTGCCTGACAATAGCCCGGGCCTCCATTGCATGAGCTTTGAGAAGGCTGTGAAAAACCTGAACAGCAGAATTTCTCATCAACATTAATACTGTATGTATTTACAAAAGCAAAGCATCTATAAAGAAGGGGAAACAACAACATATATTTTTCTAAAAAACACAATTTTTCTCTAAAGGCGCATAATTTGTTAAAAATATCATAATACATCAACAGCAGAAGCATAGAGCATATACTTCTATTTCCTTTACACTCCCTTTTCTTCCTCCCCCTCCACTGTCCAATTTGAAATTTTCCCTTGGTCCCCACATTGTGTCTCCACTGAAGTGTCCGTCTCTTAAATGAAGAAACATTCCTGATTTTAATTCAGCCAAAAGGTCTACTTGTGTGAAGACAAATGAAAACAGGAAGGGCAAGTAGTACTTCTTTCTATACTCTCCTATTCCCAAGTAAATCTGTATTAAACATTTGGCCTGCTGCCATTTGTTTGTGGTGTTTGAATTATACTCAGTATTCAAAACCACCGTGTAGCTTTGACTCTGAATCTTAAAACAAAAGAAAGCATTCTATGGAACTTAACACAAGCCCATGGTCAATACCTGCAGAACAATCTTCTTGTGAATGGCAAACTTGGCAATGATGTGTGCCAAGAGCAGGTGGCCACTGTACTTGCAGGCTGGGTCCACGCAGGCCTTGGACAGGAGGCAGGGCCAGGCAAAGGTCATCAGGCGCCGCAGTTTGCTGTTCCTGTTCTTGTTGTTGTCGTGGATGTGATGGGGAGCATGCTCCACCAGCAGCGTGGCAAACTGCAGCAGGTAGATCCTCAGAGAATCCAGCATATCAGCCTGCTTTTCTGGATCAAGTACCTAGTTCCAGGCATGATCAAAGAGGAGAGAATGAAGCTGAGAAAAAAAAACCCCTACTTTTATTATTATAATAAATTTTATTATTATAAAGGCAAAGTCCCAAATTTTTGCTTTTTGAGCAGTTTTTAAGAGGACTAAGAACTTGTAATTACTTTCTTGACTCAGTTTAGTACCCACAAAACAACCTCCTGAAGTGTGAACCTTTAAATAATGAGCACATCTGGAAACTTCCAAACTGCTAACCTATAAAAAGAAATAAATAACAAACCCCAACCCCCATCTTCAATAACATTCGTTTTATAACTGGTTCCATTAAACAGCAGTGAATTAGAAAGACACTGATGCTGGGTCATGGAAAGCTTTCCTTTTTAAAAAGACTGGGATCACAGCCAAGTAAGGCCCATTTCTAAAGACACATTCCAGTTCTGAAAACAGCATAAACTGAAAACTGTAGTCCCATTCCACTGATGACTGATGGATCTCACATTCAACATTATTAAGTAATTTGACGTAAGAGACCAGAACAGAACAACTAATTCAAATCAGGATGAAAAGTCAAATGAGAGGAACAACTTTTTGTTTTAATTTTCAAATACTTCAATGTAAACAAAGATTGTTACCTTTGTTATAAAAACACTAGTGATGCTTTCTGGATTATCTCCTTCAGGGTTTGGGGGGCCCAACAGCTGTTCACCCTCTCCTTTTTCAAAACTGTACAAGAAAGCAGGATTCAGGATATGTTGCAGCACCTACAGAATATAAACAAAGCAAGTTTTACTGTATTATTATATTCTTCTAATGGCAGCCAACATTCAAGTACTCCCACATGCAAACCTGCCTGTTGGACACACTCACTGAGTTGCAAAAGGAAACTATAAATAAAACCCCAAGAAAAAGACACACACCAATTTTTTTCCCCTCTTTCTTCCTTCCAAGGGCATAGATTCTTAGAAAGTGTAAGCTAAAGCAGTCAGCATTGAACACAAGATGAATTGCTGTCTCTGTTCATTACCGCTCTTCTTCAGGTATGATATTTTCACCTAAATGACTCTGCCAATTATCAAACTCATTGACATTTAAGTAAGGGAGTTTTGTTGCCCTAGTTCCCAAGAAGAAAATTAAACCTAAATACCAGGCTTCTTTGATTTAATTGCTTTAGTTACCTTGGCTTTGAGCTCATCTCCAAAGTTTGGGTCATTCAAGTCTACAAAGCGGAAGAACAAAGCCCGTTTTTGGGGAATACTGTAGTTTTTGGGGATCTCTTCTTCCATATATTCCTTTAAGAAAGTCATATTGCAGAGAAATCGGCCTGTAAAAGCTCGAAGCAACTGGAAGAGTAACTCTATATCACCATAATTCCTTCTGTGAAAACAAACAAAATACAAAGCTTCTGTGAAAAAAATACACTAACTACTATGCTGATGAAACTAACCTTTTAAAGGAGCAGAGAAGCAAGGGCAGCCAGTACAACAGACACAGTTTTAGAGCCAATGGCAGTATTATGAAATATTACACTTTCTCTTCAATAACTGCAAACCATTTTTAGTAGCCCTATATACCTTTACAGTATTTTCCAAATTAAAATTTAAAAAATACATGCAGGGTGTAGGAAATAAGATTTTTACGTACTTGCAGTAATTCAGTAAGCAATAGGCCAACAGCTTGGGCTCTTTCCAGTTTGTTGCAGCCATATTCTCCTTCCTATGTCTCTCCTGAAAAGCTTCACTCACCCATACACGTTTCAGCTGATTCACCAAGGAGTGCTGATTTGCTAACCAACATTCATCATTCTTAACAATAATACTTATGATCTGTCCAAAGCAAAACAAGACAAATGCCCAGTCAACACAGAAGAGATCTGTCAGGAGAAACAACGATACACAAGCACTTGCTTAAGGTCAATTAAGGGTTCTAAAATATTCAACGGCAAAACAAAAGAGTGAAAATACTTTAGATTAAGAAAAATAAATTTCTGTTGTCATGCTTTCCTCTTGTATCATACTTGACAAAAAAGCATAGTTCATTTGAGTCTTTTCCCTTCTCAGAGCAGCTGCAACTACAAACACTCCACATTTTTTTACAAGTGGCTTTCTATGAGCTGTAATACACACATACACTGAAAGCCTGGGTGTAAGAGGCTTGTAGCTGAAGAGGTTTCAGCTATCCAGCACAGAGATAAACAAGGGTAAATGAATACCTTGATAGCCTGGAACTGCAGGTCGAGACGCATTGTGGTGGTGCTGGGGGAGCCAGGTCTCACGGCTGCCTGGGCACCCACAGGCAGCAGCAGGGTGATAAATCGGTTGGGATTAGCTGCCAGTACATCCCGCAGAGGTTTGGCATCTTTATGTTTCAAGAAACTCTGCAAAAGGGGAAGAAATAATTTTAATAACCTTTAAAAGCCAAAATACCAGGCAACTATATCATCCTGTAGCTTTTATATTCCACACTAAAGTTGCAGTAGTCATATTTCATGTATATAAAAATAACATCTACACTTCAGTAATAGCCTTACATGATTTGGAAAGGTATAAAATCAACACTTCAGGACAAACAAATATAAAACCAGGAACAGGAACCCTGCAGCCAAGAGTAAGACCATGATGAAGGACTACAAGGTCATACAGGAAAAAAAGATGCAAAAGATGAAACCTTTTTGTTCATCAGATTTGTCAAGTTGAGGGTTTTTCCTGCTCCTCTCCCCACACAGCTTACCATAAACATTCTGCTCCACTGTGGGTCATTTAAAGTGGCTTCCATCATGAACAGCTCCACAGTCTGGGATGGATGACGTGTCAAAAACTTTATCAGTGGTTCCCTGAATGGACTGCCAGCCTAAAAAATTCATAAACCTTAAATTAAAAATGCAGAGTATAGAGTGTTTCCTACTAATTTACTACCACTCAGAAAAATACATTTGACTTGGCATTTATGCCGATACAAAATGTTCAGAACTTGCATGATAAGAATTCATTGACACTTTCAAAACTTCACTTCTAAGAGTGTAACACAAATGTTAATACCTCCTAAAGGCTTGAAGAGCATATTTATTACATCAAATGTTCTCACATCATATTTGAAATATTGTAATTATCATATACTAATGTTTAAGACAACTATAAAGCAAAAATTCCAGCAATGTTAACTTCCTCTTTTACCTCTATTAACATTGCTCGTTCTGTTTTCATAACAACTTCCAGGAGAGGTTTAACCAGAGTCTGTGGGGCAGCTGGGATCAGATGGAATAAATTTATAATTGCTGAACAAATCTTCATTTCCTACAGGTAAAAAGAAACACAATTAAATAAATATTACTGGATATAATGTCTAAAAACAATATCACACATCTTACTTCTTTTTTTCCTTCTGTATTAACATAGCCAGCAGCCAAGTGCAAAGGGTTAACATACAGCATCTACTTACCATAATGCATGAAGAAATTGCACTTGTGGAATTGCCCGTGCCCCTCTGGTAACATAATGATTTAAATGTTATTTTTCTTGCCAGTAGAGTGGTGTTTTACAGGTAAGAGCTAAACACTCTAATGATGCTGCTGATGGAGGAGTGCTCATTGCCCTACACCAAACGGGTCATGCACCAAACATCCAGACCTTTCCCCCTAAACCATTTCTCCTATACACCTATGTCCTGGGGTGACTCCCTGGGGTGACCACACACTCCCAGATTACACATGAAGAAAGAGAGACTCAGCTTTCTCACAGCACTGTTCAGCCTATCTCACAAATAGCTCGTTGCTATAAAGCTGGTTACTATAAAGTCAGCTCTGTTCTCTCACTAGATATTAAATTCTCCAGGAGTACAAAATAATTTGCATCTTTTTTCATTGTGTGATTTAGATAGAGACTGCATTTCAGTTAGCTAGAGTGTAGATTTCCTTCAGTAAGAAAAGGGAAAGGAAAAAACAAAACAACAAATCCACCCTCACCATCTCTCTAAAACTAAGTTCTAGTGTGCAGTATCCAAAATGATTTTATCAAGTGCATTGCATTTTCTCAACTGAATTCAAACACAAAGCATTAGGCTCCACTCCTTTAAACTGATCTGCCCAGACAGACCCCACAAGACTCCTCTCATGGATCGAAGTGCAGGGCTGACAATACATAAAAACCTTTTGAAACCACTTATGCCTTCACAGAAACTAAAAATCCTACTCTTCCTGGTATAAACATGCTCAATATCCTTAAGAGCAATGTGATCAAAACAGCTCTGCCACAGACAAGCAGAAGACAATTCACAGCACTGCTCTCAAAGGCACAATGCACTGTGCCCAAAATACAAAGATAAAACTAACAAACCATGAGTTAAAAGAAAAAATAAAACCAAACAACAACAACAAAAGAAACCATGACAACAAAAAAAGTTCCTGGTGCCTCCACTGAGTTTCTCACCTCTACCCCTTCCGTGGCAGGCTGAACCAAAACAAAGTCACAGCATGAAAGGAAAAAGCCCAAAAAATATCAAATAAATGTACAAATTAGCACATGCTATTCTTCAGGCTGCACACTAACTTCAGCTCAGTTACTTCCTCATCTCCAATGGAAGGAATGGAGACAATGAGCATCTGAAATGCTCCAAATTGTCCTCCAAAGAACTAGGATGAAAAGCATCCTTTTTTCTACTTTTACATTGATCAGACATGGCTTCTCAAATATTTACACGGTATAAAAAGATAATGGAGGTGATTAAGTCAGGGGAAACAATATTTTAGCATCTTTGAAGACAAATTTGGGCAGTATCTATCACGAAACCACTTTCAGTACTTGAGCTACCAAGCTAAGAAGTCCTCTAGAGCTATCAAGTCCTCCTAGGCTGTAATGCAGAATTTCCACCATGGAAATTTCCACTCCCTCAGAAGAGGGACAGCTGAAGGCAACCATCTACTCAAAACTTATTCTTTCAATTACAGAGATGACCTGAAATCCCATGCCTTTCCTTGGAGAGGCAGGGAAGAGAGGAAGAAAGATTTAAATCAAATATTTTATTCTCTGGACCAACGAATTAGATTTGAATCACTACGTAATATATTTCGTTTCAATTTGTTCATTTCTCTGAACAGTGAGATCACAGCCCAGGATCACAGCAGGACTGTCATAAATTATTTAGGTGAACAAGATTTAGTTACTCTGGCATCAGTGTGGATCTTTACAATAGTCATCGTTATGCAGCATTTCTAACTAAGTCTTCAGTTTGCCTATAGTTCCATTTACATATGAAAACTCACTCCACAAACCTTTTGAATATTCTTTAAGAGGCCTTGCTGACCAGCCACTATCTGCACTATGCTGGAGGACTGCCTGACACCATCATCAAATGGCACCTTCATCCTGTGCTTCAGGCTTTCCTGGCCAATTCTGTTCCCCACTGAGTGTTTACCACCTCCTCTACTTAACCACACAGTGTGAATGATTCAACCTACTCCCCAACACTGCTTTTAATGAGTGTCTCAGATGTTGGAATCTCACTAGGATCATGAAGAAAGGAGAGAAAGTGAAATGTCAGCTACAGTAACTGACCACCAGATTCACCATCCCTTTTTTTCTACATTTAGAAGACAGTTTTTCAACAGCACAATGTACATACAGATACATAAACACAGACTACCACAGGAACTGTACAAAGACCAAGCTGTGTCCTCCTGCAGTTTCCTAGTTTTTGTTGTTAAGGAAACTTTGGAGCAACAACTCCAAAGGAAGCAGAGAAGTAATATTGAATCAGCTTTGCATTGACACAATTCTACTTGAAATGTTTCCAGACTTCTCTTCTCCCTCAAAATGTGACAGTAGATTCTTTCTCAAGCATCTGGTGTGCACCCCCCACTCAAAATATCTCTCTAAACATGTAATTACACAGAAAACATCAACAAAAGACATTAAAAGCAGGGGAATTCCCAACTAAACATGACTTAGTGACAAATGAAAACTGTTCTGGAGGTGCCACGTTGCATTTTAAAATACTATTGCTATAAAAAGATCTGCAAGATATCTGTAATCATAACATTTGAGGAAAAGTGAATCCCAAAAGTATATGAAGGCCTTAGAACTACTCTGACATGAATAAAATGAGGTTAACTGAAGAATGCAGAGTGTTTTAGTTAAAACATAAGAAACCAATCTTATTCTACTTCATTAGAGAACATCTGGGTGTAATATAAAGCAATGACCAAATTCAGATTAAAAGCTCTCTTGCAATGACAGGAAAGAGAAATGAAAAGCCATTAAGCCATTTCCATGTTTAGAGTGAAATAAAAAGCCAATGTAGTTTTATTCTGATCTGAAAAACAAAGATATTAATAGAATTTCCCTTATCTTTTTCTTAGGTGCAATCATAAATCTCAACACTTAATAAAAGCATTTAGTAAAACATTAATAGAACTATGGGACTTGTGGTAATGTACAGGAAACTGCACTGAAGCAGGAATTCCCATCAGTATTACTAAGAGCACACAGTATTGATATCACTCTGCACAGTTTTCCATTTATAAGACAACTGAGCAGCTTCCCATGCTTCAACACCGAGGCCATTAGTTTCACTGGGAGAGTGATTTTAATGTGATCCCAACTAGTAAATATTGAACTTGGTTTTAATAAATTAAATTTTAAATTAACTGGGATTATGTTATCATTATGTATAATTTTCAAAAGGCTATGTTATGAACATCAAACATATTAATGAAAAAAAGGGGATTACACTGCTGAGCTCATCAGCCATTCCAGTGAAGAAAGACTTCTAAACAGAAAATCCTGAGGGAGAAAAGAAAGACAAATGCTTGAGCTGCTTCCACACTAACCTAAAACAGTCTTTAAAGTAACCATTGTCAGCAGATAAGAAGCTCCTCTTACTGAGACTTCTAACAGATATTCAATATTCTATATTCAATTCAGCAAGTCTGTTAGCTTGTAACAAAGCATCAGTGTGTAATCAGTTATGGCAGCATTTACAACTGAATGAGTTCTTTAATTCCAAAACACTAACACTACTTCTTTCTTCTCTTCTCACATAAAAGCATTCATTAACTTACATTTCCATCACTCCGTTGTCCACCTTTGTGTGTAATAACTACAACTTCCATCCATTTACGCAGGTGTTGCTATAAAGAAAGGATAATTAGTATTATTCTTCTAATTAGACTGCTCCATTTTAGCATATGCTACAAGAGACAATGTAGATGCAGAAATAATTTGTTGAAGGAAACAAGGAGAAGAATTATCAGTTATTTTCATTCCCTCAAGTTGAAAAGTTTACTGTTGCTAAAAGTCCTCTCCATATTCAAGAAAGCAGGGATTATAACTATATATACATATATACAAAAAACTTAAGTCTGATAGTTTTACACTTTTTTGATGACTTTGATGTGTATGCATTTAAATACCTAAATATTCATGCCAAGGGGATAAAGAATTCACATATTCAGTTTAAACACTGCAAATAAACAGAGCAATACCTCCCAAAATTTTATAAATCAAGAAAGCACCAAAACAGATTTAGTCCATTGTGAAGTAAAATTGTTAAAGGTGCTGGTGCCACCTTGCTTAAAGATAAATTTGTCCAAGAAAACCTTAGCATAACTAGTTATGTCTTCACAAAAAAATAAAATCTCTTAACTTTTTGGTTAAGAAGCCCTTGAGAAATTTACTCAAAATGTTTAAAGAAATTGGGGTTTTTTATTAAATAAAATAAACAAAACCAAAAATCTTTTACTTCCATATACATTGAGTCACTACTGAACTTCTCTGATTTTTCACCAATAAAAATAGCTAAAAGAAAACTTCTTCTGGAAGAGCTAAAATAAAAACTTAGATGGGCTTACCATCATCTGATCACAGAATTTATCATTGAAAGAGTTTGGGAAAAGTCTAGTGACTGATGTCAGACGATTCACAACATTGAGGGTCAGACTCCGATAGTCTCCCAGCATCATCAGCAAAGGTCTCATGTGGGTATGAATTTGATCAACTTCTATGGTAGCTCCTTCCAAGAACTGCAAGAGAGTGCACAATTAAGATACAGGTTGAGAGGGACATGACTTTTGTGCAAGCATTTTTCTTAAAATAGATGCAGCTGACTTGATTTTTCTTCTTTTATTTTGTTCTTTCAGAATGCAGTAGTTCAAATAACATCTAGTGCTGGAAATATACACAGTGACAAGAGGGATTTGGGAAGCACTGAGGTATTTCTGACACACGGTAGGATATTCCATAAAATAATCAAGTAGGAGATCTTAATTACAAACTGAAAAACTACTACAGCTATAAATTAAATACACAGCTATGAGCAAACTACTTAGACCCCATATTAAGAACTGCCTGTGAATCTGGCTGAAGGCAACAGAGCAAATCTCTGTGTTAAAATCTGCATGCATCCTGAGCAACAGTAAAGGTCAAAAGAGCCTGGCTGCAAGCAGCCAGAGAAAATATTTCCTGCCATAATCAAATATCCTGTGGGCATGAGTTTATCACAGGAAAAAAAAAAATCAGACAAATCTGATGTACAGGTCAGAAGAACCCTTATTTGCTACCTCTCAATCCAACTGTGCTGTTAACAAGCCATAAATAATAAGTACATTCCCTTTCATGACCACAGTGACATGAAAAGACACAACCTCTGGCCAGTCAATGGCACAAACAAATGCAAACCACCAGTATTAGTGCAATTCTCTATTCCATGCCAGCCTATCTACACAGCATTACAAAGAGGCTGTAAGTAATTTCATTAGCTTTTTTTTTTTTTTTCATATAGAAGAATAGAATTAAAATCTTGCTGAATCAGAATTAGGCACAGCTATTGAACAACAAGTCGTGATGAAAGAATATCCTTTCCCTGTCCTTCCGGCCTTTATACATGAAAATGTAGCATCCACAGGACAGACAGGGCAGTGTCAGGCAAGGACACTAGTTCTCACACAGGATAGCCAGGGTCCTGTTCCTTAAGGTAACTATCACACTGTGATGCACAGTCTAACTCTGCTGCCTGATTTACTTTTCCAAAACTAACTAGGGGATCTCCACCACTTCTTTTAGGAACATAGACAAAACATGGGAAGAGCTTTGACAATAAAGCCAAGCCTGCACATTTGCAAAGCAGCTGAGAAGGACTGATGCTACATAGAAAAGAAAACTCATGTACAAAGATCAGAACAACAGAAAGAGGGAAAGACTGGACAGAAAGACTGAAAGATTTACCATGGTCCTTATCCAAGAACTTAAAATTCTTAATTGCAACCTGGATAATTCTTTATGGCCAAGTTCAAATCCCAAACAAACACATCTGACACAAACTTATCGGCATCACTAACAAAAACTGAACAGAGCAACGATATTTCCTGTAGAGAACTTTCCCACAAAGTCTTATACCAAGGAAGTAAAGCAGAGAACAAAGGCCTCAAAAAGAAGGTTGTTTTAATACAGTCACCTTTCTCATGCACGCTTCTCCTGCCTCCTGCAGCTCGTTATTTGTTGAATTCAGTGCCTTGAAAAGTGCAGCAATGATCTTCTCTCTTGACTGAGGCAAGTAATTGCAGGCAGCTAGAGCATCTGCAAATATCAAAGTAAATTTGTTCTCTTTGTTAACTCAATTTCAAAGGAGAGGAGAAAATAAACCCTAATTCTACACCGCTTCTCTTATAGTTTCTTTTTATGTCATCTCAAATTGCAGACAGCTAAAGCACAGTATGCATTGCCAAAATCAACAGGCATCATGAAACAGTAAAAGAACGAGAATTCTATTAACAATCTATAGTTTTCCTAACGCTTTATAACATAATTAATCTTAAAATACTTTGGGTTCCTTTCAGAAAACTGAGTTGTAGTCATTACGAAGGCAGCGATACTTTCCCATTATTCTCTCCATTAAACTGTAACCTCAGGAGAGCAGTCATCAGTCTTCCAGTGCTCATGTTTTCTGCTGATCTCAGGAAGCAGACTGCCCATTGCTCACAAGGACACTTAACTGCATCAAGTCTTGTTTAGGACGTTTTACTTACTTAAGGCTGCAATTCGAAGAGGTACAAGTGATGGAAGACTTTTGTAGCAAGGTAGTTTCATTAGGGCAGCATCTTCAGCCTCACACAAATTCAATAACTAGGAAAAAAATAAACAATCATTTTGATATTGCTTCTCACACTTGAAACACCACTATCTCACTCCCACCTTTACAGACAGCTTTTCATCTACAGCACTTTGTTTTTGTCTTAACTCAAAACCAGAGGATCTTCTGCATCAACTGCTGCAGGCAAAGTAGGCTTCACTTGATGTTTCAAAAGGGAAATTCTTATGTTTCAGTGGAAGTTTAAAATACACAAAGAAAAACATGTATTTTTAACAATGAAAGTACTAATGTCATCATACAAAAACATCTACATTCAAAGATGAGAAAATCAAAGGAAGTACCTCTGTGTAGAAAACCTTGTGTTCCACAACATTCAGATCCATTGTAAACAATCGGGGCTGCAGGGTTGTGCAAAATGTATTTCCCTCCATCAGGCCAATTTGGGCATTTGCAGGTTGGTGCCGAAGCAAATGTTTTTTAGGAGGAACCATGTCCTGGAGAACCTACATGATGTAATTTAGATTACTGAATTAGCAGCTATTGAAATGACCCCATAGATCCAGCCACCAAGATGAAACTATTAGTCATGGCTGTAGCTTTGTATCTATTTTCCATTTTGGCTCCAGATGTGTCTCGAGAAATAATTAAGCAAGAAGAAAAGTAATTCTCTGAATTACTTGATTCCCAGTCAGTTTGCAAAACAGTGTAGTAGCTATAATTAATACATATTCTCCATGAACAGATCTATGATATTTAAAACCTTCACACAACATCATGAACAACAAAGAAATTCATAGACTGAAGCATTTCAAACAGTCAGGAAACAAGAATATTTTAAGCTGCTAAAACATCAGAAAACCAAAAAAGTTTCTGTAACTTTTTTTCATTACACCAACTTCTCACTTTCCTCATTAAACAGCTTTAGAAAAGTAAGCTATCAATTAGGGAGGTTCTCAGTATAATCTGGAATGTTGTCATGGCCCTTAAGACTTATGTGCATTCAACTACCTTCCAAAAGACTAAACAATATCAGCTTTAAGGAGTATTTAGCCAAAAGTCACTTCAACCAGCTTTGAACTTTATAGTCTCTTTCTGGATAGGGAAAGGCATAGAAATAATGCCATTTTGACACTGACTGTCAAATGTAGTGTCTTTATGGCCTAGCCTATGTCTGATTGGTGGTGGGATGAGCAGCCCATAATTTAAGGAAGGAAATTAACCTGATGACACTAAAAATACTGGCTAAGAGTCAGGCAGATCCTGTATGAATCTCTATAGTGTTCCAGCCATCGTATATATTTGAACAACAAAATTTAGCAAATGACAAACTTTGATATGCACTACGAACTTAATTCACTAGTGCGAAAAAATGTACTAAGAAAAGCATTTCTGCAAATCCAAACTGGAAAACAACTTTAAGCTCCAGCTCAGTAAATATTTCTGCTTACCTCTTTATGTGGCTCCATGATGACTGTGACACTTTTGCCAGTGACCTGTGCAAGCACCTGCAAAGAATGCATGGCTTGTTTTCTCACAGTGGAGTTTGGAGAGGTCACTTCTCGAACGAGGTCATGTGTGACATGATGGAAAGACTTTTCCTGTGCTGCAAGGATTTCTTCTGTTTTTTCTTCATCTTTTAAAGGAGTTGCACATCTAATCAAGAGCTGCTCTAATGTGGTCTTTGCCATAGCGACTGCTCCATTGGAAACCTGAGGCATCAGACATCATTTTTATCAGCTAAGTACAGAACAAAGATCACACATCTCCGCATTACTCATGAATTTAGATTTTGATTTTGATGAATCCTGGGATTTTGATCTCCAACTAAGCTTAGTGATTCTGTGGTAAGTGACAGTGAATATGTGTTCTTTTGTGATCTACCTATGGCCTGTACATTTCTACTCTGAAAGCAGCAAATGTAAACTCAAAAACTTCAGCAAAGTTATGTGGAAAAATCTGACCTCATTCCTAACTTCAGATCTTGGTTTGAGTTAAAATGACTAGAATTCACTACTAACTCTTGCAGGTAAAATGCTCTGAAGTTCAGCAAAAATCAAGACTACTATGAGTTCAATCTGTGTGAATTTAAGGCCAGAAATTTTCCCCACACTATTTGACAAAATTCATTAATTACATACCTCTCCAGTTAGGTCCATCATAACAAAGAGAAGTGCCTTCAGGAAAGTCTGCTGGTTCTGGAGGACCCAAATCAGTGGCAGCCGTTCCATGAGAAATTTAATGGACACAACACCTCCTAATTTAGCGTACCAAGCTTGTTCATAACAGCAAGCACATAAACGTTCCACAATGTACGAAAACAAGGGAAGCTGACAAGCCTGGAAACAAAGAAATGGATCAGTTTCCTTTTCTCAGCTTACTGGTAGCCTCCAAAATTTTAGAAGCAAAATTGCATTTGCTGAAACTCAATCATTTCAATACATTTTTAAAAATCTTACCCTTTCCTTTGAACCCAAGATGATGCTCGCAACATCAAATATCACTGCTAGGGCCACTTCTCCTATTTTGCAGAGCTCCTTCTCCTCATATGCCATGCAGATTGCTATGGCATCAATAAGCACCAAGGGATCCATGCCTTTTGACCCATTTTCTTCACTGTGAAACATGGCTGTGCTAGGCTGACTCCCAACCTGATAGCACTGCAGCAAGAAAGGACCTGGAATTTGTAACAGGGGAGAGGGGAAATAAAGATAAAACAATGGATATTTCAATATGAATAGTCTTTTAATTAGATTTTACTACTCCTCGGACTAGCTGATGGCAAAACCAGTAAGCCCTGTGCCTATTTGCATATAAATGAATTGTAAGGCATCCTTCACTCCTAGAAGAACAAAAGATTACATCTACTTGAATATTTTCTTCTATCCACTGGACTATGCACTGCAAGAAGATTTAATTAAAATGAAGAGTCATAAAAATCCCAGTTACATTAATGTGACAATGAAGAGTGATGTGCTCATAATATGCCTTTTATCAAATTACTTGTCATACAGCGCAAACCAAAAAGTTTTCTTCATGGATATAAGACATTGCAGTGCTCCAATATTTACTTAGTTCCTCTAAAGGGCCTTCAAAACCACAACTGGAAACAACCCAATTAGAAACCATCTGCAAATAGTACTGTGAGTATTAAGTTACACAAATGCCCTGGAACTTTGTAAGCTGTTCCACACTGCAGTTATTTCATTGGCTGTAGCATTTACAGAGCATTATTAGGTGACTGATTGTTTTTTAAAATTTGTTTAATCATTTCCACTGCTTTTTAAAGAATTAAAACACAATTCAGCTGTGGATATGGGTAATACAAATGAGACTGATAGTACTGCAGATTTAATCAGCATATGCAGCTTGATAACGAGGATGCCACAGCAAGAGCAGAGCTCTGACTGCAAGAAGGCTGAATCAAGTCTGGCTTACAGAAAATAAGATTTTACTAAATTGAAATGTAAAGTTTGTCTATGTGATGGTTAACAAGCTGATTGCAGTAAAATATTACCAGCCTTCCTGTAAATGGTATGTAAGCACATGTAGGGCTCAGTAAAAATCACATTCTGATCACCATTCAGTGCCCCTGTCTCTCTCGCATCGTCGATATTCAGCCATCAAACAAAAATCCACTATAGCCACCCAGAAGCAAGTGCAATATTGTGACTTTTTAAAACCAGCTGCTGTGAGTAAAAGCACAAAGGTCTCCCAAAGCTCTCCAGGAGCTGTGTCCCCTGCCCTCACCGCACTGCTGAGCCACGGCCACCATGGTGTAGTGGCGGATCAGGCTGGCCACGAAGGGCAGGGCGCTGGGCCGCAGGTCCTTGATGACGGCCGACATGAAGGCGCCCGTCAGGGCCTGCTCGAACGTCTTCCGAGCCGGGGTGTCCTGGGCCTTGTAGCGGTGAGAGATGATCACACTGGGGATGGACTTCTCTGTGAAGCTGGAACACAACGTCCTGCTCAACACAGCAGCACCCCCAGCTCAGTCACAGCCACTGCCACGTACCGCACTCAAAGTTTGCTCTCCATATCTAACTCCTTCTCCACCTCCTGCTTTTCCCCTCATTTTGATAGGGCTAGACCAGTTCACTCAGCCCATATTAATTTTGTCAGCCACTGGTCTCCAGCATGATGGATAGCTCAATTTCATCAGGAACATTTAAAGCCAGTGGTTCAGAAGAAGCCACGCGTATACAAAAATAGGTATAAAGGCATCACACTGCAACTCAATTACAGAACGTCATTTTCAATATTTTGACATTTTTCCCTTTTTTAAAATGACATTTGATTTTAATCTTGAACGATTGAAACATTATTTATCAAATCACTGCCCAACAAAACTTATTCATTGCAAAGCTATATTTATGTCAAGTCTAACAAGCCCAAACTGTGAAAGCTACTATGCTCTTTAGCTACACTTACTACATTATAAGAGTCGAAGTCAGCCCACGCTTTTTGGGCAAAGATGGTAAAGTTGTCTAAAAGCAATAAACTCATGAAATATCAATGACTAAAATTGGAAAACATGTAAGAAAAGCTTCAATAAAAGGCTCCCACACCAAGACAGAGGTTGTGTGTGACTATGCTATAGCTTAGTCACTAAATGAAACCAAATTTTCACTTTAGTAAAAGCTTAGATGTACGTACAAAATGTCACAATCTAAATTAATCTTTAAAATACAATTAAGCACCAGAATATTCCAATTATTTAAATTTATGAAACTAAAATTAATCATATTGATCATATGTAATAGATTATACACTGGACTGTAATTGAGGGAAGAAAATTAAACTATGAAACATTAACACGTCATTTGCATTAAAAAACATGCTAACAGAACTCCTTTTAACCAGCAGGCAAAAAGCCCCATGAATTGCATGGACTAATCATTGTCTCTAACTAGATTGCTCCAAAGACACCATAAATTTTACATACACATTTACGTTTAAAGAATTGTCATACTTGGGATGTGCAAGAAGCTGGTACAATGCATGCTTGTTATCATCCAGGCTCATCATGGCCACCAGGAAGCACTTGATGACCTCCCAGGCCTGCCTGCGGTAATAGGGCTCTGTGTTGGCACTCTTCAGACAGTCCAGGGCTGTCTCAATCGCCTAGAAGGGAACAAGAGAGAACCCAGACACCTCCTGCTCTTGGCATTTACCATAATCAAGAGAATGGTATCATTAATATATATTAAAGAAACTTTTAAAGTATGCACAGTTTGGAGTGCCCAAGTTAAGAAATGCAGGGCCTGAGAGTATGGCTTGAAAACACCATGGTGCTTTCTGTGCTTTTGTAGGTGCTAATTTTCAGGGCAGACACATTTACCTCCATGGTCAGAAAACATTTAAAGTTTATGAGTGAGGTAAATCTTCACTGTGTCTCTCTCCTTCCCAAAAAAGAAACTTTCCTTGTCTTCCCTTCAGTAATAATAGCTGTGTCTAATCTCTTTATACTGTATGTATACAATGCATTTATACCCATATATAAATGGTACCTTTCCATGCATGATGAAATGTCCCTGTAAGCAACTTCTAAACAGCAATTATTTGATGGAAATAGCACTCCTCCTTTGCAAGAGGATTTAATACATTCAAGAATAATTCAGACAAATCTTTTAAGATAAGAAGATGATTAAAAAGGGAAGTATGTCTCTTTGGGAAATTTCTATTTTGTGTTTATATATATACACACAGAGATAAAAATACATAAAAGCACAACTGTCTAATTTCTATCCTTATCCCACAAAACAAAGGACCATAAATAAGACGGGCATTATGTAAAAACAAATATATAAAAATTGTAAAATTTGTTCTGGAATGCATGAAAAAAGGAATTACCAACTGCAAGTAAAATCTAACCATCCATGCTTAATAAGTTTATGCAAAAAAAGCAAGGGCTTTTTCCTTCCTCGCTATTTCTGCTTACTTAACTAATTGTCATCTCAAGTTTTTATCACAGCATCTCAATGAAAAGAAAAATTAGTTTTGGACAGACCACAAAAGTCTACCAGGGCACTAAAAAAAACCAAGGATTTCTTGTTTTCAATTTATTTCACTTTTTTTTTGCTTTGCACTTCGACATTTCATAGACACAAAGTGTTCAGCAGATAACACTTTCTTGGTCAACACCAAGCAGCTGAAGATTGCTCCATATCAATGTCGGATGCCAAAATCCTTTGGAAAACTCAGTTTGAATTAAACCTAGCAGGACAAGTAAATGTCAGCAGCTACATTATCGATATGTATTCAATCCATCAGCTTCAGTACAGTGCAGAAATCGGTAAATCTGCATTTTAAGGATCACTTTTCCAAGCTATTTTTAAGTCTGTGGGCTGGATGGAGCCAGAGAGCCAGCTGCCTGTGAAGAAAATTGCTTACTACATTCAGATCATATCTACTTATGAAAGTCTAATTGAAAAGGTAAGTATTAAAACTCTACAGACCAAATTATCTCAGAATCCAGCTTCACTCTCAGATATTAGATTGCTGTAATTAGTGAGAACTAAGCACTTGTGATACACTGTGACTGCCAGATGAAAGCCAGTACAGTACAAAGTGCTTCTAGAGACAACAAACAAAACCAAACCACTGGAGCCATAAGAATAATCACCACTGAAGAATTTCTAACAGCAAATTTTTGATACATTCCAAAAAGCAAATAGGGACTTTCAGATGAGATTCCTGCTCCTAATTTAAACAATACACCAGAAGTTCCAACCTTACCATTCTGTGAAAACATTTATTTGGGCCAGTTTAGCTCCCTATCCTATCACTTCGTACGAGCAGTACAGCATGTCTAAATCTATTATTTTGGGGGTGAAATCTTACACAGTTTGTAGAAGAAATCAAGAAGGAACTTCCAGATAGATATTTTTAAAGTTGGTTTCTCAGCACTGAAAGTAACTTAAGCCCCTACCTTCTCCATTGGGAGCTGAATGGATGCTTTACAGTCTGAAAATTCAATTGTAATACTGGGTCCTTGGATTTCTGTGACCACATATTGTAGTTTCTGTGATTCCTTCAACATCTTCCTGTTACTTCCACCAAATTTCCCAAGCACACGATAAGCCACGTGGGAGATGCTGTCAGCCGGATTGCGCAGGGTTCGCCACAAAGCCTGGGGGTTAAAAGGTACAGAGCAGGCTTACTTCAACATTGTTCAAGTTGTAATGCAAAAAAAAAAGTCAGGGAAAACACTTTATTCTTGTATTTGGGTAACTGACCCTGCATAAGTTCCTTATCAAGGTTGAATATAAGCAGCCTCAGTTCACAACAGCCCAAGTGCTTTGTAACAAGGTTGCCCTAAATGCAATTTTAGATTAGACTATTGTCATCAGCTACAAAATCTTTTCTATCCTGGAATGTAGTTTCATGCTTATGATGAATATTAAACAACATTGTTAATTAAAAATGCAGGCCAGTAAGGCTAAACTGAGTTAAACTCAGAGACAGTATTGAAATAGAAAAGCAAATAAAGTAAATAGAATATAACCATTTAACAAAGTACATAGGAGAAACAAGTCATACACTTCTAAATTTTCAGAGTTTCCAGCTTCACAGCACAACACCAACTATCCTTCTACACTCATATCAGACTGGTAGGGGTTTCGTACCAGATTTTTTAAGATTTTGTAACCAAAGCTTCACACAATTTCTAACAATATTCAGCAAATCAATGACCTCTTGTGGTCTAACAGAAAACAACACATTTACCTGCATGAGCTCAGCTCGAACTGGCTGAATGTGGTCATACAGAAAGTCTGGCTGCAAGTTATCCACACACAATTCCAGAGTTCTTAAGCCCTGGCTAACCAGGGTCTGGGATCCATTGAGAGCTGACACCAAGGGGTCCATCAGCATCGGCAGATAAGGCAGCAGCGAGCTCAGCCGAACGGGCACAGTGAGGCAGAGCTCCACAAACAAGTCTTTCATGTGCTGCTTGTGAAGGCCACTTTGTAACATATTAAGTCCTGAAAATTATGGATAAGTTATACACTCAAAAGTCCACAGTTTAATGTTAAAAATTGCTATTTCCTAAATTCCGAAAAACCTGACTTTTTTTAAACACTGTAGAGCTTACAGTTCTGTAAATATTGGATTTACAAAATATTAATACCATTCATTATTCTAACTTACATCTAAGGATGTCATGCAATGAATGCTTTTTTATGTACACACATATAGAAGAAAAAGCATCTATGCATATTTTATAGTTTAGTATTAGACTCAATATGGCAGCATTTAAATACAGCAGATAAAAAAGAGAAAAAGATAATTTGACCCAAACCTCAGTCTTGTAACAATAAAAAACACAAAGAGAACAACTGTTTTTAAAATATTTTGAATCCTGAAAAGAAACATTCAGTGAGTTCAAGTACATTAATTGCCCCAAACAGACTAAGCACATTCCCCAACTGATTTTTCTCCCCATAAAAATTTCACATATTCCATAAATCTACTGACATGAGTTTTACATAACGATTTATTGATAACGTATATATTTGCTAACTGCAATAAAACTGTCCCTATAGCTGTAGATCTGAACCAGTCTACAGTCCTGGAATAGTTCTGATTAGCTTGTCCTTAGGTTTAAGTAGCTCTCCACATTTCCTCACTCACCCTCAGCATTCCTGGAACACAGTTCTTGCAAGCATAAATGCTCAATTAATCAAACTGATTGTTATTTCCATCTCTTTTTGCAGTCTGGCACTACTTGAATTTCTATTTATCATGCCCTTGCAGGTGCACACACATGCCCTCAACTGCAGAACAGCCAGGGCTTCACTGCCATGCTCTCCCCACACAACCAGAGATGGCCTGGCAACTTTGCTTCACCTACTCACTCATCCCTCAAATGCTTTATGCCAAAAAAGTTACCCACTGCAAAAAAAACCCAAACAAAGTAGAAGAAACAAACAAGAAAACCACAACGGCCCCAAAATGAAAGGAAGAAAAACAAGCAGCAGAAATTGTGAAGCAGCCAAAACTATGGAGCCTGAAGCAGCTGATAGTAAATGAAAATAAGCACATTCAAGGTATTTAAATCAACCACTAACTCAAAATCAGAAGCTACCTACTAGGGGTAGGGCTTTAGTTTTGAGGGGTTTTTAACTACATAATGGAGTTAACTTATGTTAAAGTAATAACTTTCTTACTATTATTCACATAAAAAGTCAGAAGCTGGGGTGGGGAAAGAAGGTATTGTTCTACCTTGCAGTAAGTTTGGTAACAGCGGCAAGAATTCTTGGTATAACAGATCATGACTGCCTCCTCCAATAGATCTGAACAGTGCTCTGAGCAGCAGGAAATAGTTATAGGGCTCTTTGGCAGTCTGTGCAAGTTCCATAGAGCTGTTCACAATCTTGTGCAAATGTGGCTATAAAGAAAATAAAGCTCAAAGATTAATTTTACCATCATCGTACTGTACAAGAGTTTAGCATGAGATTCTGCAAATCTGACACAATGAAAAAATATTTCCTCTCAAGTACCTGGGAATGTGGAGCAGAAATCAGAGGTGTCAGAATGACAAGAGAGGACACTTAACAATATAAATTCACCCTGATCTAATTTCATCGCTAGTTCTTAATTTTTGTGAATGCTAAAATTTCATTTTGAAAGCAAACTCTCTCAAGTATAAAAGGCTATGGAACTGGTAGCCTTCCTGGAGCAAAAGACATCTTGCAAGAACACCTTACAAAATTCATTAAAAATAGTTGATAAATACCAGTATTGTTACAGACCAGAGACAAACAGTAATGTGCCTGGATATTATTAACATCTAAAAAGCTTTCTATATTGCTATGCAAATGCTGCAAACAGCCTTTTCAATTAAATTGTCTGCCCAAGGCCCCGATCATCCATCCTACAGAAACAAAAAAAAGTAACAGAAGCACGAAACTGTGAAGGTAGTAAATTACGCTCTTTAAACCTCATCTCCATCTTATAAAATCCAGATGACCTTGATTCTGATGACAAACTGGAAGAATTAAAGCAAAATTATATTAATATTGCTTCATATTACTGTTAGTTTTCAAAGATTCTGGGAAATTGGTAATCGCCCCTCTGTTCTACACAGTTACCTGCTTCAGAAATTTTGTTTGGTACAAAGTACAAGGAAGAAAAATCGAAGAGAAATGATGAGAGAACAATCAGTGTTCCATTAAATTCTTAATGTCTTTTCTAGATACAGACAGCTGCTGCTTTTATGAGGAAAGTGCATTCTTGCTACAAGCTCAGCATTTCTAAATTCACTGAATAATGAGATGATCTCATCAACATAAATAGATCCTTGGAATACACAATATGCTGTCAGTGGAAAAAATAGCATTCCTTAAACGCAGACTTTCCAAGAGCATAGAAAAATCTAACTCAAGAGGTACATGCCACTGAATATGACATAAGTGAACAAGATTCACCAGTACACAAAAAAGTGATTTCAATCCAAGCAAATCTCTTCAGTTAATACAGAAAAAAAGGAAGAAAATATACAAGAATTTATGCATGTCCTGACCATGAAGTTACATGGGCTTATGGCAATCACAGACCACAGTCATGTATCAGCCATTTATATTCAGAATTAGTACATCACTTCATAGTTTCAAATATGAAGAAAATATTCACAGAAACTATCTCTCATAAACAAGACAATGTACTTGGAATTTGGAAAAAAATGGAGACGTGTGACAAACAGTGCTTCAAACAACAAATGACTCTCAAATGTTAGACTGTGCAAAACTCTTAAGAGTGTTGTTCTTAAAGCAGACTTATTTTTAACACAAATGACCTTTACCTTCAGCATTTGTTCATTTTCAGCTGCAAATAGTGAAACTGAGCCAAAGACTAACTTGAACAGCTTGAGATACAGATTGGAGAGTTCTACATTAGAGCCCATTTCTGGCAGACGATCCAGAAGATACTCCACCAAAATGGTTGCAAAGAGAGCAGAGGTAGTAGGGTTTGCCAAGAAAGAATTGGCAACAATCTATAAAAGGAAACCACAAAGAACTTATTACTGCTATAATAAAAACAACAAAAGGATAAATGCACTATCCATTAAAAAAACGAAGTGAGATAAATTTCTTTCCCCATCTCTACTGCTACCCAAGTGATTCTGTTTGTCCTCAGTGGAAAACAACCACACATGTAGCTTAATGTTGAAGTCTTAGGTTAAATTTTAAATGGATATTATAGGATTTGCATTCCGTAAAACAGTAGAACATTAGCAGAACAACCTGAACAAAACAGCAAGTCTATAATGCTCAGCACTTTTCAAGAATGAAGTCCATTCATATCTTCTAAACTGAAGTGTTCATGTTTGTATTGCATCACTTAGGTCAGGTGTTTTGAAAATCCATCTTTAAATTATTTTCATAGACTACTCTCTATATAGACTGTTTTGAATCTCACATGCTAATTTCAATATTATCATTTATAATTCCACATCAGCCATATGTACCTCAAGGCATAAGCTCTTTCCTATATGCTGGTCATTACCAATTTAAAAAGTAAACAATAACATACCTGAAGAGCATAGTTTTTAGAGATCCTCTCCACCATGTAAGGAACAGTAGTTTGAAAGATTTCTTTAAAAGTTAAAGGATTCATCATTGTGAACACACCAGCAAAATGCTCCAGAACTTCCTTTTCCTCTTTCATCCTGACTGTCTGACAGTTTGCTACTCGAACATATGTCTGTCCATTTCCTGCTATTTGCACCTACAGCAATTGAGAAAACACATAACCTGATTACAGAATTTGAGTAGCTTACTCCCCATTATTCTTAAAATAGCTTTTGAAAGTAACTGAGATTTTATGGGTTTTACATGCAAGCCCCACACAACTAGAAGTTGGGCACAAGAGCCAACCACAACAAAAATACTAAAATTGACTGTTTTCAGAACAGATTTTAAAACTAGAAGTAAGAAATGGAGAAAGACAACAGTAGGAGATATCACTGTATTTGTACATGACTTAATACCCAATCAAACATATTTACATTTCATTAGTACTTTGTGTAACTACAGAAGATAAACACAGACATGTGAATGTGAACTGTTAGCTAAACTATCTCTTTCAAGGGAAGATTTAATTCACTACATGAAAGACAATTATTTCCAGTCTGACCTGCCTTTATGAACAGACAGAAACAACTGTTGAGAAAATAATCTGTGGCTTACAAATAGTAAGTACATCGAAATTCACTTTTGAAATGAATTCTTCATATTGAGCATTTCTCAATAGTTGTGGTCCCGATTAAAGACTTAGTGAAAATATCCGTAATCTGTGTTTTAGCTGACAAATTCTTATTAAAAGGTCTAGCATACAGTAATCGTATAAATAGAAGTGCAGGTAACATACCTGATAAATGTCTAACGCTTGCATTGCATATTTTACCAGTTTTATATAGATTTGAGTCTCCTTAGGTTGCAACTGCTTATTAGGAATGAACTGTGCTTCTGAAAGAAGAATAAGACAGTTATGCATTAAAAATACTATTTGCTTTTATTCTAGAGAGGCTTTTTTCTATACAATTACAAGAGATAAGTGCAATTAAATATGCAGTTTTACCACCAGGAGCTTTGCAGGAGGTGATGCCCCACGTGATCGTCTTGACCCCACAGACCAAAGTTTTCACTAAGCTCCGGCAATCCGTGACCTGAAATGTCTGCTTATCTTCTTTTTCTTTCTCCCCTTGTTTTTCAAACACAGGTACTGGTGCAGGGGCCACAGGAGTGGCTGGGGCAGGAGATGGGACAGGAACAGGGGCTGCATTTGCTGCTGTGGGCACTCCAGGTAAGGCAGCTTCAGCTGCCCCGAGCTCAGACTGGGGCTTGCACTTCTTAAAAATGACAGACAGCTGGTAGCGTGCTATGGTGTGGAATTTCAGAACAAACACCTAAGGCAAAGGAGGAGAAGCAGATCAAAGAGCAGGGAGGGGTGGAAAGAAAAAGAAAGTAAATTTCTTCTTCAGAAATCATCCTAAATTTAATAGTACTAATATTTCAAATCAGCATACTGAGATCAATAAAACTTTCAGCTATTTTTTAAGTAATTCAAATGACAGCAAACATTTTTAGGTGTATCAATAAACTAGTTTGCCTTCTTCAAACAACTAGTGCATCCTCGATTTTCAAAAATACAAAAAACACCTCCATATAAAGATCCTTAAATAGGATCATTAGGTCTTCAAAGAGCAGATATTTCTAATTGTACAGATTATATTGTGCCACACCAAGGACCTGTGCAAAGATCCTCTTTCAGAGCTTAAAAAAAACCCACACCAAAAAGCACACCCATAACCAGAAGGCATTAAAAAATACAACTCTTGCAAACTCTTACGCAAGGAAAAAAAATATTATAACTAAAATTTAGGATAAAGTTATTTTTTAAAAACCCGAGCTACTCAAAACAGGCATTCAATTTCCTGCTTTGAAGTTAGCCACTGAATGAAGCTGAGCTGACAAAGCATCTCCACTACACTTGAGATATTATCCCAGCTGCAGAGTGTTTTAAAGAGCCCTCTTCTGAAGCATTGAAGTGAAATACAGTACACAGGCTGTTCCCACATATTCTCAAATCTGAAGAAAGGAGAAAGTAAAATGTGATTGACAGTGTATTACAAAACAGGATATCCAAGCAATTATCAAATACTTTAAACAAATCAATACCTCCAGCATTCTCATAAGGATGTCTCTACCATTTCCATTTTCCTGTTCACTTTTAGACCGGATGCAGTCTACCAAATTTAGCAGAAGCTTGCAAGACATGGTCTGGATACTGCTTGGCAAGGATTCATCATCAATGTTCTTGGCAAACAGCTGGACAGCCAGGGAGAGGTCATTGAGAGGCAAATGCTGCCGGACGTGATGTACCAGGTCTGCCAGAGTGCTGTATGCAAGGGGTCTAAAACAAAACAAGGAATGAGGAAAACACATTGAGCACAATTAAAAATGTTGTTAATTTGACTAAACAAATAATTACTGCCTGGAGATACTTCCAAATTTCTCAATGTAAGTTTTCTATTTTCATATGCAAAACCAGAGTTCACAAGGCTTTTTTGGTTACACAAGGGAATTTTAACCTGAGCAATCTAACCAATGATGCATCAATCCATCCCACACCTCTGGTATTACCTCTCTGATCTTTCTTTCTTCACTGCAGAACACCCCACTACATATTTTCATCTACATGCAGTTAACATGCATGTTAGCCACACTTTGAGCAGCGCTGGCAATGTTTCATAATTAATCATAAATGATTCATTATTTCAAAAGCAGTTATGAAAACTGATAAATTTTAAAAATCATTTCATTGCAAATACCAGGTAAGGAATCTAACAGAGCAAATACTTCTAATACATGCTGTCAATAAGGTACACTTGATACTTAAACAAAAGTTAAGTCATTCTCCTAGTTCAGATACTAATTTGGTCAGCAAGCTCACCTAGAATTTAGACCACTGAGGATTCAGAAAGTTAGGTATGCTCTCCATTTACTTTTTCAATTGCAAACAAGTAAGTTTTAAAGTATTCACTGACAAAACAGTTTAAATCTCATTCAGATTTTACACTGGACATAAGATTTAAGGTTTTTAATGAAATATTAGGCAGATGCTGAACTGGTTTCTCTGTTTTGGTTGTGCTCCACAATTCAAAAAACTGAAATCATCTTCATTCACCCATTTTTCTTATTTTGTCCTACACTCACATTACCATGCTGTGCCATCAAAGTGTTAAACAAAAGCCACCATTACAGCAGCAGAAGCTCTGCCAATAAAACAACCTAGTAAAATTAGTTATTTGAAGCAAAGATTTAGGACCCTGTAGAGAAGCTGCTGTAAATATTGATAATTTTCAAAGTAAGCAGTCCTGGCAGGCACTCAGATCGTTACTTTAAACTTTCTCATACCTCAGTGTCTCCCGGGCAGTGTATCCAGAGCCAATCAGTATAGATTCATCAAACAGCTTGTCCATGCATGGAATAAATTCTAGAATTTAAAAAACAGAAAAATGAAAAAGCCATACACAACAATTGGCAAAAGAAATAATCAAAATAAGATAGTTAAGCATTAAAAGCAAAAGTTAGAAAGTGATTTTATCCCCAAGTTAATTCCTGAAGCTCAGAAAAAGCAGTATCATTCACAACGAAATTTTCAAACAATCTCTTGTGACTCTCTACTCCACCAACACTTTCCCCTTGAGTAACACTGCAGTACCCAGTCAAAGCCAATTATATTTGCTTGAGATAAAAAGATGCTCAGGTTATTTACAACTCTGAAAAACTATTTGTATATAACTAATGAGTTACTGGAAATGTCAAGTAGGGTAACCCTGCACACAACAATTCTATTTGGCCTGGCATCTTGTGATAGTCCAATATAAGTAAGTAACGCCTCTTAAATTGACAGAAATAGCAGAAATCTTTCCAGTTTACAGGTACACTTATAAAAAGTGCTACATACGGCTCCTCAGGTCTGTTGTCAGGATGTGCTTAGCAGCAATCAGGAGTTCCTTCCTGAGGTGTGCTGTTTCAGCTGGACAATTGGAGAGCAGCTGCAACATTCCTTTTACCATTTGCTGAGAATATTTAGCCACTAATTCCTGCAGCAAAAAAAAATAATAACATGAGTACAACTACTACAATATTCTATTCATAAGGTTTGTGTTACATTCCTAAAATAGTACTCTGTTAAAATTCACAAGTTTCTCTTCCAAAATCTAATCCTAAAACAAAAACACAACAATACAACATAAATGCTCAGGGAGGGGGAATGGCATATTTTCACTTCGTATTCACATGAGGATACTTTTGAAAGGATAACCAAGTACAGCTCCACCTTCAGATATTATAATAGTACACAAATGCTCCTGTCTCCAATCCCTGATGTACTGCAGTCATGCAGGTCACTTGCCTGCCATTAAGCAACCAGAAACTTGATGCATTAAGTACCAAAGTAATAAAAATTCATCCTACCTGGTAAATTCTGATGATGTAAGCCAAGAAAGACAGTGTTTTAATCTGAGCCGCAATAAAATCAGCATATAACTCCTTGTTGTAAAGTTTATGTTGTCTGAAATTAAATCAAACAGTGGTTACAATTTTGTTCCTCCCCTTTAGGACCTTCACTCAGAAAATTCAGTGAAGTTTCAAATTACACACTCTTCTAGTGAAGTTCTTGCTTCTTAATGGAATGCAATCTCTCTGGAGGAGCCCATTTTCAACAAGCCCTCTGCCATTCAAATTCCCAGCAGCACCTTGCTACCGAAAGCCAAGCCAATACAAAGCAGCACACATTTGGCTCAGTTCCCCTAACTGGGGCCAATTTTTCTCCAAGCAATATTCCCTTCCAGAGACTTGTCTGTCTCTCTCAAGCTTCAACCACTTAATCAGGTCATCCAGGCAGACAGGGAAAGGCAGAGATCTTGCTCCCACTGCCCTGACCACAACCATTTGCTGCTCCTCAGAAATATCCCTCTCTGAGGCAGGAAAAGCAGTGCCTATCCCTGCAACGTCACAAGGCTTTGTGTAAACTACACCTTGGAAGAACACAGATCTATCATTGATGGTATGGCAAAGACCAAACAACAGCAAGTGTCCATACTGCCAAGGTCTTCATCACTATCTGTGATGATGTGGTTTCTTGTCAGAAAATCTATTTTAAAAAAACTCATTACCAAATAATAAGCTAGGACCTACTGCTCAAGTATGGACTTCACCAATGACATATAACACCAATAACTCCACCTACAGAACCCTGGCAATTTTTAGTCAAATAATTGTTGCTCCTTTTAAGATTAAAAGCAGTAAGACTAGAATCAAAAATCACAAGATAGAAGACAAAAATATTTTGAGGAATATTGAATGACAGGTTTATCTCAAGTATTATCAAAACACTGTTAAATGATCTTACCTTGCTTGAGCAGAAACTTGTATTATAATAGTGTTCATAATCAAGGGCACAAATTCAGCTACTACATTATGAATGTTCAGTTTGTAGAGCTGAAAAAAAAGTAATAGCAAAATTCATAAGTCACACTTGCAGTCAAATTACTGGAGAGGTAATCAGAAAAAAAACTAAGACATCTCACCAGCTTATTTTTAGATGACATTTCAATTTAAAAAGTATATCACATTCATTTTTACTAATATGTTAGCCAACAGAAGTTACATGAGTCATTCACTAAGGAAGTATTTACATGCAAAATACTAAAGTATACTAACCTGATACATGAGAACAACAATAATAGGTAGCTCAGCCAAGACCTTTAGTGATAGAGATCCTCTGGGAATTATTGAATGCTGAAAGAAAGAATACATGATTTATAAACAGTAATTATTAATTCAAATGATTATGTAAAACACAGTGTTACAGAAACTGCTCATTTCAGTAGCACTATATTTAACAATAATAACATTTAAAAAAAACACAAAAGCACTGGGTATTACATTAAATAAAAATCCTGTAATTACAACTGCATAGAAAATATCTGGGAAGTTTCAATCAGCTTCTACAGAAAAGTTTTTATAAGAAAAACAAGTAAAAGGTTGTTTTTGCCTGGCCTTGTGATCTGTGTTCCTGTGCTACAGACAGTCCCCCAGTTCAGAGCAGCCAGAACACTCACTGTCCTCGTTTCACTGTCCTCTCGCTCAGGGTTCACCTTCACCACGATGGTTGTAATCATGCCAACCATTTCAGGAGTGGGAACAGTGTTCTCTGGAATCACCTGAGGGTTCTCAAAATACCGATTCTACAAGCAAAGAGCAGAAGAAAAATACCACCATGCCAGTAATAGTCAAAAGGCCACCCATCTCCTCAGAACTCCTCCATGTAATTTTCTCCCAGAGCAGTTTTCTCCCCTCGGCATGTGATGTTTGCATTGCAGGATCTGCCTGGGCCAGACACACACCCTGCAACCTTCCCCACTGGACAGAGAAGCAGAAAAGCTCCCCTAGCCAAGGAGGCTCTTCTGCTAAAGGAAAGCATCCCAAGAGGTTACTCTGTATCAGGGAGATCAGACCTTCACCCTTCCCCCAGAAACAGACACATTTGGCTACATGGAGACAACCGCAGCCAACCTCACCCTGCTTCAGAACTTCAGCTCACCTCCATGTTCTCCTACCAGTAACAGTGTGCCAGAAACAGGTTTTTCAAATCATAATGTAAATGGCTCCATTTTTAGACATAGTTTTGATAAACACATTCACTAAAACTATATTTACTTTGTACTGAATGTACTAGATTCAAAATAATTATGTCAGTATCTTTTAGAGATAAAATTAAGAAACAAAAACTAGTTTTCTGACTATAGCAGGGGCAATTTAATTTAAGAAATAAAAAGCTTACCACTACTTTCGGAAGTTCCTTGTAAATCTGTTTCACAAAGTCCAAAAAATGATGAATCTAGGAAGGAAGAAGTCAGTTACAATAAAGACATTTTTAAAAAATAATTTGAAAACCACAATTTTAGAGTCTCTGTATCAACAGTACAAATACATAAAATCTCTAGTCACCAGTACAGTGTATTTTTCATAACAACTGAAAATAATCTGCAAGTGTTCTCTTACCTCCTTCTGCTCTGTCTGTATTAATTCAAATTTTACTTAGAAAGAATCTGATCTACCTATCATCTCTACATAGTTCCAATACAGTACTGTTAGGTATAATTACTATGAAACAACTAAGTCTTCCCAAGAGAAAATCAAGGCAAAAGGCAAGAGAATAACAATGCAAATTTCCAAATTCCCCTTGATGAGTCACAGAAGAGAAGAGGGGAGGCAGGGAGAAGTCAATCAGAGTAAATTCTCTTTTCAGGACTTTCCTTTACAAACTAAAAAGGCATCAATTCTCTTCCTTTGTGTGGGAATTTTATTCCTTAGACTGATTATACTGCCCATAAACATTTAAACCAAGTACAACTAAGCTTTAACAGTTTGGTTTTTTCCCCAGGGGTGCTAGCATTATGCAATCCTCTTGTAAAAATTACTTTAAGATTAAAAAAATGGAAAAAAAAATAAACATATAGTTACCACAACAGGTCAGGCAACATAAAAGGACAACAGCAAAACAAACCAACCAATCCACATGAACAAAACAGCAATTCTAAAGAGCATGGCAGCAAGTTTTATACCATGTAACAAGAGTAAAGACTTACTTCTTGAGTGATTGCTGGTCGGAACTGTTTATGCAATTCAATAATTATTCTTAAGCAAATCAGTACATTTTCTTCATTCTCTGTCTAGAAAAAAAAAAAGAAACTTCTTAGTGAGCCCACTGCTCACTAAATTCTTCAACTACTCAGTGGGTACTTCCAAAACCCTGTAAAATTACACTCTTCTCAACAATCTAAAGTGCCCCATTAACATGGATTTGCGTGAGCAAGACACCTTTCCTTGAATACCCTGCAGTCCTAGAGTACAGCTGAAATTAAATCCACCCCTGGGGGAATAAAACTCAGATATTTCAACCACTCTGTACCATCAGATCTGTTCCCACTGCCCCTCAAACAGAGACCCCATGTGAGCTTCAAATGACAGTGTTGTGAATTCCAAGACACAAGACAAACTACCAAGAATAAGCTGTCTTCCAGAAAATCTTGCCCAGCATGAGAACAGTTCCCTGCATTTGTTCAATCCAAGTTTCTCCAAAGGGCAGAAGAGAACATGCAGAAAACCAGTAGGTGGTAAGAGAGGGCATGGGTGAATCTTAAATAAAATGCCCTCCCATTCCTGCTCCAGCAGCACAGCTATTGAAAACCCTACCCCCAGAAAATTTTGGAGATGAAGAAGGTAGAGGAAAATATTTCTGAAAATCTCAAACAGTTTTAAGAGGAAGCAAAAAGTACCTCTAGAAATCGGAACATTACAGACAGGATATTTTTGGTATGAAGACGAAGATGTTCATTTGTTGGTATTCTGTGGATTATTTCAAGCACAAGCTTCCGGAGTTGCTGTAAAAAAACAAAAAAAAAAAACAAAAAAAAAGGAAAAAAAATTATGTGACAAAACTTCTTGAAAAGCCTACAAAACCCAACAACTGGTTGCAGCATGTTTTTCAGCTTAATAATTCTGCATGTTGAAATAGAAAAAAAACCAATTTTATTTCATATAGACACAGGCTTGTACACAAAGACATAACCCTTCCTACTACCCGCCTATGTGAATGAGGCAAATTTAACAAATTTACAGCTGAAAAATCAGACTTTTTCTAAGGAATGCAATTTTAAGTACTTAATGACAAAGATTCAACTTCTACCTTTCATTCCTAACCTTCAGTAAAGCCAGTAATTTGAAACAACGCGTAGTATTCCAGTAAGAAAGCCAAATCTGTCACACCTACTTTTCCTCCTGTTTCACAGAAGCCCAGATTAGCAAAGTTTATAAGTAACTTATTTAGAAACAGGACTTCTTCAGTTCCACTTCAAATTACAGATCTATTTTTAACAAATCTTAAATCAGTTCATTAATGAGGTTAATCAAGGACTTCACAGCAAAAAGGCAGGAGATGCTCCACACAGTTTACCTGTGCTGGCTTCTCCTGCAGAAACTGAACTTCCCCATCCTGTAGAAAGGTGAGAAACCGAGGGATGATGTGTTCCAAGAACGTAGAATATTGAGGAGATGATGTCACATTCTAATTAAGAACAAAAAATGGGGAGTTATAAAATAGACATCACACAGATTACATTCAGTTACATTCAGAGCCACTATTAAACATTTTCAGTGAATTTTGAACAGATTCCATGACTAAGTATATGCTGACACACACACAGAACCAAGTAAATTCCAAGAGAACATTAGCAAAACAAATCCTGAACAAGTTCTTCCCTGCTGATGGGAAGAGCAAAGAGAACCAACCAAGTCTTCAGATTCTAAACAGATCACCAGACTAAGCAGTTAAAACTCTTCATTTAGTCAGATAAATTGTTTCAGAAATAGCTTAAGCAGATAAAAAACTCCACAAGAATGATTTTTAGTTTTCTATAACTTCAGAACAGGCACATAACAACTAGATATTCAACTGAAGTATAATTTCTGCTAACACAAGGCTGGGTTAACTTGTGTTTCTCATTTTCTCTGCTGCTCATCTAAAATGATAGTCCATCACTCCACCACCATGCAAAAGACGTCACTGGAGACATCTCCACTCCCGATGTCAGATTCTGCATTTGACAACTCCTCTCTCACTTTCACACCATAGAATACTCAGAGGAATCAGGAGGGCCTCAGTTTCACAAGGGCACAATACACATTTGAACTACAGAAAAGGAAGCTTTAAGTACAGACATTTAATAGCATTCAAAAATAGAAGAAAAATCTCTTACTTCATTTTTATTTAAATGCTTAATGAATAAAGATTTGGCAATGAAAGCTCTCTAAGTCCAAATGTAATTCTTCAACAACCTGGTTAATTCCTAGATACAAACCTAAAATCAATGACTTGTAACCATATAATCATAAGTCACAGGATGCTACTATTAATATTTTAACTGCATAACATCAGAAATTCAATTAATATACATTAAGCACAAGAAAGGCTGCCATTGCAGAAAGTTAGGGGGTTTTTGTTGGGGTTTTGTTGCTTGGGGTTGTTATCTTTTTATTTACCTCAAAATTCTCACTGACTTCTTGCATCATTTTCAATTTGGTTTCATCAGCTGAAAATGGAAATTCAAGCAAAAAAAATGTGAGTGTAAAACTAGGCCATGAAGGAAAATACCAGGCTCATTGATTGAAGAAGCAATCAGATCTTATCAGTTTAGCAATCACTGCCCAATTATAAGACACACAGCTCTCTCAAACAACCACCACACAACTGCACACACACACACAGAGCTTACTCACTTTGGCTCATGCAAGTGTTTCTCATCATTTTGCTTCTTCAAAAATCAAAACTCAAACAAATTTCAAAGTGAATTTGACAGACTTCACAGTCTCATTTATCAACTGTCTGAACAAGTCTGCAACACTTGCGAAACAAACTACTGAAGATCTGCAATTTTCAGTAAGAAAAAAGTCTTACGTGTATTGACATCTGTAAGAGCAGCCACAAACTGAAGGTATTTTTTCATCAGAGTGGTTTGGTCCACCACCGTAGGCCCTTGTGCTGAAACAAATGCCATCTTGGAGGAGGAAAGATCAGCTTTCAGTACATAAAATCAAGATCAACACACCTACAAAAGAATACAGAAGTATTTGTTAGTTTATATGGCTTGTTAACAGCAGCTATCCCATCACCTACATCCATTCTTCTGACACATTGAAGAAGACCACCTTTTCCAAAAACCACAACCGGAACATTTACTTAGGCTTACAAATACAACACCAAGCATGTACAGCACTCACTACGACAGGTCTGTACTAACAGATAAAAGGGTTATTGAGCTCTTCACAGCCCGAACATTCACGTATTTCTCCCGGTTGTCTTTCCCAGCAGCAGGCTCCAGGCTCAGGGATGCTCCCGACACCGCACACCTGTCACCCTGCCTTCCGCCCCAGCCACATCCCAAACTTACAGCGACCCTGGGACACACCCCTGCACGACACCGTCCTGCCGCCACAGGCTGCCTGTCTCTCTAGTAAAGAAGCCTAAAATCACACCTAGCCTGAGAGACCGGCGACCTCCCTCCTCCCCTGAGGGCTTCCCGTCAGTTTTGCTCCCGGCCAGGTCCGGCCGGGACCCGGCGCCCCTCACCTTCCCCGCCGCAGCGCTGCTCGCCCGGGTCGCTCCCCGCTGCCAGGGCGCCATCACGCCGAGCCCATCTCTGCCCTGCGAACACGGGCACCGTGAGCGGCCGCAGCGGCGCTTTCCCCCCCGTCCCTCAGCCCTCCCGTTGCCGTGCTCGGCCCCAGGCCTCCGGCAGGGCTCCGGCCGCTCCCTCCTACCGCGGCGCGCCGGTCCCGCTTCCCCCCGCCCAGGCCCGGGCCCCAGCGGGCACCGCCGCCAGCCCTCCTCACCCCGCGGCTCCCCGGAACCGCCCGCCCGCGGCCCCCCGGCTCCCTCCTTTGTTGCTCCCGGAGGCCGCCGGCAGCGCATGGGCGCGACGGAAGCGCCCGAACTCAGTTCCGGCCGCCTCCTCCCGGTGCCGCCTCCCGCGCCTCTCTCCGGGCGGAGGCGGGCGCGCAGCTCCGCGGTACCGCCCGCTCCCTTCACCGCCCCGCGACCCTCGCACAGCCCCGCCCTGGCCCGCCCCGCGCTGCCAGCGACCGCTGCCTGAGGCGAGCCCCGCCTGTCTGCGCGACCCTGGAGCCTCCGCTGGCGCCGCGGCCGCCGGTGACAGCGGGTGAGGAGTTACCGAGGCCGGTGCCTCCGGCCAGCGCGGGACCCACCCCGGCCCGCTGGTGCCCCGGGCGAGCGGCGGCACCGCCGGAAGCGAAGCGCGCCTGGAGAATGATCCGCCGCAAGAAACAGAACGGCGGCCAGGAGTGAGAAAGGGCTTCGAATGTTGAGTTTAAGAAAATTAAAAAAATAAAAGTAAACGAATTAAAACCAAAATATACAAAACGAAACAGGAAAAAACAAAATAAAACGACAAAAAAAGAACACCAGAAAACCACATTCCGGCGCTTTTGCTCTCGCTTCTCTCCAGCAGCGCACCCGTTACAGGCCGTTCGGAGCCCTGCGGGACCGGTAACAGCAGCCGAACTGCCCCCGGCAGAGGCATCCCCGCGCCACCGCAGGAATACTTTGTACGTGCTTGCCGCAACCAAAGCGCAGCGCAAACCCCTTCCCGAACGCTCCGGGGTATCCCCACGCCCTCGGTAGATGCGAGGCATTTGTGGTTTTTATTGACTATTTGTTTAAGGCGCCGGCGGCTTTGCAGCCCGGCCGCGCTGGCAGCGCGATCCCGCAGGAACTGCCCCCGGGAGAGGCGGGCTGGGCGCAGCCGAGGGAGGGGGAGCGGCCCGGGGGCGCGGACACAGGAGCTGCAGCGCCGCGGGGGCAGCGCGGCCCCAGCGCGGCCGGACCCGCTCCCGGTCCGAGAGCCGGCCCCAGACCCGGTCCCCCCGGCCCTCAGCATGCAGTTCTCCGTGCTGCTGCTGCTGCTGCTGCTGCAGCTCGGCCACGGTCGCTCCCCGGCCGCAGGTAAGGGGCCGCCGGTCTGTGCTGGCATCGCCACCGGGGAGCGGGCGAGGGGTGCGGGGGCGAGGGCTCAGACCTCAAGAGTGAGCTGCATCACGCGTGGGGGTGGTTTCCTGCCCGAGCCTGATAGATGTGACAAGGGATGGAAGCAGCTCTGGGCACGCTCCCACCACCCCAGACTTTATTCTCAGGCGCTGCGATCTTGGTGCCTGCAGTGAAGGTGGGGCATCCCGGGCAGCCGGGGTTCTGCTTTGCACTTCCAACCCAAAAGCTGCGCTTCTGCTTCCTCCGCTGACCCCGCGCCGCGGGTCACAAGGCACCTGGGCAGCTGCTGTCCCTCGCTGCGAGACTCACAGAGCTCCATTCTGCAGAGAGAGGTCGGAAAGGCAGAAGAAATCCCTGAATTGTATGGAGTGTCTTGCTCTGCCGGTCACTCCCTGGGTGACCTTGGGTTAGCCACTGAACCTCCAGCTGCTGCAGCTGTTGGGCCGGTATGGCTCTGATTTGTAAAGCACTGATAACCTCCAAGGAGAAGTGCTAGATAAGCATGAGGTAGTCAGCTATTTTTTTCCCGAATTCTGCTGAAATCAAGTGGAGCGTAGCCTGAATCTTCTAGAGACATGAAACCTCCCTCTGCCAGGTTTCATCAAATCACAAGCATTTCTCTTTTAACTCAAAAAAACTGAACTCAGGGCCATCTCTTGTGCTGTGAAATGGGAACAGTAGTGTTACAGTTCATTCCTCACGGTTCTTCTATCTCCAGAATTGCTCAGCACCTGTGATCTGTAAAATAAAATGCAGGCACAAACTCTGTCTTTTTCATCCCATCCCAAGCTGATGGGTGCAGAAAAGCCAGCACAGGAGTTAACTGGCCCCAGTGCTCCCTTCGTATTAGAGGTCATGGGTGAGTGAAAAACACAGTTTCTAAAGGTCAAAGATTCAGGTGCCTGATTCAGTCTGGTGGCTGCTGAGAGAGAGGATAAGGAAAGGCACCTGGATTAGAACCCTCCAGCTCTTTTGCTCTGCCCAGCCCTGCTGATGAGAGGAGAGCCAGGCAGAGCTCTGATACAAGAAAGGGAACATGCTCCATGTTGGAGGCAAGCAATCAGATCCTGTTCCCAGCTCTGTCCCAATTCACAGCTATTTTGCATTTCCTATTGTTTTGGAGCTTGGGGGTTGATTTTGTTGTTTAACACATGCACATCCTTTAATGCTTCTGCACTGTTATTTTTTGGAAAATTTAATGTATCTTTCCCACAAAACTCAACACTGCCTATTGCAGTAGTTGCAAGATCTGAAGCAAGCAATTTGAGTCAACATGGCAGAAAAGATAATGGTGAGTCATTCTGAGCAGCAGAGCTGGTTCAATATCACAGCTCCTGCACCTTTCATGCCTTGGTATTTCGTGGGATCATAGCATGGTTTGGGTTGGAAGGGACCTTTAAAGGTCATCTAGTTCAACCCCCTGCTATGAGCAGGGACATCTTCAACTAGACCTGAGCCCAATCCAACCTGACCTTGAATATTTATACTGGGGAGCCCGTGCCGGTGTTTCACCACCCTCATTGTAAAACATCACCTCCCTCAACCTGCTGGCTGATTTTTGTCTCAGCCTCATATCTTCCTTGGGTGCACATTGTTGGCTCAAGTCCAGATTTTCATCCACCAGTACCCTCAAGTCCTTCTCTATCCCTTCATCCCCCAACCTGTACTGAATACCAGGGGTTGCCCCAATCCAGATGTAGCACCTTGCACTCAGCCTTGTTCAACCCCATGAGGTTCCCATGGGCCCACATTTTGAGCTTGTCCAGGTTCCTCTGGACAGCAACTGGTCTGCCACTAGAGCATGGAACAACTTGCATTTACCTTGGGATTTTTGGTGCTTCTCTGGAAAAGGAAATTTAAGGTGGACTAGAGCACAGAAAATGCTTTTACTGAGTTTTTTAAAGTTTACTTATGAGGAAAGTTAGATAAACTTTTCAACAGAGCTGGCAAAGGAATCTAGTGAATGAAGTCTCACCTGAGTTTGAAAGTTTACATTTTTTAGGACAGAGATTAGAGCTGAGCCTCTTCTGGCTGGAAGTCTAGTGATCATGTTAGATCATTAGTGACAATGAACCTACAGCCAGCACCCAGTTCTGGGTGTAAAACCTCATCAAAGCTTTTGTGGTGTTCTAGACTGAAGCTGTCTTCTACTGTGAACTTTCTAGGACCCAGTCTGACATGTTGTTTACTGCTATTTTTTAAACTCATATACACATGCAACAGTTTCTGTTCCAGATATTTAAACGGTAAAAAATTATGGTGGCAAAGTCTTTGCTTGGATGAGTGTCACTGTGAATCATATAACTAGAGCTGACTAGTTAAAATGTATAAATAAATAAATGAAATTTAAAAGGCCATACAACAAGGTTTAGTTTACTCCTTTTCTTCTGATTTCCACAGAGTTGTATAGTCTGGAAATAACCAACAATGGTCCCATCACAACGGGAGCTCAAGCTACTGTTCAGGCCAGGCTAAGAGTGAAGAACGAAAACGTCACATCAAACTTGTATCACTTCAACTGGGTTTATGCTCCTCTGATTCTGATAGAGAAATCTGAGCAGAGGTTTAGTTCTGTAATTAATGTGACTGGTGAATTTCCTGGCACTTTCCCTGTGTCTGTCTGGGTGACTCACAAAAACTGTTGGTTGTGTCGGCCAGTTGCAAGAAACATCACGGTGCTTCAGATCACAGGTAAAATGGGTGAAATTGCTTTACAGCCTGTACCTCCACAGGAACTCAGTATATATGCCCTCACCAACATCAGGAAGAAAGCTAGTGTAAATATGGCTCATGACAAAGAGCTTGATTTGTAGCCCTGTGGCTGAAGGTGGATTTGGGTGGCACGGTGCAATTAGTACTATTAAAGCCACACTCCAGTCTCTCTACATCCAGGAAGAAAGTGTGATGCTGCCTGTGTGTTCCTGCCCTGTCACTTAGAAAAACTGAACTAGAAACCAGATGCTTCAGCAGCTACAGTTCACACATCAGCATGGGTCAATGATGCCCATACTCCTAGAACAATGCTTCTTCTACTGCCTCCCAGCATTTCCAGACCTAAAGTTAGGATGACCATCAGCAGTGACCATCTGCTGTTTTTCCCTGTTGCATGACACAGCAAATCTTATGCCATCAGCACAGCAGAGCATTACATTTTCTTTTAAAGCTCTGTCCGAGTGTACTGAAATTGGATGTGAAGTCATGGCTACATTTCTAAATGTTGCTAAGTGCAATTTCAGTTTTCTGGGAATATTCATAACCATAAATATGCTCTTTTTTTTTAACAAATTAACCACTGGTGTGCTATGGTTAACTTAATCTCTGATACAAGGATTGACAGCCCCCTTCCAACAGTAATTGCAATTATTATTTGTGCATCACCAAGAAAACTGTTAACCAAGTTTAATGAATTGTTAACAGGATAAGAGCCTCTTACTGGTAATCAATAGCCCATTAATTTTATAACAAGCTAGTAAGTGTCTCATCATAATACCTCTTTATTCATAAGTTAGAGAGGATTTTTTAGATCAGTCCTTGTCACTCATTGTCCGACATAGAACCTCTCACAGACAAAAACATTTCCCCTGTTCTGTATTCACAATATAAAGCACATCTGTCATTCACAGTAGTCAAATCTTAATTTCTGTAGAAACAGCTAAAACTAAGAGGGGGAAAAAACTACCTTAAAAAAACCTACCAAACAAACAAAAACCACCATCCCAAACATGACGAATATGTGTACTGGCCTGATTCTGAATCTAGATGCTTGCTATTAATACCAGTTATTTTTAAATCAATAGTAAAAGTTTATATTGAGCTCAATCAGTCCAGGATTATTTCTCTAAGTTCTATTGGATGTTTTATCATGACCCATTGTATAACCCTAAATAAATATTTTAATTTCACTCCCTCATTCGCACATGTGACAACACCGAGTAATAGACACACTTAACCACTTGGACACAGAAAGACTTACCCAGTACATCTGAAAGAATGTTTTGATACATACACAGAGCATGCCGTGGAAGCATGCTGTCATTCTCCTGTCATATATGCTGTCATACATGCTGTCATTCTTCTTCCTCCTTTTTATTCTGCAGAATTTATCACAGGGAACCTCACCATTGCCCAGATAGAAGACAGCAGAGTTACCACACATGGTTCTAGTTCCTCTATGGACACAGTGACCCGGATTTCTTTCTCTCTTCATGACCCAAGTCATTACTTCAAGTCAGCATCATTTGTCTACAACTGGGATTTTGGAGATGGGTAGGTTACTTTGTTTGCTTTAATAAGTATTCAAGATGGCTCTAATTCAGATGTTCTGATTCAGAAAAATCCCAATTAAATCAGACTATTAGCTAGCAGTCTGCCTGCTATAAAAGTTGTTTTCATAATTTACTGACTATTCCTATTCAATTTTGTGAATTCTTTTAGCATTATCTTTAGTTTCTTTAATTAAAAATGCAGACATTTACACTGGATCTTGTACTAATTGTAGTTCTATAGGTAATACCACAGACATAAATCTTCATTTACATGGACATAAAGTAGAATTAGAATCACCACCACTGGAACGTTGTCCGTAAAGAAAATATATTAGAGCTTTTCTCTTTTAAAACCAGAAATATGCAAGCACTTGGTAAATGGCAATTTTGATTCTATATCTTTTCTTGTTGCACACAGAGTTTACCACATTACCAAGGAACCCTTTGTCTACTGCAACTGCTCCTCCAGGGGGAACCGCACAGTGCATCTGAAGGCTGTAGCTGAATGGGAGCAAACTGGGAGCGTCATACACGAAAGAGAAACTATGCAGAAAACTGGTGATTTCACCACAGCTCTGGAGCTCTTGGGTAATTATGAAGTATTTTGCACCTTCAGTGCAGAACTAGCCATGTATGTACAGATACAATATAGTATGTACAGATACAATCTAGCTTTGACATGGTAACACAACTTCAACATTGTTTCACGTGCAATGGCTGGGCAACATCATTCAGTGAAGTGTTTCCATTGCAGAATTGACTTCGTACTCGTCTAGGGCAGAAAAAGGGGGGGAAAAGATATAATCTTCAGTTTCTTTTTATATCTACAGACAATTTTACTGTCTTTTGTAAAAGCCTCACACACAATTCAAACAATAAAGTATTTATGGTAACTTATGATGGAATTGTTTGTTCAATTTACAGCAGCTATCCCTGAACAATAAATTAGTTAAATCAAGCATTAGGAAAGTCATATTGATTTGATCAGCTTCAGGAGTAAATAAGCACAGAATTAAAAATGTAAAGAACTAATAAAGTTGATTATATATACTAAAAAGCCATCAGACAAAAAGTCAGGAAGCTTACAACATCTCTAGTGGTAGGTTTCCTTTTGGGGTGTGAGACAAATAGTATTATTTGCATGACTGATGAAGCTCAAATATGCAAGTCTGTGGAAACAAACCTTCACTAGGAAACCAGTGAGACTCAAGTTTATGTATGGAGGGTGACATGCTGGCTTTTCATCTCTTCTCAGATGCTGTTAAAAGTATTAACATAGTGGGCTCCAGAGAGACTCATGTAATGGAAAACTTGAATTTATCTCTTCATATCAATGGCACGTAAGTAGCAAACACAACTTCTTTCCCCCCCAAAATTGTGTCTTTAAGTGTTTTCCCCCAGTGTTTCCTAAAAATAGTCAGTTGAACCCCACAGAACAATTATTTTTAAAAACCAAAACCACCTCCTTTCCCCCAAAAAATACTGTTGAATATTGCATTTTCTTGACTTGAAATGCCATGAGCTCTAAGAGCCTGAAAGACTCTGCATCTTTACAGAAGAGTAGAATCCTCCTATGTAAAGCAAATGTTATTTTTTTAATCTTTGCAATGGGAATGTTAAAAGAAAAGTAGCCAGAGAAATAGTGGGAAAAAATACATCTGAAAACTTCTTTCTGAACTTTCCTCCTTCACCAGTTTCCCTGCTATTAAATTGAAATATATTCCAAGTCCTGTTGCATAGCAGCAAAGTTTGACTGGCATAGAGGATTAACAGGTTTGGGGAGTGATTTTGGCAACGTTTAGATTGCCACAAGATGAATAAGACATAGAAGCCCCATGCAGCAAGGATCATAGAAAAATAGGAGAGTTGTGAGCACCTCAATCCCAGCACAAGCTCTCTCAAGTTGCAGCATTAGAACACTTTGGAGTTTTAGAGGGAGCAGCACCCAAACAGAATCATTTACCAAAGGCATAAACAGTCCCAACAGACAAAGCAGCACAGTTTGCATTCAGAAAGTGAAAGGCACATTGGCAGGAATAAGAACTGGAGATGTCATCCCAGTAAATGTGAACAGCCAAACCTGAGATCACTAAGAGCAGGCTTGGTGACCTCCTAGTCACAGGACTGGGGCTGATGCAAGAGGAGTTTAAGATAGAGATGCAGTGACAAAGAGACGGCTTATCAAAAACAAAGCTAGAAAATGAGCTAAACACATAAACATGATTCTTTTTTTAAGCAAAGAATGTTGTAAAGAGATAAGAAACAAAATACTAATAAAATAGGGTAAAGAAAAGCTCTGTCTGCTGTCAGAATCAAAATCTATAGTGCATAAGGTGAGTTCAAGCAGGATCAGTTGAAACAGGGGTCTGGAAAGGTAAATAGAAGGCTTCAATTAGATGTGGTGAGAAGCCACAGGGCCATGAAGTGGGTTGCACTAAATTGCTTGATAGCAAATAAAACCCCTTTTGTTAATGTAAGTGAATGCTGTGATCCTTGAAATTTACTTACATTTTCCAGCTATTAGTCCTTTGTGCAGAGCTCATATTCTTTACAGTTTCATTTGCAGGGATTTTTAATTAAAACAGTCTTGGGTGTGCTTCAGTGGTAAAGACAGTGATTTCTGTGTGAGAAGGACAAAGAAAAAAGTACCTTCCCTTGGAAGTGCAGGAAAAAAGATTCCTTTTATCTTTATTGAAGAGTTTATAGGAGTTTTCTACACACAGTGGCCTGCTGATGCCCCTTGCAGGTATTCAGCTCTCAGCTGAAAGACCTGCCTTTATAGAAGCATCACAAAGGACTTTTTCATTTGGCATATGTTATAAACCAAACAACAGTGCAGTTGATTATTTCTTTATTTGTATTTAAATTAACTTCATTAATGTCAAAATTATTCTGCTATTTTAACCAAGATCTTCGCAGAAATTTTTGCAGTTTTCACCTTTTTTAATTTTGCCTTTTTGCTCTTGTCGTTTCAGCCCACCACTGGCATTATGCTGGCTTATAAAATCCGAGTGCATTCCACTTGAAGGTGACAAATGCCATCTGGTGGAGATCAGCGGCTCCTGCTACAACCTCAGCCACACCTTCAGGGACGCAGGGCAGTATTGCCTCAGTGTCAGGGTGGAGAACGGCGTGACGATGCTGCAGACGTACCACGGGATCAAAGTGCGGCCAGCAGGTGAGGGGCAGGGAGTCTGAGCAGTACGGAGAGTCCCAAACAGGTTAGGGACAAATGTGGATTAACCAGCCTGCAGGTGAGGTTTCAAGAATGTGGTGTAGATCCCTAAAAGGAGAGGAATAAAAAGGGAAATGAGAATTTATAATGTGCCTGATGTAATTGCTCTGAGCTTCTTGTGTTCTGCTGAACCCTTAGTCCCAAGAGTGTCTTGAAACTACTAAGTGCACTGGGAAGGCTGTATTACTTAAACGAAATATTTTTCAGTTTAAGTAGTCCAGCTTTTGTAGTTAGAGAGGATAACTAGGAAAACACATGCATCTGTAACACTACCTTATTTAAGCAGTCTCAATTCTTTTTGCTTAGTTTAGTTACGGATTTTTGAGGGTAGATTTTTCTAGCCTCCTTTCCATTACGAGTCTCTGTCCCTCCTGCTGGTGACCCCAGCTGGCACCCCCATGCATGGTCACACATGCCCCTCTTGGGTCCTCAAAACATCTGGGAGAGTGGTTAGGTGACCAAGTGAAGAGGACAGGGCACAGCCAGGCTGTGACACAGACTGGTCACACCCCATCACTGTGAGTCAGCTGTGTACAGACATGCCAGCACTCCAGAAGGCACTGGTGTGCATTCAGGGCTGGATCCTCTGCTGGAGGCTCTTGGCTGCTGTGGAGGTGAGAGTCCTTCCTGTCCTCTTGGGGTACCACAAACACCCTGGGAAGTCAGCTAACGTATGTAACTGGGTGGAGGTTTTTGGGCTCTTCAAGAGAAAAGAGGGCACAAAGGGAAAGACCCTTACAAACCCCTCTCCTACTCCTGAGATTTCAGAAAAACCTGGAGTGATCAGGGCTGAAAAGTTTATTCCTTCTTACACACATTCCTTATTTTTTTGTAAAAATACTCCTAAAATTGTTTCCTTGTCGCTGTTGCCTTTTCCTGGGGCATTGTGTTACTCCAGGAATGTGTCCTTGTGCTTTTTCCTAGGAATCCACCCAGCTTTCTTTATCCTGCTCTGCACTGCTCTGGTTTCAGTGATGCTGGTACTGGTGCTGTACACAGCTTTTCGAAGTAACACCCAACAAAAAGATCTCGTGGAGGTATTCAGTTACTCTTACTTTGAGCTGGGATAGTAATTAGGTAGCTTTCGGCCATGAAAGGTATCTGATATGAAAGGTTCTTTAATCCCCAGAGAAACAGAGCAGGAGGGAGAATTTCCCTGGTACGTGTGATCTGTTCTACCAAAAAATCCAAGCAGTGTAGGCAAATGAAGAAACAGCCATGCTTCTGGCTTGTTGCAGAGAACTCTAAATTGCCAGAATAATAATGGAGAGTTTGTTAATATTCCCAAGCAGATGCTTACATTGAAGTATCCATTCCAGAGGATCTACCTTAGAGTAGTTACATGAAAGAAAGCAAGGAGACAGCACAAGAGGACAAAGGATAATAAAAAAGCAGGGGTATGTTACCTAAAGCAGCCCCAAATCGTTACCTACCCCTTGTATGTGGCCTTCATCTCCCCAGCTCCCTCCATCTCTAATATACTTTCACTTGCTACAAAAGATGTTTGCAATAAGCATGAGTTCTTAAATCAAAAGTAGCTTTCATGGTACTTTGGAAAGTACCTAATACCCTTTACACTGTGCCACAATATAAATTATATATCTCTAGAGACACTGCCTGTAAGCCATGTGCACAGCAGCTATGAATCAGAAGTCTATTTGAAGTTAGTGACTGAGTGAAAATGGTTGAGGACCAAGAGCCATTTGTAGCCCAGTGTGTTCTTGCTGAACTTGAGCCAGCGGGAACTGAACTAAAAATTATCTTTTTGATGTTCCTTTTCCAGGTAGCTGACTTTGACTTTTCTCCACTGTCTGATGAACACCGGTCTAATCGTTCCAAGTCAGGCTGTGGCCCACTGTGTTGCAGATCATGTTTTCTTCAACCATCAAAAGAAGCTGCCTGGGAGAGTCATGAACTTCTACATTCACTTTACAAGCCAGTCAAAATGTACACACTGTGAAGAACACATTTGCACTTTGGTTGCACTAACTGTCTAACTTTCTCACTTAGGCTAAGTCAAAAGCCTGGTGCTGCATGAATGGTTTGGTTTTGCCAATGCAATGAGGTTCACCACTTTAAGTCCAGCACTTGACTACTTCATTCCCTGAACTTAAAAAGAACAAGAAACACAGTAAAAGTAGCTTTGACTTTTTAACTTACACAGGTGTGTACATTTACAGCTGTAAATGCAGCATTTTATTCTTATGAAAGATTGTTTTATGTGCAGGTTTGCTAAATTCACTACCTCTTGTAATTTCTCTGTTCTTTCTGTTGTCTGTTTCAAACAAGAAAATGCCTAAGACAAACATACCTCTTTTCCTATGTACAACAATATTACTGGAAATGGAAGTCGCCCAAAATACTGTTGAATGTGTATTTCTTCTATCAAGGAACTGATGTGTCCCAGTTGAAAACAGAGGAGGTGTTTCCAATGAACCAAACTACCTAGTTACGTTGTCCTTTTTCCTGTCTTATAAGACTCCTTTTTAAGCTAATGGACTTCTGTCAGACTGCAGTGGTGGTGACATACTCACCTGCTAGCAGTGTTTTGGTCCTGCAGAAACCTCCACATGTCCATCACTTTCTAAAATAGAGCACCACTCTGATCTGTGTAAGTAGCTTTTTTTAGGCTGTTCATGCTTCTTTTTTTATTGCATGTTGCTTCCCAATTAGCCATCAAAGGTCCTCTTCCAAAAAATGCAACAAACAGTAGCTCAAAGCTGTTCAGCAAAACATATTTAATTTAAATTCCTAATCAATGTTCAAGGTTGTATAAACTCCATGCTTGTTGCAGACTACCATCTACTATCAGCTTCCTGCTCAGCCAGGCTTTGCCCACTGGCATTTCAGAGTACCCTGGAGGCTTTCAAACAAAAGTGCCTTTGTGTCCACTTCTTTTTTAAAATGTGACACACCCTCCCCACCTCTGCTTAAAGCATATGGGTATTATGGGCTTGGGATTTTTCATAGTTTCTCAACTGATTGGAAGATAATTGTCTGAATATGAGGGGATTTACCATGAGGTTTTTGGGGTACTCACCTCACATGTTCAACTTCTTTGCTTCCTCAGAGGAGCCCAGAGCTTCAGTTCTTCTGTAAAAGAAATTACATGACCCTTAATTAACTTGATACATTTGAAATAGAATAGGATCGTGTAAGATAACAAATCCTATAACCCAAGTTTTTGTCAAAAGGTCCCTTCTGAAGAGAACTTCTTTCAGCTTTAACTCCAAAGAGAAATGGTATTTGTAAGCAAGCTTGTTGATTAAGAGTGGTGTTCTTTGCATTCTTTCTCTGTGCTCTGGTATAAAACTCTTATCTCCAGCCATATTCAGTTACTAAGAATGTGCCTCTCTCTAGCAAAGAAGCTACTGTGCCTAAGAGCTTCAGTTTTGGTTTTTATTCCTGAGATTCCAGCCCCCTGAGCCACTGCCAAAGGCAGTAGCTTGTTCTGGGATGTCAGTGTGGTTTGTAAATGGCTACATGGTCTTTGGGCAGTGGGAAAAAGAGATTTCTGATATGCAAAACGCAGCTCAGAGTGAAAGAGTCCCCAGACAGACTGCACAGTGATTTCTGCAGCCAGAATTTAGTTTGGGCTTCTTTTATTACATTTGTGAAAGATATGTGGCCCTTGCAGTTGTAATACACTTAAAGACAACCCATTGACATGTTAATGGATGTGTAAAAAGCCCTTTCTTCTCCATATTGTACTGCTACCAAAGACAGTATCTGTGAGAGCAGAATCATACAGGTGAAACTGGCATCTTTTGGATTCAAAACAGATCATACAAAAGGGATAAGATTTATGCTTGGCTCCTTTTGACTTAATACCCAGGTGATCCAAAGGGTGTCATAGGGTGTTAGGCCATGAACTTCGCTGCTTTGGGTTTTTGCATTAATGTTCTCCTCCATATGTCCAAGCCAAGATACAACTGATCATGCCAAACCTAGCAAAGTAGGTATCAACCCCTGTCAAAAAAGTGGGACATTGAGTTAGAAATACAAAAGATAGGCCTAAGAAAATCCCCAATTTCCTATTGAGAAAAACAGAGGAAATGTCCTTCAGAAGAATATTGAATACTCTTACTCTCTGCCTAGAGTGAAGAAAGGATGGCAAAGGAATCAAATTATTCAGGAGGGTAGAAAAGATAAAGTGCTGCAAAGTAGAAAGGCAACACTATCAAATATTGGAAGACGCTTCTTCAAGAGCAGAAAAGAATAGAGGTTAGAAAGAAAGACATCTCTGGCAAAAAAAAAAATAGCAAATAGCAGTGGAGAAAGTACACTTAAAAGGGTATGTCAAGAAGCAAATTAACCAATACAATTTAAACAGCCTTAGAAAATTGAAATATAAGTATGAGAAATATTCGCATGAATATGTTCTTGAATCCAATATGAAACTGCTTCCTGCACAAAAGACTGATCTGTGGGTTTGATAAATGCATCTGAAATTGAAGACAAAAGGTAATTGAGCAGTTCAGGATATAGCAATGAGATTAGTGGGACGTAGCAAGGATCAGTAGGAGGATTCATTTTCTTAACCTTAGAAATCAATGACCTGCAAAAAAGAATGTTCAGCAAAACCATCAAACTCACCGACTCAAAACAACAGTCCAGTGAGTGCAAAGCCAAAGAGCCATTAAATTCAGGTGATAAGCAAGAGTGTGGGCAGATAAAAAGTGTATACAATGAGAACTTTTTACAGGGAAATGCATTTGAGCACAGAAAAGTTCTGGAAATGCACAGTATAAAAACACACAGTAAAGCAAAAGAACTTCTGTATTTTGCAATTACTCTGTAATTTGTCATATAAACAATGGTGTTGATTTGTGCAGTAATTGTGGGGACAAATCAGCCTTTTATCTTAAAAGCAGAGCATAAGGCTCCATGGCTGAATGGGTCAAGGCTGAATTTTGTCTTTCATCTCTGGAAAGGAGATTACACAGCCCAAGCTGTGACCACACTTTGAAGACACGAGGCCTCTATTGCATTTGCTGGGTGCTGTAGGAACAGAAGTTTTCTCAGCAAAACAAAGGTGAAGAACTTCATATGTAAATGTTCAGCTTTATTATTAGATAATCAGCCAACACTTCACCTTGATTTTTGTGCCAGTTTCCGTGGAAACTGAAATGCCATCCTGCAGCTGTCACAAAATTGTTCAGATCCTGCAGATCTCAGCTTTGACAGCACGCCGTGCACTACAAATGTGGATTTTTAAATTGCAGTCACTAAAGCAGGGAGCGCAGAAGTTCCAAAAACTTCTTTCAGAGATGGGTATACTCATCTCCAACATGTGTAATTCCTACAGCAGTGTGCACAAAGAGAGCAGTCACAGCAGATCATGGAATCACAAAATCATAGAATGGCCTGGGTTGGAAGGGATCTTAGAGATCATTTTGTTCCACATCCCTGCCATGGTTGCACTAGACCAACCTGGCCTTGAGCATTTCCAGGGATGGGGCATCTGCAGCTCTGTGTGTCCTGTGTCAGGGCCTCAACACCTTCACAGTAAACAATTTTTTTCTGGTGTCTAAATTTAACCTCCTCTCTGTCAGTTTGAAGCCATTCTGCCTCGTCCTGTCACTACATGTTCTTGTAAAAAGTCTCTTTCTACCTTTCTTGTCATCTCCCTTCAGATAAGGGAATCAGGTCACCCCAAAGCCTTCCCTTTTACAGGCTGAACAATCCCAGTTCTCTCAGCCTTTCCTCATAGTAGAGTTGCTCCGTTCCTCTGATCACCGTGGTGATCTCCTCTGGACTCATCCAACAGCTCCATGTCCTTCCTGTGCTGGGCCCCCAGGGCTGGGGCAGCTCTCAGGTGGGGTCTCACCTGAGTAGGACAGGGGCAGAATCCGCTGCCTCTATCGGGTGTTTTATAAAATACTGCACTTGTACAACTGTCACAACTACAGGAGCAAATCATACTAGAGCACTAGGGAAAGACTAGCCCAGCCAAATAATTTTCTAACGCATTTACTCACAGCAGTCTTGGGAGGCAGGAAAGTGATATTATCACTGTTTACAGGAGGCAGAAGGGAGCCATGCAGAGATAGGGAGCTTGCTTGAGCAGAGGCAGCTGCATAAAATTCGAGATTAAAAAGATTATGACCATCTATCAAACCCTTCTGTTAGAAATTACATAACTTTTCTAATTTTTAATTAACAGTTTAAATTAATTTAAATTAATTTGTTTTATTTAATAATAACCAGTATATTAATTATAAGCAATGTGTTACATCACTTTTAGCCAAAATTTAGCATGAGTAGGTTTTTAGGGAATACACCTTGGGAAAACTACAGAAGCTTAAAATTTTGCTAAGCTAACTTCGATATGCTTCAATGAGCAAGGCCTGGGAGAAAGCGATGTACTGTTGAAATTGGATACAAGAAGTGAAGAATTTATGGATTACAAACATGTTTTTCAGGAACCAGAAAGTAAAGAAGAAGATAACAAAGACTCACTACATTAGTGCTGGAAAATCCCTGCTGGAGGAAAAAAGATACTAAAAAGACTAAAAATACAAATTAGCAGGAACAGTGAGAAATCCACAACCAAGAGAGTACAGAATACTAATTAATGAACGAATTGTGTGATTTGGAATCAGTGAACATTAATCTCTTTGTTTGCTAAAAATATACAAACAGGTGAAGAAGTTTTGTATGAGCATCTTGCGTGGAGGCCGGAAAATTTTGTCGGGCACACAGACACACACCCCCCTCTTGAGCAAGAATAAAGAACAATTTACTCGCTAGCACTAAAGGCGGTGTCAGAGGGTTTATCTGGCCCGGCGGGTTTAGAAGGCGCTGTTAAAGGTTTAAGAGCTGTTCGAGGCTGATTTCCCCGCCGGGCTCGGGGGATTCCTGCGGCCCGCGGAGCGAGCGGGGGTGCGGGCCCAGGCCGGGCCCCGCGGCGCACGGGCCGGCCGGCAGGGGGCGCCCGCCGCGCGGGGATCTCCCTCAGCAGCCTCAGCGCCACGGCCGCGCCAAGGGACGGGACGGGACGGGCAGAGGGACGGGACGAGGGACGGCATGAGGGAATGGACAGGACGGGACGGGACGAGGGACGGAATGACGGAATGGGAGGGACGGTATGAGGGAATGGACAGGACGGGACGGGACGAGGGACGGAATGACGGAATGGGAGGGACGAGGGACGGGATGACGGAATGGACGGGACGGGCTGAGGGGCAGGATGGGACAGGACGGGACGGGCTGAGGGGCGGCCGCCGTCCCGAAAAACAGCGGCGAGGGTGCAGTGGCGCCCCACACTCTGGATCATTCATCCTCGCCCTGAAGGTTGGGGTCATCACTGTGCCAAAATGCCGCCCTGTACAGCGCAAGTCTTGTGTCCCTCACTGGGAGGCGATGGATGGCTGGATGGATGGGCTGAGCATGTTGAGCACTCCTCAGAGAGAGTTTTCTCTACTTTATTCAGCACACTTGAATGCCCCATCCCACTATCCCTTAGTGGGACACGCTGCAGGATTCGGAACTGGAGGGACAAGGTCCATCCTGTGAACAGCAGCAGCTTCACTCGCCATGAAGGACAGAAGCTGTGAATTCTAGAACTTCTTACGTTGGACACAAGGTCATTGAGTCCAATCCCCAGCACCTCCAAGACCACCAACAAACCACATCCCCAAGTGCCACCTTCACACATCTTTTAAAGCCCTCCAGGGACGGGGACCCCCCTGCCTTCCTGGGCAGCCTATTCCAGTGCTTGACAACCTTTTGGTGAAGAATTTTTCCCTAATATCCAATCAAAACCTTCTTTGGTGCAACTTGGGGCCATTTCCTCTTGTCCCATGACTTTTTAATTTGGAGAAGTCATGATGTCAGTGAAGTTTCAATCTACAAACAGGAAAGTTTCAATCTACAAAAGGAAAACAAAGAAAGCATCGCACAGAATTAAACACAGCTGACTATAAACATTAATGGAAATCACCTGAAGGTGCCCATGACTTCTGTGGAAGGTCTCAGAAACAGGGAAGCAGAAAAAGGAACAAACAGGCACGTTCTGGTTTAATAACTCTGTAAGATTGGTCCTTTGTGGTAATATAAATTAGGACTTTGTCATTTAAGGAATCTTTTCAGACATAATTAAGATACAAAATGAGAATAGACCACAGCAATAAAAGTTCTCTTATCTGATCAAAAGCACGCACTTAATAGCAAAAAAAAAAATTAATATTATGCCATAGGTTTTTAATGTCTTTTCAGTCGCCTGTCCTTAATCTGTTCTTCTGTCATTATATGCAAAGCACTTACAATATTTTGAATAAAATCAAAAAGGAAAAGAATAATCTACAAATCCAAATGCACTTGCTAATTAAATAGCAACACCCTTACTTCCATTCAGGCAATCTCAATAAATTACAGTCTTCCCATACTAATTAACTTCAAGTTTAATGGATTTCTCTCACCACCGCAAGCTATGTAACAAAACACAACATACTCAACTTAAAAAAAACAAGTCAGTATTGAAACTGGTCTCTTGATTCTGCTCCAGCAGAGTACTCAAACGTGTGTAAGTGCAAACACAGGAGGAACAGCTGCTTGGGGTGGTGGAAGGTGCCCGATGGAAAGGTGAGCAGCCTCACTTCAGCACAAGAGCCCAGTGCTCAGGACCACACTGAACATGTGCAGTGAGCTCCTGCACCTGCAGGGCTCATGTCTAATGCAAAAAAGCACTTTTTAGCCACTCTCAGATTTTTTTACACCCTCAATGAATTCACTTGCAATGGATCCAGAGTATTTTTTTGGGTCACAGGGGACTGGTTTATGACAGACAGCATGGCCTGTTCTCTGCTATCCCAGGCAAGTACACTGCAGCCACAAACATAGATAGAGTTGCACTTCTGAACTGAACCCCATCAACACAAAACAGTTCCTGGGAGGCTCTATATTTGCATGTTAGAGTGGTTTTTTGTATTTAGTCAGACCATTAAAGCAAGCTATTTCTGTTACTAAATTATCTGCTTATTGGGGAGTTCATAAAGATTACCAGAAAGTAGGTTTGAGTTAAAACATTGTGAAAACATGACAGCAGTCACCCAAGACAGTACCAGAAAATGAGTGCCAGCCCCTGATCCTGGGGAAAAGAGATGGGTCAGTATAGTCTCCCTGAGCTGCCAGGGAAACACTTGGAGGGAAACAGCTTGAGTTTTGAATCTGAAATTACTTCAGGTAGCTCTTCTTGTGGAATTTTGACTTCTTTGAGTGATTTTTTTCCCCTTTAATGGCAGTAGGATATTAATGCTCTACCCTGTCAAACAACTGCAAGATTCCACTTATGGATAAAATTATTCATACTCGGTGAGTGTTTCATATCACAGGTCCACCTCTGCAGCAGTAGTGAGGCATCCATTTCCCATAAATACCTCAGACAGAACCTGCATTCTGAAGGATCCCTGAGACCAATCCAGACCACACAGCTCGGATGAGGAGGGGGAGAACTTTCACGGCAAGTTGATTTGCAAATAGCCATTATTTTATTCAGGTACTGTTGTCTTTTCTGTTCTGTTCTTTCCTTCTCTTTGTCTTGTTAATAAGTAGTGGGGAAAACCTGCTTGCAGACAGGAAGACACCGTGTAATTAAAGGTAAAGTATTCTATTTAATTCTGTAGGAACAACATCAGTTTTCCTAATACAGTGTGTGAAATCTGAAAAATCAGGTAAACAGTACATACATTTTTTATTAACATGAGGACCCTGAACTATTACTAATGAAGTACAGAAAGAAAAGACAGGAATCTCAGTAGGAAAATACCATCCATTAAATGTCTCCCTGGGGATCAAATGACACTTACAATTGAAAGACATTAACTACCTCCTACATTTCAATTGGTTACCAGCAGGATGCCTATTTGTAGAGATTTGTGCTGCCTGTTAGTGTTAGATGCCACATTAATATTTTCTGACCTTTGCAGTAGATATTGCCCTTTTTTTCCACAGACCAGCAGCCTGATTTTACCTTTTAAAACCGTTGATCCTGTCAAAGAATGAGCACAAGAGCAAGTCTGTGAGTGTGCAGGGACCTGCTGAAGCCAGCCGACCTGCCGAACATGTTCTAAATGTTTTCTGATACACGTTACCCTTTACAAGAAGACTTCCAGGGCTCTTTTTGTAAAAGTGTACCTGCCTTTTACTAAATGCCTATCACCAAAGATCAAAAGGCTTTTGAAATATTTCCCCTAAGAAAAGCAAAAAATAGGAACTTAGAAATTCATTCATTTCAAAACTGATTAATCAAAGGCAGCTCTTTGATCAGTAAAGGAAGTCCTCGGTTCCAAAACAATGAGCACTTTAATAGGGAGTGATTGCACCTCTCTGGGTGTGTTGTCCTTGAGGCATGTGTTGGGCTCTCATGGGTGTCACCACCAGGACACCAAGGCACATCAACTTTTCATTGTTGTACCACCTGAAAACTCAACACCTCCTTCCCATGTCTCTGTATCTGTTGCCTCCATTTAGCTTCACAGTATGTGGTAATGTTTGCATTAGAGCTCCTGTGGTTTTATTTACATATATATATGTATGTGTATATAGATACACACATTCAGGCATATACATGTCCTGCTGCAGTATCTGCTGCCATTCAAATGAGAAATGAGCAGTGATTTCTTCCAGCAGTGGATTTTATGTGACTCCTATTAAAAAAAATAAACAAAACTGTGGTCACAAATAGAAGAGATTAAGCAGCAACGTCAAGGTCTGAGAGGAGAGATTACAGATCCCACATCCACAGATGTTTGCAGCTGCTGATAGTCCTGTGATTTAAGGAGCTATTCTCCTATGTCACTGCAGGACAGGCAAACGTCTGCACAAATAATCATCAAGAGGTTCTACATTTACAGCTTATTTTTGATCAAATGCAGCCTGTTCAATACTTGCCATGCCCATTGCAGAGGTGGTCACAGTTCAGTGACAGGTGAACTGAAACTGTCCTCCAGAGTACTGAACTCTTCAGGACAGAAGGGGCAATGAGGACACTTAATAGCCACACGAAACCATCAGGAATTCACTCCTTGCATGCTGCTCATTAGGAGTTACTACGAGATGATGAATTGCCAGTGACTTTGGGGAGAGTCACGGGGCAATAGGGAAGCAATGGATATATGGTTGTAATTAACAGCCAGCATTCTGCTAGTTTTCACACCATAGACAGAACACAGATGTGCACATTATGGAAAAGTGAAATAATTCTTGGGGACTGACTTTCATGCAAGGTAAAACAACTCCCAAAGCAAGCTCTTAAATTAAAAAAGAAGAAGAAGAAGAAGAAACAAAATTCTGCAGTGTAAGGACGTTACAAAGGGACTTGCTGTCCAGAAAGAGATGTAAGAAGGCTTTGCATTCTTCAGGGAAATATCAAAGTGAAGCTAAAAGCATTATGAGGCAATTCTACAACTTTGGATTTTTCTGGGTAACATCTGTGCTTCTGTAAAACATTCATACTCTTGAGAGTCAACTATAATCAAGGCCTGTGTACAACATAACATGGAGTTTTCAGAAAAGGTGGGTGGGTGCCATCGTTCACTGGCAGTGACATAGCAACCTAATCACCCTCTGGAAGGGACAAAGCTAATGCTCAGCGAGAGGGGTGTGAATTCACAGCTCATCTGTTCCTCGGCACTTGTTTTTCAGGTAGATGCTCCTCCATGCGAGGTGCTGCTGGCAGCTGCCCCTGCACTGGATTTGCCACATTGAGCAGCCCATGGGAGCATTCCCTAATTCACATCAGCAATCCCTTGGGACCAACTCACACCCACCACATGGCCAGTTTGTGCCAGGTCTGCTGAAGTTGCCTGACCAAAGGTGTCTGCGCTCAGGCAAATCCCTTCTGCCAGCAAAGAGGAAGGGGCAGCAGCCTCTGGCACAACAGCACTGAGGAACACCTGCATCTGTAGCATCTTCTGTCTGCTCAGCTGAACCTGCAGATGGGCATCTGTCCAGGGCCTTGCTGCACCTTCTGAGTGAAGTCAACTGCTTCACACAGAGGAATTCAGGGCATTAGCTGATGTGCTCTCAGTTCACACCCTGGTCTACTTGCTACTAATTGTTTACAAGAGCTTTGAGTAAACTTTTCTGTTTTCTTCCTTCTCTTGCTAGAACAGCAAATCTACTATCTGTAATTCAGGCAATAGTGTCTCCTGGATAAAATGAACATACAGATGTCCCCCTGCAAACCCCAGATGAATGGCCACTATTCTGTTTATTACAGTAACACATTCCAGTGTTTGAGCCAGCAGAAATACTTGAAAGAAAACAGAGCTGAGCAGGCCTATTAGACTCAGTCAATAAATGCAGGTTTGTCATTTTACAGAGCTTAATCTCCTGTTATGTCCCAGACTCTTTGGGAGACTTGAAATACCAAATCCCAGGTTAACAGATGTAGGTCTGACTCCCCTGTGGTCAGCTCTGGTTTACATCACCTGCAAGCCTAAAAAATATTCAATCCCAAATGTTCCACTCTTAGAGGATCACAGAGGGTAATTCAGGTTGGAGGGCAGCCCAGGAAATCTCCATGTGCAACCTGCTGCTCAAAGCAGTGCCAGCCTGGGGTCAGACCAGGTGGCTCAGGGCTTTGTCCAGTCAGGTCCTAAAAGCTTCCAAGAATGAAAACTTCACAGCCCTTCTGGCAGCCTGCTCTACTGCTCAAGCATCATCCTGGGGAAAACAGTTTTCCTTACACTCAGTATGAATCTCTCTTGTGCAGTTTATGTCTGCCATCTCTGATCCTTCCACCAATTTCAGTGAAGAGTCTGGCTCTGCCTTTTGGAGCCTTTACTGTTACAGGGCTTTTTCTTCCCAGATGAAGAGGTTGTATTGATCATTATTGAATTTTGTATAGCTCCTGCTGGCCTTTCAGCTGTCAAGGTCCCTCTGAATAGCTGGTCTGCCTTCAAGCCACAGACAGACAGCACCTGAAAATTGGTGTCACCTGAAAACTTGACAAAAGCATGCTCCATCCCCTTCTCCAGGTCACTGGTAAAGGTCACAAAGGGGTCACAAACAGATCCCAGGACAGATGCTGGAGGACTGCACTTGTTATATGCCTATGAGTGTGCCTGGGATCAATGACCTAAGTTATCTGGTTCTTTGAGTTCTCTGTCCATCTGTTGATTTCTCAGTCCATCCAGAATGTAATGTCCCACACTACACAGAGGATGGTCTAGGAGACTGATGAAAGCCTTGCTGAAGTCAAGGTAAATGACAGGCAGGTTCCTCACCCACCCACAAATGTTCTTGGTTCATCACTGAAGGCAATCGTGTCAGGCAGGCCTGTTTCCTCAATCTGTGCTGACTGCTCCTGACCACATTCTCCTCCTTGTGTCCACAAATGTGTCCCAGGAAGAAGAGTTAAGTGATGCACAGACAGTGGAAAATACACATATCGCTGGAAAGTCCCATTAAACACCAACCATGGCTTGGCTTGTGCCAGAGATAGCCTTTCCTAGTTGAGCAAGACCTACCAGCTAACACAGCTAAGACATAAGTTGTGATGGAGCACTTCCATCAGAAAATCACACTTGGAAATAGTTCACAATTAACATGAAAAACTTGGTATACTGTTTTAGGCAATGAGTGCATTTAATCAACTGCTTTGAGAAGAGACATACAAAATAATTTTTAGGAAATCTTCTTTCTACCCTAGAAATTGCTGTTTCTTATACAACATCTCAAGTTTTAATGTATACTGTGGCTGGTTCATAGTACAGTATAATTTTTAAAACAGATGGGGCTTGTTTAGTTCCAAAGCTCTTGGGTATGCTGGTTTTAAATACAAATCTGGAAAATTTCCACCTAATTTGTGCTGCAAATTTAGCCTGATTTCACAGCAGCTGGATATGTTTCCCTAACTCATGTACTCTCTGAACACGGCCTGTACCTGCATATGCACATTGATCTTCAAGACAGATACAGAACCATGGAATGCAAATGTTTTCTCAGTGTACGTGTGGGACAACATTACTACTTTCATGAGATTTTACTTGAGTTTCTAAGGCAGGCATGGCATTAAGGATTCACATTCACTCCTTTATCTATGCAGCACATAGCACACTTGTGAAACTGTTGTAGAATTTTCTGAGAATTTACTTTCTTATTTTAAACAAGACAATTTTTTACATTCCTTTAACATTATAACCAAGTGCCTTTGTACCATCTGTCGAGTTACTCACACGGAGCCATAAAAACCTTCTAAGATAATCTAATATACTTTTTATATGCTGGTGAGTGCCACAATTTAAAATATTTCTAATTCAGATATGATATGGCTACCAATCAGTGCTCAGTATCAGAGGACAAGTAAGTATTTTCTCTTTCCAATGATATACAACACTGCAACATTTCAAAAAATACAACATATAAGTCACCAACCCAGCACTGAATCTTATAAGTCATGAAGTTTTGGAGCATGACACTGCATTGTTCAGATGTGAGAAAGCCTGCAGAGCCAAAGCCACAACAGTTTAAATGTGATATATTTTTTAGCCTAGAAATGCTGAGGATATATGTGGCTATATATATTTTTTTAATTGCTTCCTTTCTCTTGAAAGGGAAGAAAGATTGTTAAGTTTTATTGTGGCACAGAGGGAATCACATCAGCTCTGAGAGGAAATAACACTGCAACCAAAGAGCCTTCAAGACTGCATCAAGGATCCAGGAGGGTGCTCTGAAACAACTCCTTGCCCTCCCTCCGTGGATTTAAGAAGGATGAGCTCTGGTGTTCTGGAAGAGTCAGAGACACCATGAGGAGAGGGAGGAAAACAAGCGTTCTCACATTCCAACACCTTGAATTCAGTTTGACTGAGAACTCTCAAAACATCCTGAAACCTGAAGTACTGATAGCTGCTGTTGACATTCTCCTCTCTCTAACACCTGAACACAGCATTTAATGTCACAGCCTGGAAGATAAATGTCCCATAGACAATCTGACAAGAAAACAAAACATAAAAGGGGCTTTGTTTTAGTGGATTGAGAGGAAAGTGCACATAATAAAGCATTTTTATCTTTTATCACAAAATTGTGTCAATTTTCAGACATTTTCAGAAGCACAGGGAGCAGGTAAGGCCACGGGCAGTCCTGAAAGCCAAAAAAGCAGGAGGGATCCTGCCAGGAACAACCCTACCTCTGCTTTGGAAAGTTGTCCTTCTACTTTTCTGCTTATCAAGATAGCTTTCATCGAATTAAAAACCCAGAACTGCAGAATTTCACTTGTGTTGAATGCACCTTTGCAGTTCTTTGTCCTTTTTGGACTTTTATAGCAAGTCATTAAAAATATTTGTCAGAGTACCATACTAGCTGTACAACTTCAGGTATTTGGAAGCACTGCAGATCTGCCAGTAACTCACAGCAAGCAGCAAATATGCTCTTAGAATACAAAGCTCTACAGACATAAAGTAAACATATATGTGGATCATATGATAAGGGGCGTGTCCCACCTGCCTCTGACCACTCCGCAAGCCCTGCAGATGAACTCTCCCAGCCTCTGTTCTAATATTCTAAAGAACGCAGATTTTTCAGCAATACCACAAATAATACAGACCTCTAAGCAAGAATATGAATTTCCAGTTTTGTGTACACTCTGTGCAAGGTCTCTATTAACAGCATCTCAGGTGCCACTCTCTTGTCCCTGGAAAACTCAGCTATGCTCCTATCTCAGAAACCTGTGGGAGGGATAGATCCAGACACTGCAGATGGAAGTGGCAGCTAAGTAAAGCACTTCTTTTCTAAACCTACCTCGCTGCACAGGAAACTCCTGTGTAGACAATTCTTAGTCATCATTGTTTAAATCCAAGTCAAAGATTTTCATACACTTCCTCCTCGCTCCTTCATATGTATCTTTTTCCAAAACCCCAGACAACATCCACAGATCTGACACATAGTCACCCATTGTAGTCACACAATTTCTAAACAGTCTAAATAATGTTTCAGACAACGATTTTTCAGAATTCACACTGATGTCAAAGGACTCCAAGGACAGGAGACTGGAGGTAAACCAGCGTTGGGAAAGAGGATAAAGCTGGTATTTTGAACAGTGAGCTGCAGGGCTGGTGCAGGAACCATAACAGCTTGAGAGGCACATGAGTCAACAAGTAATGGTCCCAACCCCCTCCCCCCCCATTCCTTTATCTGTCATCTCACGTGAGCCAGATACTACTCCCCAAGGGCAAGGAGCTGGATCAGCAGCATGTTGGCTTTTGGTTGGAAACATCTCCCATTTGTACCAGGTTTCTGCTAAGACACTTAGTGTCCAATTTGCAAAAATATATGTGCATACTTAAAGACTATCCTTGACAGGCTGCCAGCTCTTGTGCTGAGGAATGCAATCCAGAAATCCAGAGCTGCTAGGCTCTGCGTAGCTTGCTTGCTTGCTCTCTCTCTCTCACACACAAAAAAAAGAGTATTTCTCTTCAGAATAGAAGGTTCCTACTGAAACTGGATCTATTGTGGAAACCTGCCATGCCTCTTAAGGGTGCTGCCTTGTGGAAAGCCATAGCCTAGATCTGTATGTGACCAGGTCACATCCTGCAGGCATGTGTACACCACATCCAAGGGGTGTGGGTGTTGGTGCCCTGGAGGAGGGCCCTGCCAGTTTCTCAGTCCATGTAAAAGCACTGGGCCCTGGGGCTGTGTGTCAAAGGATGTGCCTGTGCTGTTTGAACTCCTAGAGAAACCCCAGCAGTTCAAACATGGGAGTGCGCTTTTTCTTTGTGTTAGGGTGCTGACACTGGGCTGGGGTATGATAACCAATCTTACACTAGACAGATTATGTAATGAGCCAGATGAACAAGGAATAAATAGGGACACGTTGCAAAGCCGTCCCTCATTTGTTATTAAGAAGCCTTGCACACTCCATACGTCAAACAAAGGTGAGACTTTCCATTGTTTGGAACCAGTCATTAAGATGCTCCTCCGCCCTAAATCTCTGCCTATTACCAATACACCGCAAACTTCTGTTTTCAGGCTTGTAATGGCATGAGTTCTGCATGCCTTTGCACTTCTGTGCTCCAGGGCGATACCTGAGAAGTGTGTTCTTCAGCCCAGGTTTGAAGACCTTATGACATTCAAATGGATGAGAGAGGCTTCAGAGAAGTGCCTGAACTTCGGGCTACTCCTCTGAACTGCATTCAGCCCCTAAGGAGTCCAGCCATCATTTTTTGAACCTTATTAACTAGAGCATTAGGGAAATAGCTACAGATTTTATTCAGCAGGGACATTCTGCCAAGTGGAGCAATGCTCTCTGCATTCATTTCCTTTTTTTGCAAGGTTTCAGTATTGCACATTATGTAGGCATCAGACCTGAACACAAATAATTGTACAATAAAAAGCAGTGACTCAACAGGTTATTGCCACAATAACTCCTACATCCCCACTGTGTGCAGAGGTACCTTGGTTGCTTACCCCAGAGATGAAGGTAGTCCCATTCCTAATCACTGAGAGCCATTTATCATCCCCAAGGCAGGAGTGCACATCTCTCAGTCAGTGTTATTAAGACCATAAGGCATGCTCCAAACTGATGGAGTAGAGAGAGAAACCTCTGCTTACGACTATCAGCAAATCATTCATGCACATCTCTCTAATGTTGCTTCTCCCATTCTTAGTTTGCAATTAGATGCAGAGCTTATGCAGGGAAGGTAGAGGAGGTGGAAGCACTTCCATCCCCTCATACTTTCCATTGTTCTGTTTCCACCTTAGGTGCCCTCTTCCATCTGACATTGTATCCCACATGCAGAGGGATGGGGCACTTTCCTAGTCTTTCTTACCAATTTCTAACATTCCTGAAACTAAACAGGAGAAGGAACACATGGATTTGTTAAATAAACACACACTACACCTACAAGTTTACCACAATGCAGGTGGGAGAACAGAGACACAGAACCCCACAAAGAGATTGTGCTTCTAAAAGTTTGCAGAATTACAGAGCCTCACAACCCTCCCAGATTCACACAACATGATGGAAAATTCCCTACATCTGCATTACAGCTTCAGCCACAGTTACAGCTGAGTGGAAAAGAAGCTGTAAGACTAGGAAATAACCTAACAGTTTTTCAGTGGAGTACAGGAGCCTCACTTTCCTCTTCTGTTATAGTATCAAAGTCTCTGCAGTTTACATTTAAAGACAAAGAAAAAAAAAAAAACGAACACAGTGAGGAAAGGTGGCCAAAATGCAGAGCAAGCCTATGTGGTACAGCAATTCTCCCTCTCTCTCTCCCCAGACACCTCAGAGGCTCCCCAACCCCATGGAATTACAGACCCATAAAAAGGAGCAGGGACTGAAGGCACCACATGCACAGGCAGCCCTGGCACTGCTGGAATCACCCTGCACACAGTCGTTCCTGTTCATTTGACTTTTCAGTGCTTGTGACTCCCCTTACAGGAGCTCATTACAGCTCAGTGCAGCAGCAGCCTCTCTCCCTGTCACATCTCAGTGCGTGCCAGAGGAGGCTGCCCTTTCATCTCTCTGTTTTTTAAGCTGAGCTTTAGCACATCAGGGGGAACATCTTTGAAATCCTTACTGATTCCCACTGGAAACGGTGCCAAGCGAAAGCACCATTTCCCACAGACATTTTCCTTCCCCAGGGCCACAGGCAGGCTCAGCTCAGCCCTGTCCATAGTGTCATCTAGAAACAAAACAAGCCCAAACCCAGCCTGCCCTCTCTTCCAACAACATTTTCTGTGTCCGTCTAGAGCCAGAAAACTCTCCCACCCCAGCCCAGCTGAAAGCATGGTGGTGGCAGAGGGCAGAAGCAGAGCTCCTAAGGCAGCTCTGACAATTTTTTGAAGCTCATTTAGCCTCAGCTTGGGCACTTTAGCCCAAATTCTGTGCCAGAGCCGGGCAGGAGAGGTTTACGGTTCGGTGCTTTGTGCTGGAGCACCCCTGGAGCGGGGGCGAGGCAAATGGTGCCCCCAGACATGAGTACAGCTCTGGACACTGCTCCTGCCTGGCACACACCAGACCCTGGGGATGGAGCAAGGCTTCCCCACACCCACCACCTTGGCACTTTTTGTTTTGAAGCAGCATTGGGAAGAAATATTTAGCTACAGCAAGGAACTTTGTCTCATTATCTGTGTGGCCTTTTTGATGAATTATAAAGAGCTCCTGCTGCTTGCTAAGCATGTTCCAGATGCCACGCCACAGGCAGAGTTTTTTGGGTTTTTTTAAGTGAAAGAAATATTTTTCCAGAGGTTTGCTGTAAATTATAAAATGAGCTTTGTGCACTGTGGGCAGGGTGCTCTTGCCAGCATGGAAACACTTGTACAACACTCATGCCAAGCATGTATTCCAGGATTTGTTTTAGGGAATATATGATCATTCTCTCTATCACATCTACATAGCCTCATAGTCTTCTTTTTTTTTTTCACAATAATTAATTTCTTCTCAAAATACCCCTATGAGACAAGATATTTTATTATTCCGAGGTGTTTTTCCAAAGAGAAACTTTAAGATTTTTATGGATCACAAAAAGATTTAGGTACTTGAGTAGAAAGTGGAACCCTAAATCCCACTGAAATGAACCAGAGATAAGCCCTCAATAGGACTGAAATGCTTTAATAATTCACTAAATTTCTGCCCAAGTGCTTTGCCCAAGGTCATAAAAAGACTTCTGGAAAAACAACTCCCAACTCCACAATTTGCCCAGTAATTACTCTCCCTCTGAAAAGTGGAAATTTAGCAATTTTGCAAGGCCATTTAGGAAAACAAGACACACCTGTTGTGTTAGCTAAGCCCCAATGGGCAGCAGGTATCTTTCCTGAACACAGCATATCAATGCAGCTATTCTGCTTCCCAGCTTGTTTGGAAGTAGGCTGGAAATCTCAGCACAGGAGTTCCTTGTGTCTGGTCAATATCACCTACACCAGAGCAGAGGCTTGAGCCAAAATCCCAGGAGTTCCACCCAATTCCTTAACCACAAGGGCAGCTCTCCTCACGTCATCCCTCTTTCATCTGGGGGGGTCAGGATGAATGAACAGTGCTTTTTCAAACACCACAGAGAGTGTTTGATGTGGTGGGGCCTGAATTGACTCTTTCAAAGCCCCTGAACTTCTTCCATCCTCATAGAAAAGCAAAAGTCTTCAGATTTTTTGTTTTAAATTCAGATCTAGTTACTGCTGAGCTCTGGAAGCAGCATGCACACACAGAAAGCTTTATGCCTCCCTGACTGGTGTCAGGCAGAAAGTAAATTATTTATGAAAGCACTCCATGCAATATTTTATTTTGGATTTAGAGGGGCAGAAGTAATGGGAAGGATAGTTAAAATGCATTCAAGCCCGAATATTTTAGTTCTGTTCAGGAGCCTCTCCCTGTTAAGACTAGTTGCACAAAAGCATAAATACGATCTCATCTCTATTTACATGAATAATCCCATTCAATTCACTGGAATTACTCCTAATTGCTGCAGATTTATAGAGGATAAGATTCAGGATTTGCCAGAAAACTTCTCTGGTGCCAGTGCTTTGAGGCTGAGTGGGTGTTTGCAAACACAAACCCACTTTTCCTCCCACTGTTTGATCCACTTGTAGTTTTTCATTTTCCAGGCACAAAGTTCCTCAATCCATTGTTTAAATTAGCAGTAGCCAGACAGCCCTGAGCAACCTTTGATACATGAAGCAAAATTACTTGAAGTGCTGTGCTGCTGCAGGAGGACTAAGATCCCAAAGAATGGAGTAAAACTGCCAGTAATTTCCCAAAGTTTGCTAGGGTCATATACAATCAAATATTTCTAAGTGATTGTGGCTTAGGACAAAGCCCATCACCTTAACCATCACAAAAGGTTTAACTTCAAAAAGCACACTAAAGGTGGGATTTTGGAAAGGATAGAGCAGAAGTCATTCCTCGAGATGAAGGCTTCTACCTGCCTGGTACTTGCATATACAGTAAGTCTGGCTGTAATTTCAGAGAGAAGTTAAATAATAAAACACCTCAATAACTTTTTAACATATCAGGATCAGGCCACTGAACCAAGGCTGGGCTTCACAAGATGTGAAGTTGTACATCAGCTTGCCCAAACACTCCCAGAAACACTCCAGGAGAACCCTCCAAGGAGCAGACTCCAGTTTGCCTTTCTCCCATTGGCATGATATCTCTATCTCAAACCTGGGTTTAGATCCTTAAACCATGTGCCCTTGCAGGGCTTTCCCCACATCCATGGTTAAGCAGCAGGACTGTGCTTACACTGACTACAGTCAGATCTGCCCTCAGTTCTCATGTGATTGTTGTGTCTTCAATAACATCTTTCCGACATTGTCCTAATGCAAAAATACTAGTAAAAAAATAAGGAAAGCAAAGAATTTGAACTGTCTGTCATTACACTCCACATGGCAGGTTTTACACTCCCACAGCAGCTCTGCAAGTGATAACACAGCCTGGAGATGGAAGGGTTTCATGTGGTCCCAAACTCTGGGGGTCCAAGGCTGGTAACACCTGGACAAAGGATCCTGGGTTGGTATCACCTGGAACATTGGGACTGGCCCCACCTTTGAGTTTTAAAACCCAGAGACTGTGACCTTTCACCTTGTTCAGATGCATGAGTTTGTTTCCTGCAACACAGTATATAATAAGTTGAGTGTCCTGGAGAAAACCTAAGAGACAGGCATCTTCTTTTGGTCATGAGCACCAGCATCAGCAATCTCTGTGCTAAAAAGAGCTCCTGCCCTTGATTTGGGTTCTACTTCTCTTTCAGAATGAGCAGTGAAAACCACTGTGCAGAGCTTGCAACATATCCAGCACAGTGGGTACATTTTTTCATTACAAAGCTTCTCCAATCTCATAAGGAAAAACAGCTCCATATTTCTCAAGCCACTTTCATAACCAAGTCAGTGCTGTATTTTCATTCAGGATGTACACAAGTGCAGACTCTACTGCACAGCAGATAAATGAACTGGCTTGGCAAGGTTGCTTTCACCCCTACAACAGGATGAGTTGCCAGGGCTGGGGTCTATCCATGATGGACAATACATCTGGATGTTGAAGACAACCTATTTACTTCTTTGTGTGCACCTCCACTGTCAGCCATTGGTGACTCCTCAATGTCCTCATCTTTTACATGCCAGAACTGAACAAGGAAACCCTTTCTTCCTGCTTAAGAAAGGCTGCAATAAACTTTTATTAAGTCTTGTTTTGAACTTTCACACTTCATGTGCTTTAGTGTCCGCTGTGATACTAAACTGAGACTTCTACACTCACAGGCCCAGAGCTTACTTTCTTGTCTCTCTTGTGGTCATGCAGACATTTACACTTCTGATAATTTAGGGGCATTTATTCCAGCAAGGAGGACATGAATCTTGTGCCAAATCAACCCCAGGATGTGCAGGCAGAGCATTCAGCTCTTTCTCTACTGCTTACCCACAGACCAAACAGCAGATTTGGCCCTGCTGGGAAAAAGATGAAAATTATACTGTAAAGGCAACTTATTTCTTAGCTCAGTCACAGTTATAATTGTAGAATTGGGATATCAATCCAGTATGAAATAATACTTTAATTTAAAAAATCACTAGCATTTAAAATAAGATTCCTCCAGTCAATGTGCATAGATTCTTCTTCCCCAACTCTTAGTTTATTTAGGTAGAAGGGTGTTTATTTCTGCTGCTGCTCAGATCCTAAATACAAAGATTTTGACAAGCTTGCTCCTTTCCCTTTTTTTGAGCTGCATAACGAATATGCCACCATCTTAGCAATAGGGCTACAAGATTTCAAGTCAGCATACAAACAAAAAAGGGGAAAAGTAGAGCTAAACTTTCCTGTAACATTTCAGCAGCTGTTACCATAGTAATAATTCGTTTCACAATGCCAGCAAACATTTCAAGGATTTCTCCAAGTGCCTGTAGAAGAAGTAGCAGCCATCAATAACCTTCTTCCATAAAGCTTCCTAAAATTGTCACAGACCTTTCTCTTCTGTTATTTGCTGAAAGCAGAAACAAAACAATGAAGGCCAGAAATAACATCACTGTTAAGATGAATAGATGTGAGGAGAAGTAGACATGAAAAACAAAAGTACTGCATCTTTGTGTACCCAAGGCCTAAGTTACTCAAATAGTCATTAATGCCAATTGTCAACTTGAGATGAGTCGGTACCCAGGCATCCAGGATCCTAAATAGGAAAAGCTTTGTATACCAAAGCCAACTCTTTTATTGTCTGGAGGGTGTCACCCACGGGGCAGTATCTTGTGAAACCAAGCAATGCTATAATAGCATTTTTCATTGCTGGAAGCTTCTGGGTAGTTTTGGGGCATGTTGCAAAGATTACAAGGCAGAGGAGATCTGCTAGACCTTGTTTTCCAGTGCTGTAGAGAGGCAGATGTAATTGCAAACAGAACCATAGTCCTGGTGGAAGAAGGACTGACACCGTTTCACCTGCAGACACAGAAAGCCGAATAATCTACCCACTGGGTTTTTTCCTAAATTCACTGGATTGCCGGGTTAGAGAAACAGTGGGGTGGGCAGCATTAGGATCTGCAGCACCTAACAGCATTTGGGGAATACACAGGAAAAATTCCACCCACTTTCAATTTTAAAGTGGTGATTTCCTTAACTTTGTATGTCTGCAAGAATGGTCACAGTTTCCCCATCAATCTCTCCAGCACACCAGGAAGCATCACTGAAGTCCCAGCACCTCAGTCTGGGTTTCTCAAACCCTTGCAACTTGGTTTCTGTAAGTGTCTCCTGGGACAAAGAGTTACAGAGGGGAGTTCTACCACTTCAGTTTAAAGAAATACCATAAATACACACTCAAATATTGGCTGTGTAATGCTCAGAAAAGTTAATTTCCCATAAAAATTTACTTCGTGCAAGTTCCAGGGCAGAGATAATGTAGGGTCAAGCACACTTCTAATACATTCCTCAAATATACTCTCATTTTTCTCTCTTTTTCAAACATCATCAGCACAACAGATCCTATACTACAGCTGTAGTACATAGCAACTAGCAAGACACAAATAATAAATAGAAATATTCAGCAAAGCTCTGACCTTACAAGAACTTAAACATGCTTAAGGAAAAACACTGCTGAATCCAAGCCATGCTCAGAATCAATATTCTCCTGACCTCTTTGTCAGAAAGTATTTTTTTTAGCACTCCTGACATCTCTGGAGTTTGTATTCTGGAACTTGCAGCATTAGTCATTTCTGTACATCATTAGAGGCAGTGCTTGCAGTGAGCTGTCTCGATGATCATCATCTGCCTGTCCAAGTCTCCTCTTGCATCAGCTCAGCCTCAGCCTTGTGGCAGTGTGGGAGTGCAGCAGCTCACAGCCCCAGCACGGAGAAGGTCACAGTGGGAGCAAATGGCCAATGCCACCATATGTGCCTGCAGCCACCTGCTGGCAGTGAGCAATCCCGGAAACCAAGAGCACAATTTGCCCTCCTGTTGCATGTCAGCCTCTGCTGAAAATCTATAATTAAACTGATAACAACGGTAACGAAGGGGAGATTTACAAAGCAGAGCTGCAGAGACTAAAGATGTGCTTAACTATATGAGTTTTCCCACTGGGTGTTACAAAGTAGCTTCCACTGGCTCTGTCGAAATCAGCAGAGCTGACAAAGGAGGCTTCCAAATCTGCACAGTGGGGGCTCCTGGCCAAAATCCAGAGTCATGGTGAGGGACCAGGCTCTGCTGCCTCCCTGTCCTCTGCTGTGCTTGGCCCAGAAAGGAAAAACAAGTTACTGTGAGCCAGTGCAGGCAAAATAAACCCTAAATCTGACCACCAATTTTCTGTAGGATCAGGTGTTTACTGTTTTCTCTATCTTCACGTGGTCAAAACCTGAGCATGAAACAGTCATGCAAACAGTGAAACAAATAAACAATTCGATTTCATTAGAATAATTATCCGTTCAATTGACATTAAATGTATTATTTTGCATCTGGGGAGTTTTTTATTTTTACAAGAGTACATTGACCTAACTTCTAAGAGGAAGCCTGGTTTCAAAGCAGGAAACAAAAATATTTAACATAAAACAAAATTACTCAGTTCTCAGGCAGCAGAAGCAGATAGAAGACGGAATTTTCTTCAAACAAGTCTACAGTCAGCCCAAAACTTCATTTTTCTGTAAAAAAATTTGAAGCAAAAATAATTATTGCCCAGATTATTAAACTCTTACAAAAGCCTCTAAAACTACAAGCATAGAACGCAACAGCCAGGCTGTGCCACTGCAGGCTGAAACAGATTCATGATCTCTGCAGAAAGATGTAGAGAGGAAACATAAAATCCATTTCATCCAGTGGGTCACACACATACATCCAGCACTAAGTCAAGTGCAGATCAATGATTCCCAAGTATTGCAGTGTCCATATAACATTAATATTGTGAGATATCACTGATTTTGTGTTACTTTAAAGATATCACATTAGACAGCAAGAAAAAATATTTGTAAACTTCAAGGCAGCTTTTATGCAATGCTATTCTGTCAAAAGATCTTTTGCCATGTCAATCACACAGCTTCAGGATAAGGAGTAAGAAAGTGGTTTAGATATTCATTAATTAGTGCTTAGCTTTATTTGAAAAATGCATCCCTCACAATGTGCCATGTTAATATGCCATAGCATTTTCAACATTATTAGTTTTATGCTTATTAGGCATATCCTGCTAGAAGAAAGCATTTTAAATTTGATTAAATCTTATACATGTTTAATGCAGTGTTCTCACAATTTAAAATGCTACTCTATTAAAACAGCAGAGAGAGAAATTGACTCACAGAATAAGAATGTGAAAAGAATAGATCATGAGTGAAATGAATAATAGATTAACCGAATAATCATATTACTACCTATATGAAGAGTATAAATCACAACAATCTAAAGCTGTCACAGCAGAAAAAGGGAGAGCAGGCTTTCCACTACTTAACTATGTTCATTATCTAACATGAAAGCAAGAGGCAAGTGTGATTAGTGTTAATGAGGGGCCATTTCATTGCAGCTGATGGTGGGTATCAATTCCAAGGCATATTGGTCAAGAACATTGTTCTGGAGATGTTCTTTCCAGTCAGTGGGAAGTCATTCCACCCTCATTCATCCTTAAACAGCCCAGGCCGCTCCTCATCAAGGCTGAAAGACCAATCTCACCCACCCTCCTGCATCACCAACAGATGTTCACTGCCAGGACCATCACCCCAGCAGAGCATCCTCCAACCTCACAGCCCCAAACTGCTCATGGGAAAACAGCCTCTGGATAACTTCCAGTAACAGAGACAAATCATTAGGAAGCCAAACCAAAGGCTACCAACAGCTGGAGTCGATGATCTTAAATATCTTTTCCAACAGAAATTAATCTGTGATTCTATTACAGCAGCGGAAATATTCCCAGATACCTAAAATAGGTTTGATTAAAACTGTAAGTCTCCATATACATCTTCACAATACAATTTTAAATCACTCATATATCTTTTATATATACATTTGATTTATTCACCTATATAATTGCTATGAGTGCATATCCAAAGCCAAGCCTGCTGCACTGGGTTAGAGATCACTGTGATCACTAGGTGAGAAGAGACATTGATCAGGTCACAATAAAGCGGGGCTCTTAGTTCAGCCTATTATCCAACACTAATACAGCAGGGAGTTCATTTTCCTTCCTGTGCAGGATGCACAACTTGAAGGTACCCAGCTGGGTTGGAGTCCCTTGCAAACTTCAGTGGCCCCTAGCCAATGGTGGATTAGCAGAAGATGCTGAAGGTGCAGTATAGGAAAAATGCGAATTACAGAATCTGAAACCAGGACTCCTCCGCACAGAGGAAGTCTCACTGTAACAACATGGCCCTGTGGACCAGCTGCAACCTGTTTATGATGCTCTCCAGCCAGCCAGCCAGCCAGCCAGCCTTCCCTTCCTCCTTTCCCTGATGTCGCCTGTTCTGCCACCTCATCCCTTCTTTCTCAAAGAGCAGAGAACAGTGGGGGTCCCTTGGAAAACGGGATTCAAATACAAATTCCTACAAAAACCATGAAGAGCTGAACACGTGCAGAAGGACCTGTTGGTGCTTACACCACTTACTGCTCTGGCATGGCCAGCTCTTCAAACACAAAGCTTGCAGAACAGAGCTGATTAAAATGGCAACTGGCACACACAAAACAGAAGCTGCCACACAACGGTCTGTCTGTTAATGAGAAAGTAACATTTGTTAGAAGTTTCTAAACTTGACCTTGTCGGCATCACATTGAAGGAAGAGGATACAAAACAGGAATAGCTGCTGGCATCAGGAGCTGATTGTCAGCTGAATTCAGCATCAGAAGGGCTTGCAGTCAATCTGCTCCGTGCTCACTGAGTGTTCTTGGTAGGATGTGCTTAAAAATCTAGAGACTCGTGTTTTGAGGGAGGCAAAAAAGCAGGGAGAGATATTGCGCAAGTGCCAAATAGAACACATCATCACCACGGACAGCTAGGGCCAGATTTTACCTTTATAGCTACAGCTGTGGAGTAGGAAAGGGGAGAGCAGAAGCTCAGTGTCAGCAGACCTTAATCACAGATACTCTTCAAGTCTGGAGCTCCAAGAAATTTTCTGTGAAAGTAAGAGCTCTCCCAGGCATTGAAAACCAAATTTTGAATGCTCTGTAAGCCTGAGCTGGCTGTCATCAGCCTCTCAGATACAGCCTGGTTGTGCTTCAGGATCTCCTCTAGGTAGGTGTACAGCTCGTGCTACACAGCACAATGACCTCACTCACCTCTTGGGAGCTACCAGATGTCTTCTGTCACATGAAAAATCATTATGCCCTCTCACATCTCAGAGAAGTGCTTCAAGAAAGATACTTCTGAGGAGACTGCTGCAGGAAATGATTGTGGCATTCAATGTGACCACACAGCCACTAAAGCATCCTTTAGGGTGCATGGCTGGGTGCAGTTGGGGGAAGTAAAGTTGTCTCTGTGTAGATAGGTTTGACTTGAAGAACCTTCCCAATCAGTCCTGGAGACCGGATCACTCACCAGACCCCTGTGCAAGGCCTGACATCTGCTGTGTGAGAAAAGCTTCCCATCAATTAAGCACCAGTGATTCAGCTATGAGGAGGCAAGGTGACTCAGTGAGGCTCAGGAATGTGAACTCAAACTGCCATGTTCTTGCAAATCAGTGAGTGCCAGGCTCTACAGCTTGCTGCACAGCTCACTGGAATGCAGGAAGAACAAGATTATTCTGGCAGCTTGGGCTGACAGACATTACCCAAAATCACTGCCACGAGAGGAGCACATTACTTCATAGCAGTTGGTGCAGCAGTGGCTTTGGATGCAGGTCTATGAGCAAATGCAAATGAGGACAAAAGGGAAAGGAGAAGGGTAAATGTGGCATACACAATTTTACAGCTGAGGCATCAAAAGAACTGTTGCCCAAAAACTAAAGAACATAAAACACCCCAGAACTGACTGAAAAAGTAGAGAGGATGAGACTGGGGAGTTCTTGGGGGGAAATCATGAGATGGACAAGAGACATAACACCACAATTAAAAAAAAAACAAGTTCGGCTAAAAGCAAATTCTCATTTAATGAAAAGTAAAGGAGGAAACTAGGAACAAAAAGCCAATATAAAATGACTGAGAAGGAGGAAATCAATAGGAATTGCTGTAAACAATATTAGAAAAGATGAAATATTTATTAGGAAAACTAAGAATGACAGAAGAAAAAGTCATCTCGGGCCTGGCTGAGGACAGAATTAAACAGAGCAAAGGAACTTCAGCAGCCCAGCAGCTCCAAAGTCAGCAAAGTTTTCAATAAAATACAGAAGAGGTAAAACGTTCAATACATATTTCTATTCCATCTATGAAAAGGGCAGAAGGAAAATTAATTCTTTTCCAATTTTTGAGTAACTAAAGAGGATGTTAAAGTTCTAGGAATAAACATTTTAAGCCAGTTAAGGAGAGTCTGCACAGAGGAGCTGGAGCAGAGTCAGATGAGGTCTTCTTAATTTTTAATAAACCTTGATATCTCAGTGAAATCCATTCATATTCACCAGGTTCATTTACAGCCAGATTTGTGGTTGTGTATCTAGGAACAAGAAGTGTATTTAGGCACAGCTACAGAATAGAGGACTGCAACCTAGAAAATGATCCTTAGATGTATGAACAAGTAAGTGACAAACAGAGAGGTAAATACACTTCCATTTGCAGCACTTGTGAGACTGGTGATGAATATTCTATAATCCCCCAGTACCTCAATTTTAAAAGATAACATTGAAAACCAGCAAAGGTGCAAGGCAGAGGATAAGAGAACATGCCTGGTTTCGTAAGACTTAGAGCCCAAAACAGAGACCAAGATCTGCCTGGTTTGCAGTGTGTGGAGACCTCGGAGAAGGAGAGGCAGAAAGGGAATAGTTGTTAATAAAAGGTTCCTTCATCTGATGAGACGAGACAAATTCAAAACAGTGCCACGCAAGACATATAACATAAAGAAAAATTAAATGTTTGAGCAAGCACCAGGGTAACAGTAAATTGTTTCAGGGTGATAGACTCTCCTGCTCTCCCTTCCTTCCTCCTCATGGGATGGAGACAGGCTGAAGGCACCAAGTGTGAGCCAAAGAGCAGCACAAATCCTGCAGCTCAGCACAGCTGCTCCCTGCCCTGTGGGTGGATGAGGAGGAGACAAGACCTGCATGGCTGACATGACATGGGCTCCTGGCTGACTGATATAAAACTGTCTGAGTATGGCACAGCCTTTAGGCAGCCCTTGCCTGTTCAGTAGGGCCTCATTTTAACTTTAACATTTAATGTTAAGAAAATTCTGTCAAGGGCAGCACCGAGGTACAACGAAGCCCATCAATACTTTTGTATTTGCACTATCAGTGTGTGTCTAAACAAAGTAGAGCCTGGAGACTCCCTGAGCCCTTTGCCTTTTTGATTTTGTGTTTGCAGAGCAGGGAATCCTGGCCCCTTACAGTGGCATTGCTACCACAAATGCCCCAAACAAAAACTAAAGAGAGGAGAATTACAGATCTTCCTAAGATGATAAGCCATGAGACAATTTGTGCATCTCTGTCAAACTCAGCCCAAGAAGGCAGCTGGAGGCAGATGATTTGAATACAGGAAAACAAATCAAAATGGATCCAAGCCACAGAAATACCAATTTTCTATCTCCTGAACAAATACTTAGCAGAGCAGGACACAAACAACCCTTCCCCTAGTGCTAGCACAGCAGTGTGCTGCTCATTTATTCATTCCCTGGCTCCAGGGCCTCAGCCCTTGTGTAGGTCTCTGCCTCCAGAGGCACCTCTCTGCTTCTCACTGGGCCATAATATTGCTCTTTCTTACAGCTGTGTCACGTGGAAACAACTGCATTAAGATTAGTGTTGTTTTCTGCAAGGCACAGGCAATAAAAAGCCACCTGAGTTACACAAGCTTAACAACGTGTGGAATTGGTTACAGGAAGGCAAAGGACCCAAATCATTTGCCCTCATAAATGGGAAGCACGTAGGCTTCACTGGCTGTCCTGAGTCAGTACGTAAGCACTCGGCTCGGGGAGGCGGATGCGCAGCCTGAGGATGCAGAGATTGAGCCCGGGCAGCACCACTGAGCATTGGGCTGCCTGTGATGAAACAATAAGAAGCCAGGAGAAAGCACGTCCTTTGTGCATCGAAAATGATATTTCACATTTCATTATGTATAGCAAAACTTCCTCATGTCCTGACAAATCTGCAGGGCATTTCTTTGTGTGGTTGGCAGGGTTGTGCTGTATTAACACTGATGCAATTACCCTTACATGGGCATCTCCCCAACACACTCGGTCCAAGGACGAAAGACATGTCAGCTTTCAAATGTTCTACCTTGTAAAATGAAAGCTATTAGAAAATGTAATCACTCTCCATCTAGTCTGTGTCTAGTGGATATATTTACGCTCCCAAGAGGGGTTAAAACAACATTTTTAGCAGCTGCCTTGAAAAGCAAATCAAATCTTTGTGAGATGCTACATTGATTTGCATATTATTAAGCATGATCCTTCCCCTCCACCGCAGTTTTGCTTCCCAGTTTTGCTCCTGTGTGAAGGTTGCCACTCTCTGCACGTGTGGCACTGTCCCCCGTGGCTGCCTTCGCCAGCAGCGACAGCGGTGCCGTGCTAATGAGTCCCAGGGAGACCTGGGGAGCTGGAGCTGCAGCCTTAGCTTCAGCAGAGAGGGTGAGCATGAAAATGCTCCTGGCAACTTCTGGATCTGCTAGAATTTAGTCAGTTGGAGAGTGTTTACACAATGCTAGCATTGAACTGGGCAATTTCTGGCCCCGACACGTTGGGTTTTTGTTTAATCAGTTCTGCAGCATGCAGAGCCTGACAAGGCAATGCAGCAGGGCCAGGCTTTAGGCATTTGCTAAGTAGGGCACTGGGCACTCTGTCTGCCTTGTCCTCCCTCCCACCCTTTTGCCATGAAATTCTGCAGTGTTTACACGTAAGACTCTGGTGTGTCTGAAAAACACTCAGCACAAGGCTTGGATGTCAGACTCCAGCTCAGGGGCTGGCGGACACAGAGCTCACCCATCAGATGAGAGGTGGTGGCAGGGACATGTGACAGCAAAGGGTTCCAGCTACAAGCCAGGGGCATTTTCTCCTCCTGCCTGGAAACAGAGCACTGGAGGGAGAACACGAAGGGCTGACAGGATGCACACACACTGCTAACAATTCAGCAGTGTGTGGATGAAATGAAGGCTCACACCTGAGCAGAGGGCACGTGGCCACTTTTGGAGAGCTGTGCAGAGCCAGCCCACACAAGTGCCACAGCCAGGCACAAGGTCACACTTCTGGGACAAGTAAGGGTTCACAGGAGCCAGAGGAGATGTGATGCACATCAAAAGCTGAATTATAGTCTCAGCTGGGGGGAAATCCAAAATAATTCCCTGGCAGACAGACTACTGTGCTACTCCAGTCTATGGAACATTCCTATTACTGTATTGAGTTTTCCTGCTGTAACCATAGCAGAAGTCCCAACTGTCATGTAGGTCCTAATTTTCAAGCACAAAAGGTCATGCAGCAATTGAAGACTTATTCTCTTGAGCACAAATCTGGCCCCACACACTGGGCTACCTACCCAACATGCCCCCTCTCACACTTTGAGACCCTTCCACAGGAGAGGGAGCTCTGTGCCTTAGCTGAAATGTCTCTTGATGGCATTTATCTACCTTAAAAAGCTGCTGTAAAGCTTAATTAACATTTGTACTGCAAAATGCTTCAGGACTGTCAGATGCCAGGCACTACAGATGTGTTCCTGTCACAGACAGGATGGCTTAGCTCTGGAAAGTGGTGCTGCTGCAGCTGAGCATTGACTAGTACAGTTTTGTTGCAAGTAGCAAGGATAAACTCAGTTTAAATGCACATATGACAGGACTATAAACTCAATTTTTCTTTGCTGCTTGCCGATTGGTGCCCCGTCCTTTTTTACATCTGCGAGTACTTTCATGATACGGGTTCCTAAATAATGGCTGTCAGCCCCTGCACTCCCTGGCATGAAGCCTCTTGCCTGGTGAATGTGTATAGCTGAGTGTTCTGCAGCCTGTAACTCCCAAGACTGTAATGGTAACAAAAGGTAAAAGCTGCTTAACAGAGACTGGAAAGTCACAAAATTGATTCAGAGCTGGAAAATTCTCCCGTTCACCCCCTCCAATGTTGCAAAGGATGGTAGCTGATATTGAAAAGCACCTCTAGGTGCCATTTAAGTGCCCAGTACAAACCACCATGGAAATAACCCCTCCTAGCACACAAATGGAGACTCCATGTAGATTTCTCTTTATTTTTCCATCAAACTAGCAAAGGGGAGCACTTTTCAGCAGGAGTCCCTTCTGTACCACCACATAACATTTTACCTGATAAAAGCAGGTACTAGCAGAGGCTCAAACTGGAATCTCTATAAAGTCTGACATGCTAACACTTCAAACAAAAAAACAGCTTAAAAACACAGAGATGGATTCTGGTGAATCATCCAACTGTACACAGCACTGACGTGTAAAGTCGAACTTTTTTCATGTTGGAGGTTTTTAATCATCCTTTTTCCTATCAGTCTTTTGAGGGAAAAAGATGAGGAGCTGAGGGAGAGAGGTGTGATTCATTTTTACTAGAGTGAACCAATAAAGCTCTTGTAAAGTGTGGTCACCCTGGTGCTCTGTTCAATAACAGCAATAACATCTAACCTGCTGCTACTGCTGCCATGCTCTCACCCTTCTCATGCTAAGCTGCTTATTTCTAATCACAGGCTCCTACTGCATTTATAAAGACATGGAAATTGTGTTATTTCGTCTCTTTTTTTTTAATCATTTCCTATGATGAAGTGAAAAGCATTCAGTGAGTCACTTATGGATCATCATCTCTTCCATATGCACTAGGAAACTGCCACTGGGAGATGCTCCCCTGCAGGAGCAGCAGCTTGTCAGTTCTGCTCTGGAAAGCCCATTGCACCATTCTCCTTTTCCTATCAGCTTCTCATTTGCAGCACAGAAAAAGGAAGTGTTCTAACCACACAACCCCTAGATAAGTCAGTGATAATGTTGCTTCAGTGCTGCAGGTTCTGTACAGGTTCTGTGCAGGTTCCTGTGATGAAGAACTGCAGTAGGACACTGCACCAAGCTCCATCCTGCCTTGCCTGCACCCCAGTCCTCAACCTGACCCAGCTGCCAAACAAAAGGCAAATAAATTAAGGGATCTGACCATGGGCTTGCTGCAGGGCAGCCCTTTTCAGTAGGGATCCCTGGGGGAATGGAAAGCCTTCCCCCACCACAGCCAGACTCCTGCAGACCACTTTCACCACAGGGTTTATCCGTGTCTCACCCCAAAAGAGCCAACAGGGACAAGATGTACGCTCAGAGTCTTTTAAATCACTTCATCTGCTCCACCTACACACATCACAACAAGGAACTGGCCCTAGCAAACCCAGATCACCCCAGATAACCCCAAGAGGTGGCTGTTCAACTTGGTTATTCTTGCTGGAAACCACAGACACGCCAAGCCCAAACTCAGTACCATTGCTGAAAGTGGGAGAAACTCAGAAAACTGAGAACCCGCTGCTGGAAAATGGTTTTACCATTTCTCTTTGTCCTCCTCTCCAGTATTTCAGGCAGAGACATCACTTCTGTTTCCAGAGCTGTTTGTCAAAGGGTCTGAAGTATTTCTGTGGCTCACACAGGTGTTCCAAGGTACAATATTGCTCCTCTGCAAAATCCCTTTCTCAGCAATGCTCGAGCTCATATAATCTGATATCACACACTTTGTCAAAAGCCTTGTGCAGAAATATTAATCCTTGAGCTGATTCTCTTTGAGCAAGTGCCTGGAGGAAAGGCAGTGATTATGGGAAGGAAAGCAGAATCTCATGTTTAGAAAGCAGCTGTTTTCTAAGCCGTGGGGCATCAAACAACCATTCTTTGTTTCTAGGCCACTGCACTTTTGTTTCAGTTGCTCATATAACTTCACATAGTTCTCTTCTCTATTTCTTTTTTAAGTTCTTTGGAAAGAAATATTTTAGCATGAAAAAAATCTCAGTATTTAAAAAATTTTCAATTGCGCCTTGTTTTATGAGAGTTAAACACCAACAACAACATGATCTGATTTCTGGGAATAAATATTAACTTTTGAAAGTTAATTACCATGGCTTTGTATCAGTATCTACTCAGTTCCTGTTGAATCAACCCCATTGGTTTACAAGCCCAACAATTCAGTAGATCACATTTTCCTTTGGCAAAAGCAGTGGGTGCCCAAAGTAAAAACATCCCCAGCCCCCTCAGCTGTTCCTCACAGGATTTACCCTCCAGACTCTTCCCCAGCTTTGCTGCCCTCCTCTGGACTTGCTCCAACACCTCCATGGAGGTGAGGGTCACTGTCTTGGCCCAGAACTGGGCACAGCACCCAAGGTGTGACCTCACCAGTGCAGGGGGACAAGAGTTAACTTCTAGGGATTCTTCATGAAGACAACAGAAAAGCATCTTTCTTATTATTTATTATTATTCTTATTGCTGTTAGTTTACATTTATACTGTGGATTTTTCTTTCTTGTTTATTAATCTCAACTAATCAATTTCTTGCATAAGTGATATATATGCATTTTTCACCAGCTTTAGTCCTCTGTATCTTGTTGTCAATTCTGCACAATGCTGGAGAGATTTCCTCCACACTGCCACCACCACCTGTCCCCTCCAATTAATGTCAGTCAAATGCAGTGAAAATCTTTGTGATACTGAAACTATATTTAGACAAATATACATCTGCTTAAAAAGATAAATTTTCTTCCTGCAGGAAAAGCTGTCATTTCAAAATCTGGTTTTATTTTGAATTGGAATATAACATCGAAATTTTAATTTACCTGGAGAAAGAGAATTCTGATAAAATTATTTGTTACCAATTATAAATATTTCAAAAATGACAAAACTTTATAAAATAACAATACTGCTATCAAAGGTTCAAAGTATATGTTATATTATTTAAAGTATAAATTGGGATAGAAAGGCATTAACTCAAGAAAATAAAAAAATCATTTATATTTATTCTGGCTTTTCCTTATCAGATTTCTTGGTCAAATATGAACATGTTCTAATTAATATTTAATCTTGATTGCCACCCTTCAAGCTATATTTTTGTAGTGGAAAAACTTTTCCATTGAACATTTCCAACTGGGTTTATTTCGGGTATCCTCTTACCAGGTCCCCGCTCTCCCTATTACAACTTCATAAAAGACAAACTATATTTCATATCTTTCAGCAATAATTATGACAACTAAAGGTTTAAATTTAAAAAATGAAGAAAATAATTAGATTCTAGTTATGGCCAGTGTGAGTGAGATCCTTGCTCTTTGGAAAACCATGAACTAATAATCATCTGAATATCTCCAGGGTTTTCTTCTTGTGTGAAGAATAGCTGAGCCTTACTCAATTATTTCTGAATCTGCTTGATGAGATTTTTCTCATCAGTGGGCAGTCTCTCCACTACTAAAAGGCCCACTAACCACTGGGATAAGAATTCCTGCTTTTACTTTCATCTCCTCTGAAATGCTCGTGGGTTTCAAAAGAGTAATTAAGCTGCTACTTGTGTCAAAAAACAGAAACAACCAAAATACTTCATTTGTCAGAACTAGAAGAGAAGCAGTAAAATTCTACTTCAGCAGTATATAAAATATATAAGTGCATAGATTTGTGAGAAAGGCACTACAGAGTCTAAGAACTTTCATTTGTCTATAATTTACATATAAACCGTAAAAAATGCAGTTTACATTAAAAACAAGCATTTTAATTTACTTTTAGTCATCTGCACCATCTGTAATGGTGCAAGCACTTGAACGCATGTGTGACGTGTCGTGACACTTGTGGCATCTCTTAGTGACTTATGTAACTTCTGTGAAATGTTAATAAAAAACTGATGAAAGGATCTTCAGGTAAATGTTTTGACTTCTTCCATATTAGAGTTGATTTCATTGATCAGGAAATAATTTGGTTTTTCAAGGTTTGAACTGACAGCTGGTGGTGGTCAAAGGAATAGGCATTACAGGATTTTCAACTATAAAAATGTCTCATGTTTTAGTCTTCTAAAGAGCAAGAAATTCCACACGTCACACTCTGCATCACCCATTTTCCTAATCACAAATAACTTGTATAGGAAACAGAGTAGTCATTAATATTTCATCTACTGCATATTGCTTTCTGCATTTTCTACGAACTTTATAGCATACAAAAATCCAGGTGAATTAATTCCTGTCTGTTGAGATTTATTCCGTCACTAAGAAATTAAAGTAATGTAATTAGAGGAAGTGAGAACGCGTTTTAAAAATGGTTAATTGAAAATCTCCTCACCACCACAAGGAATTGCCTAATTAAAATATTATCATGCACAGGACTGAAGAAATCAGTTCATGCTGGCCTACAAAGATACTTTCATCTTTGATAACTCTCCCTGCTGAGAGGAGAGAAGAGGCTGCCACTATTATCAATGTTACATGAGACACACAAATCTCTTTTTGAGAGCAGTAAGCATGGGGAGTCCTTTTCTCTCACACAAATTCCTACCCATATATGCCCAGGCGATATTTACATTGCATCCATATTCTCTCAATAGTTTCCTTCATCTGCTAAGCAAATAATTTATAATATAATACAATAATCATACACTAATTAATATTTATACATTTCTTAAGGGCCCTGCAAAGATCCCGTTACTCAGGAATAGGAAATCTAATCAAGGGGCTACTTCAGAAATATTTGCAAACTGTGCAAATTAATGTAATGTGGAATCACTTGGTTTGCTTAGAGGTACTAGAGGATGCACACATCCTACTGATGTTTTTATGGAGTGGGTTGAGTTTTTCCTTCTAAGAATCAGACCAAACACAGGAGTAATTTGGAGCTCAGAATCAGAACTAAGGCTCTTTTCCTGTCTTTCAAATTTTCATGCATTGCTTGGATTTTTAAAACTCATGTTTCAGAAAGAAGCCTTTTAAGTACCTGCCATTCAATTTAAACTACTTATTAAAACTTCTATTCTGGAAAATGGGAGGAGATAAATACTACTTTTCAGATAATTTATTCCTGTTTTTCCCTCCTCTTATTTAAGCCAGATGTTACCTCTATGCAGAGCAAGAAGTGATACACAGCTGGTTAACTAGAAGATATATCTATTAATAAGTGTATATCAGAGCAGAAAATGACTGGAATTTTCTGCCAGGCACTGTTTTGTCACACAATTATCTATCTTCAAGCCCACCTGTTCTTCCCTCCCAAACCTGAGCAAGACTTCCCCGTATTACTGTGGCTGATGTACTCAGCAAACTTCTCTTCCACCACCAAAATTACCTAGAATTCTTGATGAGCATTTCAAAGTAAAGCAGAAAATGAAAAGTAGCATTTGTATAACCCACAAGAAAAGCTCAGTTGTTAAAAAAAAACAAATGAACAAACTATTAAAACTATTAAAAATGTGTGAGGTGTTCAGAGGCAGTCAGTTAAGTCTCAGCATCAGAGGAATCTCAAGCAAAGAAGCTGTTAAGGCAGCTTGTAATGAAACATGATAAATGCTACAGCAGGCATGCTTCGATTTGTTCTAGCTCAGGTTAATTTTTTATATGCATCTGCCCAATTCCACAACTCTCTGCAGCCTCCTGTGATTTCCTCTGTTGTCAATTAATGCCTATTCTTACAGACACTCTGACTGGGGAAGAAAAGCTTTACCACAACTTTCTGTCTTTTGTTTCTAGATTTTCACAGTCATAACCAGCAGATCAGTTACGTCACCTGAATCACACCACTGAAATCACTGCTTTTACCAGCTGTGCTTCACAGCCACAGAGCTCTGGCAGGGACTGAACTTGGTCCAGGGAAGCCCTGAGTGCTTCCAGCAGCAGCCAGGTTCTCTCTGCTCCTGCTGACATCTACTCAAGAAATGCTTACTTTGCTTTCGTTATTAACTGAGTTTTTTCTAAGCTTAGTCTCATCAATAAACTAAAGTGCTGTAATTTGATGAGCATCTCAGTTCTGAACTCTCCCACTGATTTGTTGAAGACAGTAAAAAAACCAAGAGTAGAAGAACCCAGCAAAAGCATTGCAGAAGAACACACAGATCATACAACTACACTTAAACTACAAAACCTTTCTTTTGCACAGGATAAATAGAAAAAGAAATAAAATACCTTGCTTTAAGGAGAAAAGGAGAATACTTCTGCAGCTGAATAATGCACGAAAAATCCCTAGGACTTCATCTCATTATGGATCTTGGGAAATAAGATGGGACTGGAAAGAAGAAAAGAAGTCAACATGAGACTTTAATACACGGAGGGGCTCGTAAAGGAATCACTGGATCCCTCAGCTGGTCTTGGCCTTCCAGTGCACACAGGGAAACATGAAAAGTTTCACTGCTCTGAACCTCAGACACAGGTCACATCTGTCACACCAAGGATCACCAGTCCATCATCCTCAGATTCCAGTCACACCACGTGTGCTGGTGCACAGCAATGTGACAGAAGGGAAGGACTGAACCCCTGCTCTGAACTGAGAAAATGTTTTTTCTTGGTGCTGATGGCTGCAGCCTGCTGTGCACACTGCTGTAGTGTCCATATTATTCCTGCAGTAGCCAAGAAGTCAACATCTCAGCTGTTCCATGGATCTCTGCCAAGTAGCTCATCCAACCTCCTATAGCAATTCATGAATATACAGCAGCCAAATCCTTTTCACTTTGACATCATGAGGCAACAGCAAAGGAAAACAAGGCTCTTATCATAAGATTCTTCATAGAAAAAAATAAGAAAACTAGACATTTCTATGGACAGGGCTGAAAACTCATGAAATTCCATTTCTATTGCAATTCATTTACTATTAAATTAAAAAGAAGTGAAAAAGAAGCTCCACTTCTGTTAAAATCAAAATTAAAAATATTCTAGGGTGATGTGTGCAAAGACATGTAGAAAAAGAATGATCTCACAGTGAAGGCATTAGACTGAATCTGCAGAAAACAGAATTCATGCCCTGCCCTATAGAATACTGCATTTATCACATTGGGTTTGATTCAGAAAACTTTGAAAATAGAAGGAGACTACATATCTAGCAGGAAAGGAGGTAACTTAGGATTTTACAATCCCTCTTCTCTGTGCCCTCATAATAGTCCTTTTATTAGGAGGAAATGAAAGCATTAAAATCTTGAAAAAATACAGTACAAATAAAATTATGCTCCTTTTTTTTCTGAGCAATTCTAAATAAACGATGAGACCTTTCTCACTTGCTAATTGGATTTTTAAAAATCTAATTACAATGGACTCTCACTAATTCACATAATGTTCAGGATAAGCATTACAAATTACTTGCTAATTTGAAGAATTCAGCAAGGAAGCTCATAGAAAAAAATCATCAGAAAATGTGCTTCCTTCATTTAGACCATCAACTCTAATTTATGGTTTCTTCAATTATTTACAGTGTGATAATACCTCCTATGATAAAAATGAATATATTACATTACACTTCACAAGAATAATTAAATCTTAATTTTGTAAGAAATTTCTGCTAGAAAGGCACTGCTAATAGGTGGAAGAAAAGGAATTTTGTGTCCTCACAGTTTTTGAATGAGTGTCACATAGCCTATCTTCAAATGGTACCTGGAAGAGTAAATTCAGATTCCAGCACAGCAGGCAAGTGTCCCTATGCTGGGCAGAGGCCATTGGCCTGCTTGTACAGACTTGTGTTCCCTACTTGAACAAAGCCACAGAATGCCAGCAAAAATGATGAGAGCCAACAAAGAGGAATTTTAGGTCATAATATGAATTTCAAATACACCTCTTATTTACATTGAGGATTTGTAGGAAGTTTTGGTAAGTGGAATATATTTGTAGATTCTCATCATCCAAGACAGCTTGAAATCTGACTCAAACCTGGAAAATTTAATTATTGGGAAGTAAGAAAGCCCAAGACTCCAGAGAGAGCTGATAACTTATGAATCTACTCTGGCTGAGAGGCTGATGGGAATCTTTTTCTCTTTTTTAGTGTACTGTCCTTACACATATGAAAAAAAAACCCAAACACTTCTTGGAAAGACACAGTGGAGACTGAAGTTGTTCATACTCAAGTTGCTTAGAAGCGTCATTCATTCTAAGAGCTAATTATAAATGTATAGTTGAGACCCCCAAGCAAATTAAATCTCTGAAGAGTCAAGGGCAAATTCCCTTTATAATACCCCCATAAAAACCTGCTAGAGCAAGCCCAAGATAAAGAAATAGTTGTTTCATCTTCAGCTACAGAATTTTATAATTATTTCAGCTCTTCCACCATTCTTACACAAATTTAATTGGAGACACATCTCTTACTGCTTGATCCTTGCAACTCTTATCACTTGTTTACCTAGACAGAAATAAACCCAGCATTTTGAAATACCAAAAATAAACATTTAGACTTCCCACCTCTCCTTGTCTGGCAAAATCTATTTCCAAATAACCCAGATCCTGTATTTTTCAAGGAAACCAATATTGGTAGATGAAATTTTACCCAAAATGCTTCTCAAGTTATTTTTTATTCACCCCCTCTCCTACCATTTTGAGACTGATGAAGATGGGAATGCCAGGCTCTTCTTGGGCACCACAGCAGCACAGAGATGGTACAACAACACAGACAGAAAATGTAACCCAAGTCTGCACTTTTGCAAAGGTCAGGACATAAAAATGAAAATTGTGCAAAAGAGCAGAACTATATTGCCTTGTTTTTTTCAAGCCTTGTTTTGCATTAAGTGATGACAACTTAAAAAATGCCCACAGCAAATGTCTCACTGAGCACATTTAACCAGTGAGCAACAGTGTGATGGCTCAGTAGGAAAAGACTTCACTAAAAGTTATAGCATAGCAGAATTGTTATTTGCTTCCCTGGAGTAAGAACAGAGAACTTCAGATCTATAATATTGGAATAAAAATAATAGACCAGACAGAAACCAGTTACTGCTGATTTACTGACAGAAATGGTGCTCTAACAAAAGGACTAGTTTTCTTTTCCTACTACTCTGATGCAGTCTAAGATACAGACAGACTATTTTGGAAGATGAGAGATTAGCCTTCAACGTATACCAGTAAAAAATTGCATTAGTTCAATCTGAATATCAAGGCTTTCCTCTGAAATGAAATACATAAAACTTGCACCAAAACAACAGAAAACCCTCTGCAACTGCTTTGGTGCAAATGTGTCTGGGCACAAGAGGACTGTGCTGAACCAGACTCAGCAGGGTGTGGCTCCCAGGGTTTCCCCAGGAAAATATGGAAAGAGAGACATAGGGGAGCATCAAAACATGAATGATTCTCCTCACCATCAAGAGCAGATCTGTCAAGTTAATGTGGCTTCTGCACAGTCCAGAGCAATTCCTAAAGGTTATCACTGCTATCTCCTCTGCGAGCTTCCTCCCTTACCAACAACCCTCCTCAGGACATGGCATCTACAGAGCCATGGGACAAGGAATAAACCCATCCCAATGACTACAAACGCTGGTGGGGGGTTTTGGAGAGGGAAAATAAATCAGAATCAAGGGAGTCAGAAATAACTGGTCCAGACAGGATTCAGCTGTGGTGCCTGGACTGGAATCACATCCATTGTGGATTATGAGGAAAGTAAAGACTGTTCTCTTTCATTCACAGCCAGAGCAGCTGATTCTGTAGCTTTGGCAACGGCGTTGGGGAGCAACGTGGCACTGGGGCAGCCTGAGCCTTAATGAGGGATGGTGGCACTGCACGTGGGAGATGACAGACACAGGGGGGAAAAAAGTTCTTCTCCCTGCAGCTGGATTTTCCTTCTCCTGCTCCTTCCTGATTAGGTTTATTCGTTTTTACCGACTCCAGAGAGCAGCTGAGACAGAAGCTGGTATTGCAGAATTGCAGCCCTGGCACATGGGGATGACAGCAGCCTGATGGGTCACTCTAGAGATGCTACACTCACACAGACACAAAGCAAGGGCACACATCTGCCCAAGAGTCTTATACCTATGCCTGCTTTCTCCTGGAAAAGAAGCCACAGCTGGGAAATTGAGTGGTAAAGGTTAGCAGAGGTTGATTATATACCCATTTAAAGATGAGAGGGCAAAGGGCTCCTCTGCAAGTACCTCTCATTTGATTTCCATCCCAATTTGTTTCAATATTGTCATTTTCTTCTGACGTAAATGCTTCATGAAAGATTAAACAACCTATATAAGGGCCAAATCAAGGGCAGTCTGTGCACAGAAGCCTGGAGTACTCACATAAAGTAAGGATACAGAATATTCCCTTCGAGACATTTCTACCTACAAGTCCTGCTGCACTTATGTCCTCAACCCATCACAACAGCCTTACCATGACCGCACTTACCCACTCTTCTCCCCTTGTTAGCACCTATTTATCATCATAGGGTCCTGTGTCAGATAAAGAACACTATTCCTATCTTTAAGAGCCAAAATAAACAGACTAAATCTCAGGTGCTGAAGTACTCACACAAGCATGGCTCTTCACAAATCAAAAAGCAGAAGAGGTTCAGAGGTACACAGGTGGGCAGGAGCCTCATGTCTGGAGGTACAACCCCAACATCAACATTACATGGACACTCACAGAACAAGGGCAGAACCAGGCACAGCATCCAGGGAAACACAGCAAGTACATCTCTAGGGTTTCCACATGGGGACTTTGAAGGTTCCTCCAATGCGTTTCCTTTTTTTGTTGCTTTGTTATTTGTGAGGTTCTTTTCAGTTCAGCCCAACTATCCACCTGCACCCAAACTTTTGTAGAGTTGAGTAAAAATAATGTTTTCATTAAACCTCATTTCTTTTCATGCACTTCACTGTTGCAAGTTTGCAGCATGTTCCTTGCTCTGTTTTCCTCTCATATACCAAACAGAAGACTGTTGAGAGTGTGACAAATATTACTCTCCGGTCCCTTTGTTCTTTGTGGATTTTTTTTATCACTTATTTCATTTTGCTGCAAACAGCACCTTTGTACCTTGGACAAATTCAATAACCATGACTCAATCTAAACCCATACTGAGCTGTCTTCTGTTTCATCTTGTCTATTAAAATCAGCACAGAGTGTTTGATGAGTGGAGAGGGCCCTGATTCCAGCTGCAGGAGCTCTCCCTGAGTGGAGGGATGCGTGAGTGCCATGAAAGAGCCGCGCTGTCACGTAGGGCCACGCACGTCACTCCCAGCACCTTTCAACACCAGCTCTTTCTTTGTCACTCTTTCCACCTCTGGTCTCTGAGAAGCCTCTGCCAGTAATTATGCACTCCCTTTTAAGTTATCTTTCATCAGCTGGGAAGGATGACTCTTCCTGCCTGGTGCTGTCTCTGCCCGCTGTCCCCAGCACCGCTCGTGTCACCTGCTGAAGTGACAGGAGTGATATTTCACCAGGGCACAGGTCCTGGTCCTGCATTAAATGTCAGCAGTGGGGTGGCAACAGGAGGGGAGAAAGGGCACCATGGTTTTTATTACCCAAAGCCATCATCCTTTCAACAGCAGTCAGAAAAGTACCCAGGGGCTCTCGTTTTCATGGAGGTGATTATTTCTGCTGGATTCAGTCCTAGACTCTTTTTTCTTTATTTTTTTTCCTTTATTTTCGTTTCCTTATCTTTTTGTTAGTTGGGGGGATTTTGGTTGGTTGGTTTGTATTTTGAGGGGGGGGGTGGTTTTTTGGATTGGGTTGGGTTGGGTTGGTTTTGGGAGGAAGGGGTTAAATTCTCCAGTCCAAACCATGCAGGTGCTGGAGAAGAGCCCACCCCAGACCTGCACAGGCTCTTGCAAAGAGGGTTGTATCAGTAATGCCACATACTCACATTCTCAGCAAACATCACTGGCTCTTTCCCAAAATAATTCTTCATAGACACCTCTATACTTCAGTTTAGCATGTTTAACTGCATGGATACTGGCTGTTCTCACAGCACTTTTCCAAGTCTTCAAAACCTCAATTGGAATCAAGTAAATATTATTTCATTATACCCTTATCAATATTTCTGCTTAGGAGGAAGAGATTTTCATTACCACCGAGGAGTATCAGATGAATTTCAGTCGGATTTGGGCACTAACTCCTAATACCACTTTCAGTGGCTGTATAAATGGTGCACTCAGCTTATAACCACAACTGATCATCTAGCAAAAAGTTCCAAACCCTTCATATCACAGGCACCTAAACACTAAAATTGTATTATGTTTAATTTTCATCAGCCCATGAGAGCACAGAGACTTTGTACTATGCAGTTATACAGAGTTTGGTTCTAGAGTTGCCAATAACCAGATCATCAAGATGGGGTCAGTTTTAGAAAGAAAATTTTTGGGTTTTATACACACACAATATCAATTATTTCAGTTGTAATAACATAGTAGCTTTGTGGCTTTACATTATTATAATAAAAACAAAATAATGGTGGCAGACGAAAATTAAAAAAGCTTTTGCAAGCACAGCATTAATAGAGGGATAAAGAAAGGATAAAAATTGGACTAAAATATCAACGTATTCAAAATTCTCCCAGACACAAATCAGTGAAATCTGTCAGCATAACAAACAAAACCAAAAATCCACAAAACACTTCCACAAGCTAGAATATTCTGTTAGGTAAACCTCATATATATTCAGATATAATAAGCATCTCTCTTGAATTATAAATATTTCCTAGAAATCCAAATGAGGATATGAGTTTTAGTGGCCCAGAAAGTTTCAGTTATAGTACCCTAACAATTACAGCAAGCATTCCACAGAAGAGTCATTAAACACAACTTGATCCTCTGATTATTATTCCTTCTAAATGTTAATGTGTAAGATTTTACAGCAAACGATGGGTAAAACTGCAGCTGGAGGATTTCTAGAGTTCTGCAAAGACTGAGTCAAGAAGCATCAGAAAACTTATAATTTACTCATCTGATTTCTAAGACTGTGTCCAAGAATTGCTGCAGCGTGTAAAGAGAGAGAAAAAACAAACAAACCCAAAAAGAGAAACAATAAGCAAAGGCACAGCTAACAAGACACAAAATGAAACAAACCAGGAGGCTATGTCAGTAGGAAGGGGAAGGTCAAGGAAAGTCAGTCTGCTACTCAACAGGAAAGGATGGCTCAATAAATGATGCTGAGCAGACCAAAGCACTTGCTCTCTCTTCTGCCTCAGTCCTCACTAAAAAGGTTAATTGTGATCAGATGAATAACAAAATTGATGCTGGCACAGAGAGATCAGCATAACAACTATGGCAAAAATCAAAAGAGTTTGAAAAATACTTGGCTAAGTTGGAAGATTCTATGTCTTTTTCAGGGGAAAAAAATCAAAGGGATATTGAGGGAACTAGTACAGGCTTTGGAGCAGAAGTTGAGAGAGGTGAGAATGCAGAGTGCTATAAAACAAGCAATAGAGGGCCTAGGGATTTATACATCTTTCAGTATGCAGGGAAATACTGAAATATAAAGCCTGTAGGAAACCAGAAGGTGACGTGAAGATGAGTAATAGCCAGCGTGGATTTGCGAAGAACAAGTACGTGAAGCAAAGGTAATTTCATTTTCTCTGGTATTTCTTTATGTGTTTCTACTTGACAGTTCATAAGCAACCCTGGGAAGCACAGCCTAGATATATTTCCTGTAGCCTGGTCAAGAAAATGTTCTGTGAGCACTATTCCACCAAACCAGAGGGTGCCTGAGAAGCTCTTTAGCATTGCTGCCACTCAAGGCTTCTGCTTCAAATGGTTGCCTTGGAGTAAAACAACTCCCAACAAAGATTCCTTGTCAGCACTCAAGAACCCAGGAACACTTCATTAACTGGGAAACGTGCTTTCAGATTAATTGGCTGTTTGGTTTTAGTTGTTTGCCTTCTCTCAAGCCCTGTCTTTCTTATTTCACATGTGAGATCATTGGACATGTGGGGAAGGGTTACAGGGAGATCTCTCCATAGAGAAGGTTCCAGTTCATGCAGGGAGATAATGCTCATCATCTCTACAAAACATGCAATATTTCACAGCAATGTTTTCAAACATGTGATGTCATGTGTGGTGTCACCTGTTTGGATGCAGGTGTCAGGGACTGCAGAACTGGCAGTGACAGTCACTACCTCAGAAGTTTGTCATGCAGCCACTCCACCGAAATGAGTTCACCTGAGATCATCCCACCATGATCAAAGGGGTTGTTGAGTACCCACAATTCCTCAAATATTCAGCATCAGCTTAGGACACCCTGCAGCCCCCAGATCTCATGGGGTGACTCAGAGTTTTCCAGTTCAGCAGCTGCACTGATGCTTGGTGCAGTGCTGGTGAGTCTCCTGCATCCTCCTGTTTGAGAGGGGGTCTGTAAAACCTGGCCAGGGCACACCATGGCTTGATGTGATTGTCTGCTCTGTCAAATGTGTTCTCTTGAAGACAAATGCTCACAGTTAAGTTGCCACGTGGACCTGCCCCTCTGGAGGATGCAGCCCTGCTCCCAGCATGGACAGCACCTTCTTCCATAAATATTTATTCCATAAATATTCCTTCTTCCATAAATATTCCTTCTTCCATAAATATTCCATAAGTGAGGAGGCAGTGCTGCAAGTCTCAAACCCCATTCTTAGAGACCCCTGCAGGCTGCCCTCAGACTTCCTCTGCAAACACTGCCTATAAGCCTTTTGGAATATTAAGCTCCATTTATTTTTGTGTTTAGGATTACCAAAGTTTTATAGGGTCTCAAAAAACCTCATCCTCTAGATACACTGTTCATAATGGAAATTGCTCATCTCTGAGGGTTGGCTATTTTTGCTGTGGGGCGTTTTGTTTCTTTGTTTGTTTAGGGTTTTTTTGGTTTTTGTTTTTCTTTCACAATCCAACTTCTTAGATGAAATTGCACTTTCTCCATTAAGCTGAATACAGTTTAAAATAAATCTGGAATATTTATACTTTGGTTTCCCTATAGTATAATTTAGCAAACGTACCCATAATTTAGCCACTTTCTAGACTCATTTTAGAAAGATTTTCTATTCACTATGCAATATTTTACAGCCCTTGATACATTTTCTATTGTTATACTGGTATTTAGTTGTTTTTTTTTCACCTCAGAAGGATGGCTCAGGGTATCATTTCATCACTTCACTGTGGCTTCTTTATGCTTAACACACTTAATTCCTTCAGTCTGTATTTGTGAGTTCTAGCCCTGACCATGTTCTTCCAGATTGATGCAATTACTCTTCTTGAACTTTTGAAGACCAATTTTATCTGTCCTCAGTGTCTCAGACTCCTTTTCTTTTTCACAGGTTTTCAAATAAAATGACTCAGAAATATGGAATGAACAGAACTTCCAGGTTTCAATATAACACCTTTCAAAATATGAACAAGTCTCCAAAACATTACTGGGGACAGAGAAACAAGTAAAGCCTAGGAGGTAAATGAAGCTTTATGGCTGGTAGGCTATAATGGTTACCAAGAAGTTTCAAAGCAAAATGTATTTTCAATATGCATTGAAATAAATTCAAATCTGTTTCTGAATACTGATCTCTCTCATTTGTAGTAAGACGTGCAGAAACCACTTCAGTTTTATTACACAGCAAGGATTTTCACATAATTAGATCAGGGTTTTTTCCCCTGTATTCATACTTCCTACTAATTGCCGTGCTGCATATTCCTAAATGAATAGCATCAATTTTCTTTATATTTATCAGGACATATTCATATGTTTTATGCTGAGAACATTCGTTCTGCAGAATAAATTAAGTCCCAGGCACAGGTTAATGGAAACTTCACCACTAACTTCAAAGGAACCAGAATTTTACCCACAGATCTAATGCAAAATCCTCAGAGGTTAATGAGTGTCTTTCCACTGACATCAGTGTGGTTTGAACAAGGGTAAGAGAGTTGCTCTGATTCACTGCTTAGACCCTGATGAAAACACTTAAGCATTTTTCTAAGTGTACACTTCAATACTTCCCTAATTCGGCCCATATTTATCAGTGATAGGAAAGGGAACCAGATATTTTCTTTCAAACATCTTTACTTTGCTCTCTGGGCTGAATATGAGAGTAGATTCTGGTCATGTTCTATTTTTGTAAGGTTAGTTAGAAAGACATCTGGGAACTTTCGTTCACAAGTGCTTTAATCTAATAAAAATTTTCTCAACTTAGTTATCTAGTTCCTAACATGATATTTCCTGAAATGCATCATTATATATGCTAAAATAATAACTTATCCCTTGATTATTTCTTTCAGAAGGAATTTTTGCAGAAGTGTCAAGGCCATGTAAGAATTAGCATTAATTACCCTAAGGCATTTCAGACCAACACTTGTTAAGCAGATCTATTAAAACCAATGACGAGTTTTGAGTAAAACCTGTGAGATTTGTACATGACCAATTAAGTACAAAAGTTTTAAATTTCTCTTCCTCCCCTCCCACCCACCCCGCAATGAATATAATGTTTTCAAAATTCAAGTAGGACAGCACTGACTAGAAAATAGTATCATCCTTAATAACTGGCATGCAACAAATAGATCTGAACCCAAAATGTTTTCTTATGAAAATTACCTTTGGAATCTTATCATAGAGAAATTGCCTTCCTGTTACTTCTTTGTAGGACTGTAGCAAACCAAAGTTCTGTTCTGCATTACCGGGTATTTACATGCATTAAGTCCATCTCCTTATTGTACACATACAATATAAATACATATGCAGAAGGGCCATTCACTGGTTTTAACAAAGGTGATCAAGGCAGAGAGAAATCAAATGGCCTCTGTAGCTTGCACAGGAAGACCCTGGCTGAAGGACAATGCAAATATTCAAAACCAGTCCTAAATCCTCTTAATCACAGCACTGTCAATCTTCAACCATTTTGTTCCCAAAAGCTTGCAAGAATAAGCCTGACCAGTAGCCTTTAAAAACCCAAATATTTGAAATAATGCTGAGGGAGCAGAGTCAAGTCACAAAACCTGCAGAGGAAGGTGCCACTCAGTATGGAGCAGCAGCAACTCTTAAGACAGGCTGAACCTTTTCCTACAATTTGTATTCATTCATGAGTCTCCTGTGTTCCAGCTGTTCTCTGCAGCCACATGGCTTGGGCTCATCAGATCACTGACAGAGCTGGTTAAAGAACACAGAACTTGGGAGCTTTGCAAAGGCACAGAGTGGTCGTGCTTTCCCAAGGCGGGGCAGTGAGGGCACTGGAGGAGCTCAGCAGTGCCTGGAGATGCAGTTTCTGTGAGGAGAATCTCCGTGCTGCTTGGTGATGTTGTTCTGTCCCTGTGCAAGGCCACAACTCCCTCTCCAGCAGAGATCAGAGACCCTGCCTTTCCCAAGGCAGCCCTGCCCTTCAGCCTCTCCCCACACCAGCTCCCAGCAGCAGCCAAATCCTAAGACAATATTTTTCTGCTGATAATGCAGCAGAGTTATTGCAGTTGTCCTTTTAATTTCCAGCAGCAAAAGGACTTAAATGGCTGCAATGACAATCTCTATAAAGACCACTTCTAATGCATATGAGACCACTGAAGGTAAGACCAGAGCAAACAAGTGTCAGTAAGGAGAAAATACTGCAAAATTTTAGTGTAAGCACCATCCTTGCCATCTCTCTGGTTCTGCCACCCAGTGTGACTGGCAGCTGTTGGAGGGATGTCACTGCTAAAGATAAGAGATCCCAGGCAAGAGCAACGTGTACTGAAAACTCAACACTGGTTTTCAAGAGGACTTGTGATGTCCAGTCTCCACCTTACAGGGTCAGGTCTGATCATTTGCTCTGACGCTGACTTTGATGGGAGTTTTCAGACATGTCTGAGCCACAGGGACAGAAATACAGGTCCCAGCCAGCAGCTGCACAGCCCAGTAGAGCCAAAGGAGCCTCCACTCCCCTGCCACATCTTGTAAGTCGCTTGGGTTACATTGCATTAGTCATGCTCCCGAGTAGAAGTTGTTTTGTTTTAATTTAGAAAAACTATCACACTTATTCCGTTGAGCAGGAGGGGGAAGCATTTCTGCCCTGCTCCAACCTTATATAGTGATAGGCAAAAAACATCACCATATGTCTGGGGGAGGCAGTTGGTAGTACGTGGGATGGGCTGAGTGAGTACTTTAGTGGATTTGTGAAGTCCTCGGGACATTAGGCTCTTTGGGCCCCATCCAGTAAGAAATAATTGGAGAACAATCCAAGCGGAACTCAAATAATTTATTTTTTTGGAGCTTTGGTGGTACAGAAGTGATGTTTGGCAATTTTTACTCATTTTTCTAGATCCAGGTCTTTCCAGGGATCTGTGCAATATTCCAAAGGACTTGACAAACAGTTCAAAACACTAGAACACGACAACCCAGTTTCTAAGTATAAAGCCAATTTTGATAAATGTAACAACGTTTGGAACAGAGAGATGGTCACAGAATTGTTCCCCAGAAGCAGGAGAAAATGAGAATTTTGGAAGAGAGGTATTTCTCTCTGCACAACCAAAAATAGTGGGGTTTTTTTGGACTTACTAGCCTCCAGGTAGAAATCAGACACTTCTGAGTTGCTGTGTCTCAGCCCTGGCTAAATGAACCCCAGAGCAAGGCAGCCCAGGGCTCACTGTGAGTGCCACTGAGGGTGCCACTGCACCAGCCCCTGTGGGTGGCACCTGGACAGCCACATGCACCCAGTCAGGTGCTGCTGCATCCACCACTGCTGGGAATGGACCTGGGAATCCCAGATGCAGAAAATCAGATGTTGAGTACTCACATATTGGCAGGGGAGAGCTGCTAAGGTTGCCAACAAACACGTTTCCATTTTGAATCGCTGGGCTTTTGTGATTTGCAAGCAGATTCTGGTACAGGGGAAAGCATTATTCTCCTGTTCAAAGTTATTTTTCAATAATTAATGAATAAAGCTAAGTTCTCTGTGTATAATGAAATGGAAGTGTCATTTAAACAGATGGCTAATTGTTTTACAGTGTCACCAGCTAGCTCTTCTTGGTGCCCATTGCATCCTGATTTCAGGTATATTTTCTGGTCACTCCATTTATTTATTTTTCTGATATACAGCTCTGCAAAGATTTACATAATAGCATGAATGTTTGGTAACATAAGCCCTGCATTTCACTGCAATACCTCAAGCAATTTGCTGACAGTATTTTTCTGCAAAATTAGATATGGAATTTGGAGCAAAAAGCTGCTGCCTTGACAGACACAAATTCCCTTGTTACCGAACAAAGGGTTCCCTTTTTTTCATGGCAATAATGAACCAAGAAGCTTTAAGGGAGGGAAATAACATTGAAAGATTAATGATGATGAACCGATTTGGAAAAACTCCAGCAGACTTGAAACTTCCTTCCCCCCTGCCCCTTCAAGCTCTCCCAGTATTATTAATGCAAAACAAAATGAAAAAACATCTACAGAAAGAGGCTGAGAACTCCCCCAGGAAGATCTGAAACAATGAGACAGAAACAGAGGATGTGAGGACGCACAGCTCTGAGTGGGAGGAAAATACCCAGGTGGATTTCAAGGCTGGGAATGATCTTCAAACAGCCAGAGAGAACGTTTCAAGCAGCTGAGGCACAGACCTCGCCTGGAAGAGCTCAGCATGCCACAAAGTGCCTTTGCTTCCTTTACAAGACCCATTGTAGAGAATCCATGCAAAGGTGACGAAGCAAGATGGAGACGTGAGAGCCCAGCCCAGCTCCCTGGAGTATCAGAGCTGCTACTTACAAAAAGAAAAATGGGAGAAAAAAAAATTATCCCAACCTGGTCAATATTTTCCTTTTGAAGTTGAAATATTCCAGCACAGTTTTCAATTTAAATTCACTTTAGACACACAAAGGTGGGTTTATTTTTTTTTTCTATCAGCAACTAAGTTACCTGTGTGCACTTAACATTTGCTTTTATAGAAATACATGCATGATACACATGGAAATTACATTTCTGTAAGAGGGTTGCTATTATCCCAAAAAGGAAGGATGGCAGAAAGCAGAGCCAGGGCTCTGAAGATGAATGACAGATCTATGCCTTATCCCTGTGCACATCAAACAGGAAAAGTTACATCGAGAGTATCACTACAAGAGAAACCATAGCACAACTTTTTATCTTCTATTTTTCCAACACAGCATACACTTTCCTGTGCAATTTTATCTTTGCTCTTTTTCCCCCTCATCTCTCCTAAAGCCTCATGATCCCTGTGTCTCTCTCAGCAAAGCCATCTCCCCTTGACAGACCCTCCCACTGCCTCATACAGTTTCCCTATGAATCCTTACTGATCACCTGTGGAAAGCAATTTGGGGCCCATTTTCCTCCTCAGAGATGTGTTTTAACAGAAATCAGAGCTATCTCATATCTCCAGGATAGAATGTAGGCTGAACTCTTCAAGCCAGTATTTAATGCTATTTCAAAGCAAAGATGTTCTGTTTAGATAATTTTGTTCCCTCAGGAAAATATGACAAAACAGTTAAACTCATTAAGAAATCCCCACAACTCAGGCTTTGATGAAACAGTGCTTTTCCAGTCAGCTCTGCTGCCAGGACTGGACTTACCTCAATCACATACTCCTAATAATAAAGCAATTGAGCCCCTGCAACAGACACTTTTCCTATTCCACATGAAATCTCACATCAGACATTTTAAACACGCCATATTCTCATCTGCCCTCCAAAACCCTTCTCCTCACACACCTGTAAAATTTTCAGATGAAATTTCCTTGGGTAATGGGGAAACAAAAATCACAAGGTCAGGCAGGTTTGGATACAGGCTCCCTTTGGACACAGACACAAATTCAATCAAGGTGCTTTGTCCATCAGTGCCCACTCCCATTCATATCTTCACACATCTCTCACCAGAAAAAAAGCTGCAATAATTTTCCTTTCATTTGGCAATACTCCTGGCACAGCTCATGCATTTTTATGAACTTTCCAAAATATGGATGTTACTCAAGAAAGCAATGACTGCACCTGAGGGCACTTTGGGATGCCTTCAAGGGAAATGGGAGAGAGGAGAGAGAAGAAATCATTCTGAGATGTCTGCACAGACTGTCAGCACTGTGTAATTCTTCCCATGCCAAAATAGTTGCTTTTCCAACTGCTCTTTCTGTGCATGGTGGTATCTGAAGGAATTACTGATACTGGAGGGGGCTACAGCATCATCTGAGTGCACTCGTGTTATTTTTGGTTTCACTCTGGTCAATCCTTTCTGCTGTGACTTCAGTAAATGTACTTGCCTTGTGAGGAGTTATCAAAAATATCTAAAGCACATGATAATGGAACAGTTTCTATTACCAGAGATTTTCTCCTGAACATTTGTTATAAATTGCAAGTATTTATTTCACTGGCTGTAAAATGCATTAGCTAAAAAGAGCAACTAGACAAAATTTTTATATTAAATTTTAATTGCAACATCACCTGCTATGCTATTAACACCAAAATGTTCAGCATAATTCCAAGCAGATCCTTCCACCCACAGAGGTAATGCTCTAATACTCTTATTTACCTACTTATTGCTGTTGCTTAAGGTCATGGATATTTAAACAAGATTATATAATTACAGGGGTATATTCCGTTTTATTAATTGTGACCAGATTGGTATCACAAATACCAAGATATGTAGCCAACTAGCCAAAATCTAATTAAACACTTGCTAGCTAATCATGTAACTGCTGTGGAATGAGACATCAAATACTAAAGAAAAATTTTGTGACTAGCAATTGAAAGCAAAAGCTGCATAAAGATGGAAAAGACAGGATAAAATTTAAAAAAATGATACTAAAGGATTGCACAAATCTAGCATGTAGATGTGTGTAGAATTCAGAAAAAAAGCCCAGGCCAATTGCTGGTAGAAAATCATGAGAAAACCAAGAAAGTGGGGTAAATGAGAACCTGTCCCAAGCATGCAGAAATTCTGAAAGTGCATCAGAAAGGAGAAGGCAATTTTCTGTGCTCATCTTTCTTTGCCATTCCTCGTTCAGAGCCCTGCTTCTTTCTGCACTCTTCAGGGATGAGGAAAATGAAAACAAAGCATGTAGTAATGCAGATATCACAAGATACAAATCATCTGATTTGGTTATCAGACAAGTCTCAAAGCAGTGGCAGAGAAGTACTAAGGTAGGTAAAGGCTTGGCATAAACCACAGCTAATGAGAAACATGGCAGGGAGAGGCAGTCATACTAAATTAATATGAAATTCATAGTGCCAGAGCACACTGAGCCAGGAGTCCTCATCCTCAACTTCCACCAAGCAAAGCAGGAGGGCACCATCCCACTGCAGTCACTTTCTCTGCAGGAGAGAACTGCAAAATCCAAACTGAATCATACTTGGGGAGACTGCAAAACAAGTGACTAGGAGTCCTCTGGCATGCAGGGAGAAAGGTGAAAAATGCAAAAAGCAAACAAATGAACAAAACCTGCCATCAGTGATGAAGTTTACCTCATGAACAACATGTTCTGTGCAAGGTTATCAACCTAGGAATGGCTCTCTGGGTGGTGTTACCCACCCAAATTAGCAACAAAAAGAGGTGGAAAAGCGTCTGTAAAAAAGGCAAACATGTTGGAGAGGTGTCAAGGTAGCAAGAGAATTTGAATTGTGACAATCTAGAGCAAAGATAAAAAATGAATTAAAATTGTGCTCTGAAGTTAGAGCTCTCAGCAGGTGAATTGTTGCTCATCCTCCACATCTTTTCCCCAGACAATCCAGAAAGTTCAGCTTTAGCTCTTAGATTTTGTTGTTGGCCCAAGTCCTAATGACTTGGTAGGATTAAGAGAGCACTTCCAAATTCCCTATTGAATAATCACATTTAAAAAGAAAAAGCATTTCAGCAACAATTTAGTGCATATTGTGGGTTGGAAGGAGAAAATCAACTGAAGAAAATGATGTCTTACAGGAGGTCAAGAAGTGTAGAGTTACACAAGAGAACAGCACAAAGTCGGTCTGAATCATATCTTACAAGAGGCTTTAAAACACGTAACTAAACATATTCTGGCATACAGGTTGAGAGGCTAAAATAAAATAAAAATAATTTTAAAGAACAAAACCAAAACAAGGACAATAGGCAGCAAAGACAGAGATGGGAGAAAATCCAGTGACAGCCACTCAGTCCCTCGTCCTGCCTGGCCCAGCAGTGATGGAGGCACATGGATCACTGCATTGCTCTGCCCAGCCCAAGTGACCCCAACACCCCTGGGCTCAGGAAGGGGCCACGTTCCCACTGACCTGCCCCACACTGGGCTGAGTTGGAGCAAGTTCCACTGCAAATTCTCTGGAAAGTCAAAACCACTTCATATTCAAAGGCAGCTTAGACAAACACAGAATAAAGCAGTGTGGCTGGTTGCACGAGCAGCACTCCCAGCTCATTTACCTGGGAGTCCTTCCCAGCCTTCAGCTCCCAACTTTGACAAGGGATTACCCCACAGTAAAGGCAAGAAACTGAACCTCCGGACAACTGAACTTTTATCTATGCACAAAGTTAGGGGTGTGCTTTATTTATTTATTTAATGCAGGTGTAAGTCTACCTAGTGTCAGGAGACAAAGCAAAGATGACAGACCCTCCTCCAGACAGCAAATAAAAAGCTTTTCATACCTGTGCAGGTGAAAGATGTGCTGGTACTGACCATTCACATCTCAGTGCAGTTCACAGGCAGACTTGCACCTACAGGCTATACAATGTCAGAATAAAAGTATCTCAAGTCTCTCACATTAAAAAGAGCTTCTAAACTACCCCTGGTTAAAGGCAGACCAATAGCAATTTCGAATTCTCTCTTATGTGCCACCTTTAATTTCAGTCCTTCAGCAAATTTTCTTCAGTCACATCCACTATAAAATGCATGGCATGTTCCTGAGAGTCTTTCAGCTCAGCTGTGCCAGCTCCTACTGCATCAAAAATAGTATTTAGGTTCTGAAGTAGCAGAACCTAAAAAGATATGAACCTCCCTTATTGTGTCTACTTGACTATATTAGCAGATGGCCATGCCTGAGACTACAAAATGCATAACAAATATTCTGTTTAAAAGGGGGAGGAGTGCATTTCAAGATGCATTGAAACAAACAGCTCTGGTTACCACCAGCACCAATGCCTTTGGTTGGCATCATCTTGGAGAGCTCTGAGGTGGCCAATTCCCTGAGCTCCCTCCTCCCTCAGCATGGACAGGCTCAGTTTGTCACCCGTGGTGACAAACCAGCACAAGCATCCTTTCCCCGGGGTCACAAGGCAGCAGCTGCCCCGTGTGAGAATGCACACACGGAGGAGGCACCAGGTCTGTGACAGCTGCACATCCCACCCTGCCTGTCCACACCCTGCCACAGGGACTGCCCTGCCATGCAGGAGGGAGGGGACATCCCTGGGACACGGCTGAGTGTTTGCTTTCAACCTGCTCTGTTTATCCCCAGCTCTTGCTTGCACTGTGCAGCACAGGCACCTGGAGCAAGAAGGGGCAGCTGCTGGTGCAGGGAAGTGTATTCCAAATCACACACAAAATAAATGTTTATAAAAATAGCACAGACTTCACCCAGCTCACACCAGGCAGAGGCAGGATCCTCTTGGGACAGGCTTTGGCTTTAAAGCCCACAGCATCACCTCTCTGGGCAATACTGGTGGCTGGAGCAAGGCTGAAGGCATTATAATGAATGAGATGCTCTGTTAGCAAAGGCCAAGGCAGGGCTGAGCACCTCTGGCAGAGGAGACAGGGAGAGTGGGAAGGACAGCACAGCTTGGAAATAACCCACCTTCCTTAAAATGGCTTCATGTGAGGAAAGTGTAAACTGGATTCCTTTTCCCCAACTATGTCAGCTACACCACTGAAACCCCTCTGTTTAATCTGCAGTAACTACACCATAATTTTAACTATCAAATAAATTAATTTAGAGGTACCATTACTGCAGGGAGTATCTGTAATGTGAACTTAACTCATTAACTCTACTCTAAATACCATGTTCCTTATTTTGACTGCATTTCCATTAGCTGGAGAGGTAGCATGCAAAGGGACTATGAGGAGTGAGGCAGCAAAGAGAATTTCAAAGGGAAAAAAAAAAAGCGCAATCTGCAAGTTCTTTGAGGGATTTCAGGGTTTTGCTGAACTATTCTGGGAGTAAGAATCACAGAATATCCCAAGTTGGGAGGGACCTGTAAGGATCATCTGCTGCTTACAGGACGATCTGGAACAAAACCACATGGCTAAAAGCATCATCCAGATGCTCTTTGAACTTGGACAGGCTCCAAGAGTTGTCCAGAAGATTTGATTTTTAAAATTATTTCTTTACCTATTTAAATCAAACATGACAAGAAGCATTTTCTAAGGGAACTGGAAGTGGGGGCTGGAAAATGAAAAAAATCTTTCTAGAAACTCAGCAAACCCATTTCTGAGGAGAAACTACAAAAATTATATAATCTTGCAGACACCCAGAGAGCCAAGGCCAGATCTCCTCAATCCCTCAAAGCAGACAATCCACCAGTAAGCTTTTCTCCACAAGGTTCTTCAGCAACAGGTTCATTTTACTTTCAAACCCATAAATACCAGCTTTGATGGATTATTTCAAACAGATATAAGTGCCCACACACCTCTGTGTTTATTGTCACTTGGCAAGAGCACAGCTCCCTCATCCAGCTGAGTAAGCCCCCAGGGCTGTTATATTGTGAGCTGACCTTTTGAGTGCCATAAGAAATGTATCCATCCTTCTTTTCAGGGGTATTTGTTTTATCCATAGAGGGAAGAAAATCCATTCTGAAGCAATAAGCTATTTTCACAAACTCAATGCATCTTGATGAATGGAATTTTCATTACAAATGTGTCTGACCTTTTGTAAATAGAACTACTCCTTTAAAAGCCTACTCTGATATCTGCTAAAGACAAGGGAAAGACTTGCAGAGATTTCAGCCGTAGGTTCATCAGACAAAAAAAAAATCAGATAGCATTGGCTCTTCAGCTTGATATTTAAGGCATTTTCATTAAATTTTTATATATTCTTAAACTTCAGTATTATGCAATCAGTACATAGTAATTCACTGTCTTAAGAAATAAAATGCTAATAAAACCTATGGTAGGAAGATAATTTTCCGGATTAATTTTGGTCTCACTTTTTTCACAAGACTTTATTAAACTGTATTCCCCTCTTTTTGCTAGCTATTTTCATGGTAAGAGGGGCCAAAGAGAGCAGAGATACAAATCAATTCTTGCAACTCTTGCCATGATGCAGATCCAAAATTTCTACAGAAATAAGTTTCTTTTTCATCTGAGGTGCTTGCTTGCAAAGGGGATTTATGCATGCAAATGCACTGGGCAGCTGTCAGTCAGCAGGAATGAAATGAGAGCTTTTGCAAAGACACTTGCAATTGTAATTGTCAGATCTGGCAAGTGAGGAAAGCTGAGCACCATCAGATCTCCAATTATATGTGATAGCAAGGTAAGTTGTCATTGTCTCTTACTCAGCTTTATGCACAAGTTCTGTCTCCTTAGCTGAAATTTAATTCATGCACTGAAGAAACACTGAACACCTAATGCTTAAGCTCAATAACCAGATATTCTCAATTGATGTGCCAATTTTCTAGACAAATTCTTTGTCACTACTGAAGTATCATTAACACATTTTGCTCCCTTCCAAAGCACAGATCTGGCGAATGAGTAATCCTAACACTTTATGGCATCCACAGATTTTGTTCAAAACATTGACAGCTTTCACATAGTCATTCCCACTGTAATGAAATGTATTGCTCTTCAAACAGCATTTCCTTACCATGAAGAAATATTCACAAAGATGTGCTACCTACATAAATATTTAAGTTGGTATTTTATATCTGCAGCCCTGCATGAACCAATAGAAGAATGCTGGTCATAAATTACAACTGTAAGGAGCACTAAAGGTACCTGAAATCCTGGATCAAGCTTCTATTGCTGACAATCAGCCTCTGCTTATTAAAGGCCAAGGTGCAGGCATCACTTTTCATTATAAATCCCAAAACACCAGAAGTAAACAAGTAGCTAATATACATTTTATGTAGGAATAACAAACCACAGATGGCAGAAAGTTTCTGATGGGTTTTTTTTACCTCCATTAGACATGTCAAACTGCTACATTTTTTTCAGTAAGACTGATAGTTTTTAGAACTCTCCATTAGGAAATATTTGTTGCATCCTTGGTGAGTCAGTAATTTCAAGTGGGATGTTGAAGTCTGAGCAACAACCCTGCAATAACAGATGGACTTAAACACTCTATGGGGGCAAGGCATAGACTTGGACCAAGCCTCACACCTGCATTTCCCTGCTTGGTGATGTGTCTCCCTTCTGCTGCTCTCTAGTGCTCCCCACTCCTCGCAGAAAAGCCCTATAAGAGTCTAATCAAAGAAGTATATAGAGAGAGGGGTGGAAATCACAATGAGTTTTTGGGACAGGAAAACCCTTTCCTACTCAGCTCTGTATTAAATTCTTAAAATTAAGCACTGCATCCAATAAACCTGTACCACAGGTGGTAATAGTGATGCTATTTTAGACTAAATTATTCTGCCAACTATCCTGGAGCAAACTCAAATTAATTCCACTGAACTCAGCTTGATTTGTTGAAGACCTGTGACAGTGCAGGGAGAGTTTCAGGGATCACATGCCAAGCACACCAGACCCAAGGCTGAGATTCAGCAGGTGGGAGCTCTTGGAGCAGCATGTGCTCTCCCAGGCTTACCACACTCCTGAGGTAATGGGGGTACAATATTTTAAAATAAATTAAAAAGCAGTAAACCAAAAAAGCCCACATTCTCCTTTGCCACCTGTCAACACTGCCTCTTTAGCTCTGCACAATCACTTTGCCCACACACTGGGGCCATGAACCATGCTTTGTTTGAGAGGGGGAGACCTCACCAGACCTCCTCTCCCTCCAATTTCACAAGTCTCCAGATGGGACTAACTGGGAAGAGGAGTGCAGAGGAGCTGGGTTTCAAAATCAGCTCATCTAAGGATGAGCTATTTATTATTATGAGCCTATTTATTATAGGCTATATGGCACCCAAGAGAAGCATTTCACCCTGGAGGCTGCAGGGTCTCTGTGTGTGAGCTGATCACCTCCTCATGCTGCCCAAGGGAGAGGAGAAACACCCCACCTCTCCTGCCAGAGCTCAAGCTGCACTGCTACAAAAGCCATTAGGAAACTCTCCAAACCCTTAAAAATTTATATTGGTCTTCAAGAATATATTTTCCTTTGGAGCATTTTCTGATTTGCCTGTTCTGGTGAGGCACCCACAGAGAATGGCAATAAGGGAGCACAAGGAGGAGAGTGCAGGACAGGGGTGTGCTGTCCCAGCCTGCAAGAGAGGGGCAATGAGCCCTGTGAGCTGGACTCAGGCTGGGTGTCACAGGCACTACTTCCCTCACAGCTTGTTTTTCCCAGACTGTGGTTTGCCACCAGGTGAGAACCTCTCTCACCAAATCCACTTCTCAATCACAAGCATCCAGGGAAGGTACCAGAGGCTCCCTGTGCTGGGAGATGACACACAGATATTCCTTTGTTAAACAGGGACTTGTGTTCTGCGCAGACTGAAGTGTGGTGTATCATGGAAACAGCCTGGATATTTTTAGATGTGAAAATGCATCAATACAGCAAATTGGGGCACAGAAAAGCCAACTAAGGCAGTGTCCAGCAGTAATGCATGTTGAATGCACTAATTAAGAAATTGTACTAACTGAAGTGCCATTAGCTCTGCTCTAGCTGACACTGGTAGATGTATTCCTGGCCAGGCTCACCCTCTTTACAATGGCTTGGTGTCTTCACTGTGCATCAGGCAGCCACCTCAGGAAAGGCAGCCCAGCTCAGCTCAAATAAAAGGCAAAACTTTAAAACAATATTGCCTATAAAAGTTGATTTTACTCCAGAGTAAAATCTTGAGTGTCAAAGCAGACCAGGGTCACCCTCAAAATGGCAAAGCAAAGGACAGGCATAAACCAGCAAAACATTTTTACTTTTAAAGTGTACTTTTAAAGAGTAGAGGAGAAAAGCAATTAATGGTAATGTCTGTATTTACTGCTCTGATTTTAACTAAACTTATTACTGTATAGGACAGCACTTATTTATTTGGATACAATGAAGTTCTGGCCAAGCACTGTTAAACACATTACAAATTTCATTAGGCACAATCCTGCAGAGGTTCCAAACTGCAATTCAGAGTTAGCAACGTGCTCCAGGATGAATTTGGCTCCAGACACAAGGGCTTCACTCAGCTCCTACAAAACTTGATGTGATGGGATTTGGAGCCCACTGGGACAAAAGTCACTGAGAAATGAACAAAACCTCAAGAAAGACAAGAAAATACTTGAAAATTAGTTTTCTGAGACACTCACTTCTCACAATTCAGGTGTCAGCTCTTAATGACACGGTTGAGGACAGCAGAGGTGCTAATATTGATAACCAGAGTTTTAACCCATGTGCAAGATCTCAGAGGACTGAGGACTTTTTGTTTCAAAGGCTCTCCACAGCCCATATTTATCACCAATTTAGAGAAAAGCAGAACATTGATGGGATCAGCAGTTGCTGTCATATGTTTCTTCTGGTGAAATTAAATGCCAGGCCATTGAACTCCATGAGGACACTGATTTGAAGTCAATGTTACAAAGAATTTACCTTAGGGCCACTGAGTAAGCACATTTGGCTGTGGATAACTAGACACACAGGAGAGTGAGTCCCTATGTACAAGTAATAATAAAATATCTACATAGCTCATTTTAATTATGCCAAGTACAGCATGAAGAGACCGTGAAGAAACAAGCACAATACTACGCTGTTAAAATATACAAAAGGACAGAAAAATAGGAAAAAAGAAAAAAAGAAGAGGAGGAGCACCCAAGCCTTTTGGAGAAAAAATACCTGGTTTTAGACCTCTTAAAATTAAAAGGTGTGGAAGAAAACAGAGACCTTTTCTCCTCTCAGTGTCACTTGTACTATAGTAACTGTGAAATCTCACCTAGGATAAAACTGGTATTTCTACTAAAATAGGAGAATGTAGACTCTAAGAACGATGAGGAACAAGGCACCCTGTATCTTCTGTTCAGGTTCCAAATATAAAAATTTTCCTCCCCACTTCGTTCTTTTCAACCATAAGCCAAACAATCTTATGATAAATTATTTGGATGATGTTTTGTTTTCTGACCACTTTTTAAAAATAAAACTTGTATAAATATCAGGATCCCTTTGATAGTAAATCCCCTCTAAATTCCCCCAAGTATCTTCTGGTCTTGAAGCACCATTGGATCACTTGGGGATGGATCAACATGACAACAATTTCATTGAGCATGACAGTGATTTCACCAAGGAATTGCAACAAACTGAGACACTCCTAATCAGGGAGTGGGAAATGCAGACGAGGAGATGTCCCCTCCTAATCCAGATCTCTTTGGATGTGGAAAAAAATCCTCAATTTTTTTGTGGTGGGGCCTTGAGGGAACTGCCATGGTAGAGCCCTGGCTGCTGAGCTCCTGCCAGCCCAGGGCACCAGAAAGGTTCCTCTCAATGCTACTCAAAATAAGAGCTGTGCAATTTCCTCCACAAAGTGACATTAAAGTCTGTGGCTTTCAACCCCATTTCAGACACATATAAAACTGAAATGCGAAATTTCACTGAAATAAAACCTGGGGAGCTGGCCAGGCTTACCTAGGAGTTTTGTAGCCAGCTAGGATGTCCTTGAAGCCCAGCAGCTCATTTTTTCCCCCAGAAAGTCCAGGAATAAACACACCAGACCCCTTTCTTTGGGGTCAGGGTAAATCCAGATGCTACAGAAGTAACGACCAACCACTTCAATTCTGCAACATCTACAAGTATCTCCTAGAGGCAGCAAAGACAACTACTTTTACATTCTTACAGGCCTTTTTTCTCTCATTTGGTTCATGTAGAGTATAATTTGAGATGTTGTTGTTTCACTTTTTCCCAGGTGCAAATATTTGGTTCCGTTTTCATTGCTCCTTGTCCCTTATCTTTAATATCATATAAATAGAAGCCTGCAGTTTCCCCATCTACAAATACACGAAGATTAATTTGCATGCTGAAAGCTTAAATCAAATATTTTAAACTGGATATGGATAAAACAATAATCCACTTCTGGGCTGAAATCCAAACAAATAAATAAAATAGATTTCACATGAAAGCAATAAACAATAGCAACGCCAATTACTCATTAGAATTCCTGCTCTGCAGACATGACTGACAAATACTTTATAAAAGTAATGAAAGTAAGAATAAAAATCTCAAGCCATCAAACTGTCATTGCTGTTCAAAGTTTCCTCCTCATCTAGGCTGTGTTGATGTCTGCTCCACAAACACCTGGAGCTCTGAAGCACCTAGGGGTTTGTAAACACTGAAATCAGCCTATGCGATGGGAAGGGAATCAAAGCATTTCCATCTAGATTCTAATTCACCTGTAAGACAGCAAAATGTCACGGCTCATGGTTTTTCTCAGCCAGCAACAGCATTTCTTTTAAAGTTGTATGTGTATGTGCTGCAGATACCCAGCTTTCCGTGGGGATGGAGCGGGAGGGTTTAAGTGCTGCTCTAAGCAAGCAATTACCAACAAGAGTCACCGTGACTCACACACATCCCCACATGTGAGTCACAGCTCCTCCTCTGCTCCACTACTCCCTTCCAAGATCCGAGGGAGGCGATTCACTCTCTCTCAGTAATTACGGAAAACAGCCAGGCTGGGCATTGCCAATCTGTAGTATTCAAATATTATGAGTCAGCCCCTTTCCCCTCCCCAAAGTCAGGTGGCTGGCTTAAAAAGTCACATAGTCTTAAAAATATTAAGTCTGTGGGAATTTTTTTATATTCGCTTTTTGATGGTTATTTTGAGCTAGTTTAAACGCACGCCTTTCCCTCCCACCTCCTCTCTTCCCTGCTCTCCTGCAAAATCAAAGGCAAGATTCTCACGTATTGACTCGATTTCGTACTTCAGAAAAGACACTTCATTATACATCACACAGGGCCAGACCATGAGAGGTGTCACCATGGGGAGAGAAGGGTCACCTTCCATGGTCCTTGAACAAACACTGATTGAGCTAGGAAGACAAAAAATTCAGTCCAAATTTGAAATTTTTTTGTTCTTCACCGCCTCAATGCTCTGCTGAAGGATATTTATCTCTGAATATTTAGCTGCAATAGCAGGCACCATATCTCGCTATATGTTGGTTTTGTGGATGATGGGGGAATTTGTTCCAAGCCCCCAGCAGCAGGAATACGCAGTGAGCAGTGGCTGTCACCTGTGAAATCTCACTCAGATCTTAGAGCCTCCACAGGTACCATTTAAATTTTCAGCAGCTCCTGTGCCCTCTCTGCCTGGGATGCCACCTCACAGCCAAAACACATTAACACAGGTAGACCTCAGAAGCCCCTAAGCCAAACCACAGAGTCACTCACCCCACTGAGTGACCCTGTGACACTACAGGGACACGAGCAGAGACCAGACCTGCTCCACCTCCATGCAAAACCCACCCAAGCCTGCAGATCCTCACAGAGCAGCACTGCAGATCCTCTCTGCAGCCCAGCCAGGGCCAAATGGCCAGATGGGATTTTTGGCCTCCAGCCTCAGCTTGGTCTCCAGCTTAATGAAGTCAGACCTAAAAGCTATATATTGGAGGGGTTATTCAGAATGTATGTGTACAAGGGGGATGAGTACCCAAAAGAGCATCTCTGCAGCAGGTAACTGCCTTTTGGAGTACCTGCCTTTAGGGGTGTTCATCTCAAAGACATCCATAAGACTTCTTGTAGCCTGGCAATGCAAACCCCTCCCTGGCTGCTCTGGAATATCTCTCTACATGGCAGAGCTCAAAGCAAGCCTTTGCTGCCCAGGGCTGCAGGAATCTGGAGCTTTGATCTCCTCAGAGGTCAGAGCTGGTGCCCAAGGGGCTGCACTCCAGTGTGGGGACCCATCCCTGCTGCCTGCAGCACTGGGGCACACGTGGGCTGCAGGGCTCAGGGAACAGAGCTGGGGTGTATCTTCATACAGAAAATACAGGAAAATGCAGGCTCGGGAAGGGAGGCAAGACATGCTGATGCTGTTCCCATTAAAAGGAAAGAAATCCAGTATTCTCTTGAAACAATGTTTGTTTGCTTTTTAAACAAAGCCAGAAACTACAGAACCACTGCTTCTTCTCTTTCTCCAGGTTTCCACCCAGGATCCTGACTCAGTCTGTCCTGAAATGCTGTTGCAAAAGTGGATTGAAACCTCTGGTCGGGTGAACTGTTACCCTTTAAACACACAGTACATACCAGGGCTTTGTGAGCTGCTTAGCAGCAGTTTCTTTTCTTTCTATTCACAAGAAGTTTTCCTATTCTGCAACCCTCATATCCTGAGGAAGTGGCAGACCCTTTGAGCAGAACAGAATTTTCCTTATTCTAAACAAAAATCTTTACCAGCTGTCAGATGAAAGCAGCTCTTTTTCCATTTCATTATTGGGATCATAAGATAACATTCTCTTCTGAGAGTTTTACCCCCAGGTTCAGGCTTGTTCTCCTGAAGTTTTGGTGTCCTTCCACTAAAAGTGGAAGAGAAACCATACAGATGTAGAATCTTATAAATAGAAATCAAGGAAAATCATACAAATACAAAGAAAAAACTTGCCACAGTGCTCTGTATACTTTTATATTGTCAACTGAGCACTGTAAGGTACAATTAATACACCAATCAAGACAGACCACTCCTTAGAAAAAGCAGACTATAATACACTTCTAAACAATTTGCCTCATCAATGACATTTTTGAAGGAACAAATAAGAACAACCTCTCATAAGTGCTTAAGACTTCAGAACAATGACTCTTAAAAATAAAAATCATGTTGCTACATGAATTTCAATAGATACAGCCACCAGCTCTTCCAACTGGACTTTTGTAGTCACTGTACCAGGACACATTTGTGACTAAGTTGTAGTGAACAAGATGTTCTCAAATCCATGAATAAATAAAACAATTTAACAATAGGGTAAACATTAAACCCATTTGGTGGGCTGAGAATGAATATTCTCCCATATTTCATTCCCAATGACTCACACAGTCCAGTATTCTTTAGCAAAGACTATGTTGGCAATTTTTAGCCCACCTCCCCAAGGCATTGTCTTGCTGTCAGAAGTTTACCATAAATCCCAACTGTCCAACTTGCTCTCATCAATGTCAGAAAAAACACCCTGAGAATTTTTCCCCCTGCAGAGAACCCTTTGCATTCTCATCCTAGAAATCCTTGAATCTCTTCTTTCAGCAGTATCAGTAAAAAAATAATAACACTGAAATCCTATAGTAGATAGTTTTAATGTCCTGCTGAGCCCTACATGAATCAAGTCACCAGCTGCACTCAGGCTCCACTCCCAGTTCATCAGTGTTGCTCACAACTATTGCAAATAAACTAAGCAAGTAATTTTGGTTTTTGGATTTCAAATACAACCATAAACACCCTCACCTCTAATATCCCTCCTGATCCCCACCATGCCTATCACAGAAGTCTGGCCTGCATTGTGACATGTGGAATACGAAGGAAAAGCAGAACACTTCCTTTTTCCTCACAGTTCTCCTTTTTCTCCCAAGGAGTTGCTCCCAAGGTGGGGGCAGGTCTCAGTAGCCCACTTGTTTCCCAGTGGAAAGAAAAGCTGAGACAAATCAAGTGTTTCTTGGGTGCAGTTCTGCTCATTTACCACAAAAGGAAAAAAAAGAGTTATAGCACAATTCTGCTTTCTCAACACACAGGTAGAAAACCCCAAACAATAAGGATTCCTTTCCAGAAATCCAAGACTCCCTTCCCAGCAAGCACTATTCCCACTATTGCTCCTGCCTTCCTCCTGGGCTAAAGCACTGCCTTTCTCTCTTTTTGCAGTGTTTCTCCTTAATTTTTTTACTTCTCAAAAAGATGGAAGGATATACCATTAACAAGTCAAACCAGAGTTTGCAATTAATCTACAGGAAAACCCGTGTCCATTTGGCTCTGTTGCTCATTAGTTTTGCACAGCTCATTGCCTTGGGTGCCAGCTGGCTCTTGTTCCATCCATCACCACACAAAGGAGCACTTAATTGGTCTTTGTATTTACCATAAATGAAAGAGGTGAGTATATCCATCACCACTAAGCAGCACTGCAAATAAACAAAACACACAACCCCCATAACAGTGGCCATTAATACCTCCAAGCAAAGCAGTATTAAGCCCTTTTTCATTTTGAAAGCATTAACAACACAATCACTAACTAATTTTAGTTATTAATGTTTCAGTCCCACAAGATTTATGAAGGGTCACAAGGTCCTACAGCAGTTTTATATACCTGGGTACAGTAATCCAAAAACAATACCACATTTTTAATGCTGTACAGCATTTCATAATCATAATCCAAATGTCAGTCAACTACTTGACTTTACATACGACATTACTAAAAGATTAAATATTCAGGAACATTAATTTTTTAAAAAAAAAATATGTCACAAAAGCTGTACTTGATAATTTCGAGGGGTTTGTGGGGCTTTTAATCAAATAAAATGTTGGTACTTTTTCAAGGAATAAATCATTGTAGTTGTATAGTTTATGCAGGCAATAAGAAATACTGCTTAGCATTCAGGGCAATAATAAATGATATGAAATGAAGTACCATAGAAACTTGTGCTCACAGCATATAAATAATAAAGAATTCTTATGGTCTGAAACTTGCAAACTCCAAAGTCAGAAAATGTCCTCATTGCTGAAAATATGGCCAGGTGAAGATTTTTTTTTTGCTGGTATTGTGAGTTTCGCTTGTTATTCCAAGGATTTAAGAATTCTTGGACTCTCCAGGCCTACACCTATGTGTGTCCATAATCTCCTTTATCAGATGTCTAAAGGAAGGTACAGCCTAATTTGCATGTCCTGGACTCTTCTGGCAAATCCCCAGTTGAAGATAAATTGCCATCAGTCACTTTTCTCTTTGCAAACCCAGGTGCTTGGCCAGTCTGTTTGCTCCCATCCAGGTAGCAAAAGGAAAGTTTGGTTTTTCAGGAATAAATTTACACCAATTGTAGCCTTACCCTAAGTAAATGCTCCAACTTTTCTCTAAAAAGAAACTCAAAGTAGTAAATCACCAGCTTCTCAGGACACAGTGGCAGCAATGAATGACTTGATTGTCTGTCCAAACTAAACACAACAAGTCAGGTTTGGAGTGTCTTGAAAGGCTGGTGGTAAAACTTAGATTCGTTGTGCCACATGTCCTCACCAATCTCAGTAAAATATCATCACCATGCTGGAACTTCACACTCTCAGTGTAAAATTAACAAGCAAATTAAAAATCCAGCATTTAAAAACCTCTCACAAATACAGCCACTTTCATTTCTCCTTTTCTCTTTTTAAGAAAGAAAGAGAAAATACATTTTAAAATTAAAAAAATAACAACCTGTAACGTAATTGGAAAACAAAGCAGCTGGAAAAATCAATGCAGTATTAGGATCTCATTGGAAGAAAGTAGGTAAGATCTGCAAATGTTCATGAACAGGGTCAATTTTTTAAATCCTTAACAAAACTGAGCTTATCTACCATCCCTCTGCCTCTGATCTCAGTCCCCCGTTACTCTCAGTGACAGCCACTGCAAGGAAGTGTCATGAAGATACAAAACATGAATCTATATTGATTTTTCCTCTCAATACTGAGAGTATTCTCCCTGGAAGAAGGTATAGAAAAACACATGTAACACCAATATTAGGTTATCCTGAGTTTAAATTAGAGGCACCAAAATTGAAGGCCATATCTTCAGCTGTCAAAAATGAAAGCCAATATATCCATGCTGATTTTCAGCAGCCATCAGCCTAGCCCTATGCAATTATTCCTGGCAGAGTCATTATAAATATTGATTTTTAATTGAATAGACCTATAATTTGTCTTCCAGCTTCATACAGAGACATATATACACCTTGGAATACTTTCTTTTGTTCCTGCTTTTCCAAAATGGAGTCCTTAGAATTATTATATCCAAAATATTTTTTATTGCAGAGAAATCTGAAAGTCAAAGCTCCACTTGGATTCATTTGTCAATGCAAAATAATAAAAATAAATCAAAGTTCAGCTATCACAGCAGCAATCATTTTTAAAATGCCTCCTTTTAGCTTCAGGTTATATTCCTTCTTTATGCTCAATGGCACAGGAAAGTTGCCAGTTAAATTATTGGCCTGCACATTGCCTTTGCTAAAGTTTGTGTGACTGTACTGAGTTCCTGAGCAGTTATGCTCCTCTTCCAACAAAAGGAGAGAAATCTGGTTTTGCTTTATACTGCATATAATTCGAAGTTTATTTTACTTGATTCAGTAGATTACTTTTGGCAAAAAAAACTTGGAGAATGCCTTTTCAAGGAACACAATTTCTACAAACTCCTCCTCAGTTTTTCTGTTACAAGGGAGACGTTAGTACTATGTGATATTTAACAAAGCACTTTGTAAGCATTCATTAATCATGCAGTGCCCCTGAGAGGCACATTATGTAATGTTTAATCTGCTCAGCTGAGCCTGTAAGCACAAGAAACCTCTCAAAATTTTATCAGCTTTACAATAAGAAGAGATGTATTTTGAGCACCATCAGTAAAAGCAACTGGTCGCTCTCTGTCCTCCAGGTCCCTCCACCAGCAGCAGATTTGCCCCAGTGTAACAGAGCTGTGCTCAGTCACAGAACTGATGCACTTTTTGCTTCCAAAAGCCACTGCAGAATTTTAAATGCAGTTTCTGTGTGCCCAGGGGCTGATTTCCAAAGGCACTGACCCTTCCCAGCCACGTCCCTGCTAACACATCACACACCATGGGGAGAAGAGGAGCCCGAGCAGTGCAAAGATCAAAACTCAGCCCCACGTCCCCTTCTTGCTGAGAAACAAGAGCTCTGTGCAGAAAAAGGACACACCACAGGTGCCCACGGGTGGGTCATCCACGGGCTGCCTCTTTCCACACTGCCAGTACACACATCTTGTAGCTAAACCTCCCTAAACTCTGCAGCAAACCCCTTTTCTCTCCTTACCTTGTGCAGGACCAGCCAGTCCTGACCCTGCACCAATGTTAGTGCAAGCTCTGAAGAAAAATCCATCCTTGGGAAACATTAAATGGGAAAAGAAGGCAGCTCTGAGCCCTAGACACAGACTCCCCCTTGCCTGTATCAAATAAGGTCCAAAAATAATGATGCATTAATTAATACACTGTTTTAAAGAATTTTTACTCAATATTCATATTTAGTGACTGAAACAGAAAAGGCAGGGATACAGAATTCACAAAAAAAAAAAATCACAGGAAAGAACTCCTTTGCATCTTTTGTTTTATATCTTTCTTTTAAACATGCATTAACATTTTATTAAATGGTATAAAAACCTCCTCTTTCCTTTCCTCCTTACTACCAGCAGAAAAACTGTACATTCACAATATTTTTGCTTTCATCACAGTCAACAGATACTTTGAAATCACCCTGACAGGGGAATATAAATTACATTTGTGCAGGAACTTGAAGGAAGTCAGTCTCTGACAGCACCTCTGGAGATGAGTCATTTGTAGTGCCGTAGCCACCCGAACCCCTGCTCTAAAACACACAGAGCTGTTCTCAGTGCCCTTTAGACATGGCCCTTCTCTGCCCAAGATGAGTGCAGGAAATAAATAAAGGCAGATCACCTTGTGACTCATAGACATAATGCAGCCCAAAAATATTCAGATTTTCTAGTACATAGGCCAGCTCTAATCAAATTCATCAGCACATACCAATGAATTAGGGTTCAACACTAAGACCACAATAAATCTAGTGAAACTGCTTCCAATCAAGCTGGTATCCAGCTGGATTTTTCTTTTCTGGCAAGAGCCAGGTTAAGCAGGATTGTGCTCAGTGGTGTCCTGCAGCAGCAGCCTCTGAGGAGTGAACAGGGAGCAGAGGAGGGAGAGGAAGGTGAGAGTGAAGCACAGAGACAGGCTCAGCAGCCACAGCAATGGCTCTGCAGGGAAAGGGGCAACTCCTTCACGTGCACAACCAGGAAAACTGAAGGGCTCAGGGCACTGCCAGAGCTCCCTGCAGAGATCTCAGATCCTGCTGCAGGCAAGAGCAGGGAAAACCCCTGGAACAGGACTGGGCTCCCCAGAGCAATGAGCACCTGAGAGCAGAGCCACCCCCAGGGGAGGAGAGGGAGAGGGAGAGGGAGAGGGAGAGGGAGAGGGAGAGGAGGAAACTGCCGAAGGTCTGCAGTGGGGACAGGGTGGGAAGCACTAAGTGGAGCCTACAGCCTGTTCCTTCCCTTCTGCACACACTTAGCTAGTGTTTTTTACCAAAAAACAATGGACACCCTGTCTCTAAAGCACTGCTTCCTAACATATGTGCACATGGTTCAGGATCAGGGGGTCCCTTCAGCTATTACACCTTTCTGAAAATTGATGGAGATATACTGAGCTGCCTTTTGATACAAACATCAAACTTAAATAATTCCTGATTTAGAAGTGGACAACTGCCTTCATTCCACAGTGCATACAGCTTTCTGAGAAATAAATTGTCACCTCTATGCTCTCTCCATTTTTAATATTCCCCCCTGCTCTCCCAGTTCTCAGTATTTCAGTTCCACTACACAAGAAGTTTCTTTGCCACTTGTGTTCTCTCTATTACCATGAATCTCTATGTAGTCTTTAAAACTTCCATTTTAACCAGTTATCTATTTCAAAATGTCTTCCTCTGTAGAGCACAAAGCTCTTTTAAACACATATTGTATAGTTATGCATCTGCTCCCTGTATTGCTTTTATTATTATCTGGTACATTCAGGCAAAAGCTGGACAATAGAATTAAGCTATCAAGACAACAGAGGTGTGTATTTAAAGCCTGCTATCTGTTCTACCAGGCTTTTAAAAAATAAAAATCAGCAGGTTCACACTCATGCACTAGTTATAAGGGTTTCTGCAGCTCTCCTTCTTGAAAGGATCTATTTAAATGTTGTATGACATCTATTTTCTCCCTGGGAATATCTTTGTAGTGTTTCATCTTCTTTTGCCATCAAAAAAAAAAAAAAAGCTGGCTATGCTGCAAACCACTGGAGATTGCTTATTCTCAGGCTCCCTGGCAGCTGCTGGCTGGTTTCACGTTTTCTGACATCACTGAATCCTAGCACCCTTTTTACCATTATTCAACAGAAAGTTCTGTGAAATAGCTTAGGTTTTGCTCAGTTTCTTGAATTCTTATTGTTCATTCATCACTACATGACACCAGGGAGCAGCTGGCAATTAGCAAGAGCAGGAAATGAGGACACCTGAGCTTTAATCTCAGCCTGACACTGGCACTCAGCAGGGGCACATTCTTTGGGGCAGGTCTGGGAAGGGTTTCTACAGTGCCAATGGTTTGTTTGGCAGGGGCTGTGCTTTAAAAAACTCACTGGAACAGTGGAAAAAATATGAACCTGGAGTGTCCTCTTCTCAGAGTACATCATGTGAGGTCCTTGAGATCAGACATACCACAATGCTGACTCACAGTTATGCCACCTTTTCAGAGAAGAAAAAGAAATAACATAGCCATTTATGCAAATATCTCTGTAAATTCTAGAGGCTGCATGACTGCCATCTATGCCTTTAGCATAAAGAGCACTTGCCCACATTACAGTCAAGCTGCCTCCTTGTTTAAATAATTTATGGTAAGCCTGAAACACAAGACTTGGGGAATGGAGGTTGACCCGAGTTTAAAGCAAGATACGATTCTATAATGCTGAATAGGGGAGAAGTGAAGAACTTGTGACCAAATACAAAATATCAGATCACAGGGGCCCAGCTCCTGTACCAGCGAGCAGGTTCTGCACTGGGTAGGGGCACCTCAGCAGGGGCTGCAGGGTTATACCTTAACAAGCAGCCACTGCCCTTCTTCCCCCTGCTATTTTCCTGTGCTCACACAGACACAGCTGTGGAGAAGAAGGCTCTGTCCCAGGGGAGCATCCCTGGAGCCCCACAGGCTGGATCCTGCCCCACCCCATGCCAGGCACTCCCCCTCTCCCAGCTCAGCCCATCCCTCCCACGCTGGCACTGCTGTGGGTCAGAAATGCCACCCACCCAAAGCCTCCCAGCCCTGCAGGACCAGCCCCACGGCTCCCACCCTGGACCCCACTTCAGAAACCCGTGTCAGAGATCACCCACAGTGCCAGCAGCCATTCATTTCCACAATCACTGTTTTTTCACTAGAGAAACACTTTTTCTTCAAAGTGCTATACAGCAAGATTTTCTAAATTGGAGCTCTGGGACTGGGAGATCTCTTTGGTCATGGTAGCAGTGACAGAATACAAATGTGTCCGTTTCCCTGAGAGCAATTCGGGTACCAGCAAAGGAGAATGTCTGCTGGTGTGTCTGCTTATTTATTCCCCTTTCCCCCTCCTTTTCTTCTGTGCTGTTTGCACAACAGAACAGAGTGGTGTTGAACAGAATGGTATTATATGATATAATGTGTTACAATAAGCAGTCTGCAAAGAAAAACATCCTTGCTTTAAGAGATCACTTCCAAATTGTATAAGATGTGGCAGTGGATGTGCAGAAGCAGATTAACCACTGGGAGAGAAAAGCAACCCACTTCACTTACAGACTCAAATTACAAATATACCTTTCAGCATTTCATCTGGTGTTTGTATATACACTCACAAAAGCCTCACAGTAAACTGGAATGCAAAACCTGTTATTAAATATACAAGCCCTCAGAAAATAATATTTCAGGCCATGGAACAAAAAAACCCCAGCAACTAGAATGTGGAGAAACAAACCTAATTTCCTGAAGCCTGCCTCGCTTCAGCCTTGCCCAGACTTTTTCTGCTCTGGGAACCTGCTGAGCTCAGCAAGGCTCTCTGGAGAACACCACTGCCCCTGACTGGGGTGGTATCAGTCAGAAAGAAAAGGATTTAAATGCTACAGTCAGGTAGGTCTATAACAGCCAAGGGAAGATGTCCCATTACCAGCTGTCCCAACTAAAGCAAGTTCACCAGAAGGGAGCAACCAGTTCCCAATTGCACAAGACATCAAAAAAGAGAGGGGTGAAATTCAGTGCAGCTGAACTGCAAACGCAGAGGAGACCCTGCAGGATTTGTGGGGACCAGAGATTTGGTGTTCATTCTCACCCTGAACTTCTCACCCCACCCCAAGAGAGTTGCTCCCACAGTATGAATTAAGGATATGTCAAAACTCTGTGTGTGTGCTAAAGGGAACCAGGTTTCCAGATAATCGACTGAGCAGTGGCCTGGCACTCCTTGGAGCTAATGCAGCTGAACAAGGGCTTTGTTGAAATGAGAAAGTCTAAAAGAGATTTGCTCAGATCAAGATTTAAGCTTTGTCGGACATGTTCACTGTGGCTCGGAGAGCTGCCCAGACAAATTGCAGGCAGCAGGGAGTTCTGCTGATTAGAGAGGGAAGAGGGGGAAAAAAACAAAGAACAAGAAAATAAAATAATCCAGAATTGGAAAGCAGCAGCCTCACACTGATGGTGTGCTCATACCCAGCTGTGTCACACAGCACAGGACACCTGTCCCCAGTTTGCCCAGCCAGACCCACTAAGGGCCCCTGTTGCCAGGTCTTGGTGATAGAGCCACCAAGACACTGCCAAAGCAAAAGGGCATGTATGGATTTCACCCACAACCATCTCTGGTTGCAGGCGTCACCTTTCTACTACCCAGAAAAGCAGCTCGGTGACCCAGCTTTGCAAGATTATCTACATTTCCAGGGCATATCTTCTGTCTCAGGCAAGGATGGGTTGCAGGACACAACCTTCAGGTTGGCTTCACATCAAAAATAATACCACTTCCAATTTCCCAGAGGTAAAGTGAGCTCCAGAGCAAGAACACCTTTGAAAACAGAACCTCACCATGACCCCACAACTCTGCCCAAGCAATTTTTAGGAAATTGCTTTCATTTAGTCTACTCCCATCAGCACTCCATTTATAATTCTGATGGGTCTCTGGTGAGATCCACAGCCCAGCTCCTGCTGAAGGCATTGTAGAGGATGTAGCTTGGGTGTAACCTAGACTTCTCTATCCCAAGGTTCATTTCATCTGCTTCCCCCATCCTCCTGGCCTGAGCAGACAATAGAAATTCCCAACAGGGCAGGGCATGGAGATGTGCAACAGTTGTTCCACTGACACAGGTCGGCTGAGGCATCCCTTGCAGAGAAACAAGATGAACAGGAGGGGATGCTTTGTTTGCCTCTGCAATATTTCAGCTCTTCCATTGTGAGGAGCCACTCTCCCATCACCCCTCCAAGCCCCACACTTAGGAGCCCAGTTGCTGCCTCATATTCTGAGACATCCAGCCTGCCAGCCCAAAGGGGACCCCTCTAATTAGCCATGCTACACATGGAGCACAGGGTCTCTCTAATGGCTTAAACCTCACAACACTACATTTTAATTATGGCTGTGTTAGAACAGAATCAGTTGCCTAATCAAGCTTAAATTAAATGCATATTTAGCAATTTTCATGCTAGCATTCTCAGAAATGTGATACTTGCATACTGAATTATTTATATTGTCTAGAACTCCAGTATTTTTTAAGAAGAAAACCAGCGAACCAACACTCCAGGAAGGTAGGTAAATGAATTAACCACTCTATTCTGAATAGCCATGGTTGCCCACTGCCTTGGCTGCCATTCACTCAGAGTTCCTATGGTAAAATGAATGAAGAGCATTCAAACCCTGTCAACCAAATTACTGTATTTCCAGTGTAAACATGAATGGAAGAATTCTTCCATTAACAACAGCCTACAGGTAAATATTTACTTTGTTTGCAAGGCTGGAGCTCCAGAGGACAACTTGCTACGGCAGCTGCAGTAGGTAGTCCAAAAATAGGTATTTTCCTATTAGTGTGTGAGGTTAATGCTCGTGAAAGCTGCTGCCTGAAATGACAGAACGAGGATGGGAGTAGTCAGGTATTCTGCTCAGTCCTCCATAAGCTGCTTTCAAGGACATGCCCTCATCTGTGCCCCCATCCAGCAGAACAGCTAACCTGGAGCTGGACAAGAAGCTTGAACATAAATCCCACTGATTTCTTGTGAATTTTAGGAAGGATCATCTGACAGTTAAGCAAATTGACCAGGAATTGTGGTTACATAAACACAGATTTGGTAAAATACCCAAGTGACTGAACAGGGCTAGAATTAAGTACGTGCTTCAGCCTATGCATATAGATATGCTTTGCAAGGCTGAGTGTATCACAGTTCTGTCCAACTCTTTGCTTGTCTTTGTTCCAGCTTACCTGTCTAATAAGCCAGGACGATAGCACTTACTGGGCTGTTATGAAGCATGAATAATATTGTTTAATACTTCAGATCTCACAATAAAAAGTGATATGAGCACCAAATGTTGCTATATCAACATAGCGTTATACCATAGGAATAAGTGTTATTAGAGTTATACACAGGAGCTTTATTTTAATGCTGTGCAGTTTTCTACCGAGTCCATTAATGATCAGCCATTACAGCAAAAATAAATTACTTTTCACAGCAGTTAAGTTTTTCATGGTGCAAGCAGTAGTCAAAATTTAACAGAAGTGACAGGTTGAATTCCCAGGGACACCTGAATTTTGTACATCAGCTGCTTTTCACAAACAGCAACACAGAAAAAAAGAAACCAACGTAGTAAAACTTTCACTGGAAATAGACTGATCTTATTTCTGCTATCCATCATATTTCCCACTAAAATCATTAAGAATGAGGGGAGCAGAGAAATCTGTAACAGGATGTTGGCAAAAGCACAAGGGGATCTTTTTCCCAAGCTCTTAAATCTACATAGCCTTTCTTGAATCTTAATAAGGTATATTTTAATACTTAAAGTTGATGCCAATCAAACTCCATTGTGATCAAAGCCTGGGTGCAAAGCTATATTTTCCCCAACATACTGAATCATTAGTCAAAGTCCACTCCTGAAATTATTTTAACATTTTGAGGCAGTTTCAGATAAGAATGATTCAGATTTTAAATACCTTCCCTTAAACAAAACCCACACATGTACATGACAGATGGTGTTAGACACATAGCATGTAACCTATAGTAAAGTAGCTATATATATATATAGATATCTGTGCATGATTTTAGAGATAAGAATAGTTTGCATCACTTGTATGGTTAGTCATAAGTCTGGCAGGGGACCTGAAAGCTGCAGAAAACTTGGACAAAACTCTGGTGTCAGGAGATTCCCAGGCACCAGAGGTTTGCATCTGGTTTACTCCCCTTCTTTCCCCAGCTTTTGAAAGCCAGTTTTAACTCAGTCACAAGGACAACTCATGGCTATGATGCAGCTGATGGTGTCCAAGCAAAATGGTGCAGTCTGGTTACTACCAGAGAGGAGCTGGGAGAGTGGCCTGATCTCAGCCTCTCCTCCAGATCATCCCAAAGCCCTAAATGTGCAACCTCCTGATTGATTTATCCTTAAGATTTTCCTTGACAGACTCCAGGTTATAAACAGACTAAACCCACTAGTCAAGACTCCAGTCCAAAGCAAGATGTGAGACAGAGCAAATGGGACATGAATTTGGTTAACAGAGCAAAGAAACCATGCAGTGAAAGCAGCTGAAATTATATCTTGACCCATTGTCACACAAAAACCCAGAATATGCTAGTCCTGGGTGAGTGTTACACAAGGCACAGGAGGATTGACTCCACTAGTCACAACTAAGAGAGGCAGAAGATAATTATTAAAAAGGGACACTCACTATTTTAATGCACCTAATCTTCTGGATGTCTGGTAAACACGTAAAGGAAATTTGGAACTTTGTATTAAAAAAGACTGCTTTTCCCAGAGTAAATAACAGATTAGTGTCTTAATGCATCAGAAAACCCATTCCAAGCTTTTGCAGCTGTGTCCTTGGATATGGACAAACAAAAAACACATTGGGACAAATCTATCCTAATGCACCTCTACAGGCATCAGATACCAGTGTGACCTGTAGTATTTGAGTGGGGTTACCCTCATACAAACCCACCCATAAGCCTGATTCCAATCCATTTTTAAGGAACATAGGGGCTGAAGCAGATGTCAGGGCCATCAGCATCAGGCTCAGTAACTGAGTCACTACATTTGATACAAGATCTACTTATAGCCCAGCTAAGATTAACTGGAACATGTGGTTACCTGTTAGGCGGATTTTGCTACACAAATAACAATCACGCCTTCCAAACCACAGCAGTGAGAAATGCCACCTCCATTTCCTCTGGATGTCAGGCAGCTGCAGCATTGGAACTAGCATTAAAATCAGCACTATGTCAAAGCAAAGTTTAAAATGCTGTCTTCTACATGTTCTCTAATCAAAGTCTGTGCACAGCAGCGTTTGTGATGTATCTGCCCTTTGCCTGGCCTAAGGGGGTTTTTGTCTTTGTGCTAGTGGTACACTGCTGTATTGCTATATGCTGGAGGGATTTCAAAGATTTATCTTTATTTATTAGTTAAAATTGGACTTACTCCCCTAATCAGCATGTTTCTCTTTGCAAATATTTAGTGTGTGCTATTCTATTACTTCATTTCTTCTGGTTTTCCCTTTTTTGAACCATCTTAATTTCTTCAGCTTATACAGGTTGATTTAATAATTTCCCAAATCCTTGACAAGCACAGCTGCACCAGACAAAGCCAACGCAACAAAAGCCATTTGTCCATTGTCTTCAAGTGCATTCAGTGTGCATCCTTGCAGGTGTAGAGCTATTCCTGGGAACACGGGTGAGGTAGTAGTGAGGCATTTCTGATATGGTAAAAGCACTCCTAGCTACACATGGCCTTGCAATATAAAAACACTTAGAAGGAAAACCACGGTTAGGTATAATGAAGCTTCATGAGATTGAATTTAAATACGAAGAAAAAAATCTGAATATCAGACTGAAGTATCTAGTAGGAAGCAGGGTCAGTTCACTATCAAGACTTTCTTTAGCAAACCTGCATGTGTCAGGCACATATTATCAAGCAACTCCACTTAGAAATTGCCATGAATATTTACCAGTTTCTGTATGGACTAAAGGATCAGGTTTTGTCCACACAATACAGACACACACTTGGAATGCTGGAAAAGTAGAAAAGCTTCTAGAGGAGCTAAAATAAGGTTGGAAAGGATGTTGGTAAATACACGGAGATATTCTACAATCAGCTCAACCTCTGCAGCTTGAGCTCTAGTGCAGAATTTTGGTGGACAGATTAGGTCTCAGTGGCCTGAGTCAGAGCTTTGCTCTACCCTGCATGTCCAAATATCTCAGCAAGATCCTCAGGAAAGGCTCTTTCACCTTGCCCTATGCAAGGCTGCTCATTCTGCATTTGCACCAGTGCTGGGGAAGCTGCTAAAGCCCAAGCAGCTCCAGCCTGACAGAGGCTGATGCAAGTCCCTTGGCAAGGGCCCTAATCTCCTTTACTGCTGAAAGGATGGAGCGACTAAAGCACTGAAGCTTTTGAAATGTAATTAAAAATATGTTGTCTTCCAAATGACTTCATGATCTTGGTATGCTTCTGGGAGCATTTAACTAAAACTAGGCCCCAAAAAAGCAAGATCACAAACTACAAAAAACTAGAAAAATATTAATGAGGTGCTGCCTAATTAAAGCTATTTGTTTGTCAATATGAGATATCTTCTGTACTGAGTATGGTTCATTCAGTTACTACCAAACTAATACCAAAATATTTAGCCAGCACTCGAGTTTAACAGGCATATGTAGCTATACAAAAATCTCTTTTTAAATTTCCTTTAGGAAAAGAAAAAACTTTTCGGGAAGAGATTTCAGATAATAGCCAAATGCTGAAAAATCTGAAGACAGAAACCCTGTATAATTACTATATATATATATAATGTGCATATTTGCATTTTAAATGATCTTGTGATTTCCTTAGAGGACCTAATGCTGATAAAACAAAAATTTTATATAATCCAAAAGCATCCACCAGTTTGGAATGGCTTAACACATACTAAAGATGCTGCTGAAGGATGTGTGCCAGGACCACAGATTGCTGGACACAGATTTTTTTTTGTTGTGCATACGACTTCTCTGATGTAACATTCTGCGTTAGATATTAGCACAGGGAGCATAGAAAGGCACTGTCATATGCTAGATCCTGCACAAAAAGTAATTTCATAGCTCTCTGTAAATCTAATTATCTGACTGTTCTTCCCAAAGAGAACTCCAACTTCCACTGCATTAAAGGCAAAACTGCCACTATTGCAATCTATTTTTGAGCAGACAGGCTGACACGGAGATCACTCTGAATGCTGCCACTCTCATTGGTTTACTCCAGGCTGGTTTAACAGCACCAGAAAATGTTTTATTCCTGTTCATAATAAAGCTTTGGAAGAACACACATTTCACTCGTGTCACTGGCCAAGTGACTGCATTAAGCACCCGACTGGTAGAGCATGAATTAGAAACAACTTTTGGAAGCAAAAGGCTTATGATAACAACTTTGGGAGGGTTTCAATCCAGGAGAATGACTTCCATCAATATACTCTTAACTTGGGTTCTTTCATTGCTGAGACAATGGAAGGGCTGAATTTGATCACAATGAAGCAACTTCCCAACACAAGAGGCAAAATAGCAACTCTAATTCTGTGTCTCAAAACTCCCTAAGCACAGAACTGCTCTCAGCACAGGGACAAGGAATAAGCTTTAGGTGCTACTGTGCCTCAGATATCCCAGAGCTGCTACAACAGCCTCTCTGGGATTCTTTCCACAGGAAAAAGATCAACACTCCTTTTATTCTGATGGATTACATTGAAAGTTGGCGGGCTACAAACTTACAGGATTTAGTCCAAACTGTTCTGTGCAGGGTGCAAAAATAGTAACTCCATGTTAGATTGCTCAATTGAACAAGTGAGCATGAGTGGACAGCTACACCCTACCCTGCAGACAATGATTGTATTCAACATCCCTTTCAGATTTTGAGGCTGTGAAATACATACAAAACACTTGTAAACTGCTGCTAACATTATCTCTGGTACGATTATAAAAGGCACCTTCAGGTATTCATAACAACAGGGATTGATCACAAAGAACACTTTTTCCTCATCACATGGTCCTGTGGAATAGCACTTAATTCCATCTCTAAGGCAGATGAACCCAAGTAGGAGCCAGCTCCCAGGGATGTGCTCAGTGGCACAAGCAGGAATGAAGTTCAAAGATCTGCTCTACATAGCTCATCAACAGAACATGAGCAGTCTGGGAGGAAAATCCAGAGGGAATTCGATGGTATGTACTTCTGATTTGGTTCAACATGTGCAATTAAAACATGCCCTACAATATCTCTAGATTTGCTAAAGTCACAGATAGTATCACCATTCTGAGGGTCAGATTTGGTGTTCTAAGGCAGTAAGTGTGCATTGTGCTGGGTCCTACCTCCACAGTCACTGGAGGGAATAAATCTAGAACATTTAAGTTTCCACTGATATTGTTGTTTTTCACCTGAAGAAAGACTCAAGCATAGCAATTGTTCATCTCAAAGTGCTGGTGCCTTTCTTTCCATTGCATTTAATGCTAAAAGCCTTGAATGTGTCAATACCCTACTAAATGTTCAGAACCATGTACTCTTTGCCCCAAATATTTATCTTTTACTCAGGCATTCTTTATCAGTGCAAAATGAAGTCTTGTAAATTTGGAAAATGCTGCTCCTTTAGGTCAGGAGGGTTTCTCTGACTCCTGTCCTTCCTTTGGAGATACTTCTTTCAAAAAAGCATCTTAGGCACAAAGAAACACATCATCAGCTACATCACATCTCCTAAGAAATTCCTGTACACCATCCACTGCCCTCCAGCCATTTCAACAGGCCCTTTTATTGGATTTTTCAGAGAGAAGTTGTGACATGAACTGATCAATGTTATGCTCAAGGTAAAGGCAGAAAAGACCTAATCTATATTTAACCTACTGAAAACTGCACAGACACTTCCCAGTGCTGGTGGCAATGAGCCCCTTGCATGTCTCTTGAGAGGAGTTGAGGAAGAAAAACCTGACACAGAAATGAACAAATGCTCTCCAGTGACAGAGTTCAGCTCTGAACCTAAAGCCTGACCATCAGCTAAAGGAGAGTTTTATACCTCCAGTGTTACAGAGGGTGCTACAGGTTGTCCTGCAGCTGAAAAATTTTCCAGAAATGTTCAAGCATCCGTGAAGTAGAAAACATCTTCACCACACATTTCCTCCATTAGTCTTAAACCAAGAACAGCCAGAAATCCCACGATGGCCTCTGATGGCATAAGGCTGACAACCTCCTGTAACCTCAGCCTTGCCCTTAAAGTACTGTTCACCACTTCCCAAAATAGAGCATGTGAGCAGATGCTTGGGAGAAAAGAAAGCAAACATCTGTCCTGTTAGAAATGTAAATCCTCCATACCCACCCCCTGCCAGTCTGCAGCTTGGCACCAATCCACCCCCAGCTCCTGCAGCACGTGGGTGGACACAGGAACAGCCCGAGCCCTGGCCACAGCCATCAGCTCCACTCTGGATTTGGGGCAACTCAGAGCATGAGGCACAGCCCAAGGGGGCTAATGCTGGCTCCTGCATTACAGACCCTAAGCAAAGGGGTTAGCTGGGGGTGCCAGCTGTGCTCTGCCAAAAGGGCATTTGCCAGGGAAAGGGGATGAACAGCTGGATCATGCCATGGCACGTGTACCACATGTGTGAGGGGATTTGCTCAGTTGTTTGTGACATGCAATAAAACTGAACAAGTGCAAGAAGTCACAGGAGTGCCAGAAGGAAAATCCTAGCTGTTCCTTTAATTGAAAGTGTGCTTGTTTGCTATGTTCTCTGCTGGCAGCACGAGCATTTTAAATAAAACATGACCAGTAATTTATTTAGCAAGCAAGTCTTCGACAAGTTCTTTTTGCACAGATCTTACTAATTTTTACCAGACAAGATTAACCCTCCTTTGTTTACACACATCCATATGCTTGAAGTGATGGGGGGCATGATCCACATTAAATATTTCTCTAAAGTATCACATTGGGACACATCCCTAGCTCTGTTCCACCACCTGACTGCCTCAAAGAGTTTCAGGAAAAATGTGATCCAGCCAAGGATTCTCTTTTGCTCCCAAAATTCAGTTTGAATCTTCTCCCAGTCAGTGCTCTTCCTTCAGGAATGTATATATTATTCATTCTATATATTATGGTGCTGATCAAGTGCCTGTGGAGCACAGACACAGCTGCAGCTGTTCAGCTGAAATGACGTAAAAGAGTCCATGGTATCCACAGGACAAATTCACACATGCACTGACACAAAGTACATGCAGTCCTGGATAAGCCACCACATGAAAGGACAGGGCTCCTGGAAATCTTCCTGTGAAGTTTAGCCCCAGCCCTGTGGGTGGCTTTGCTGTGCCACAGTGCTTTAAAGCACATCCTGAATCTTGGTTTCAGTCACTCCCCCTTCCCACGCATGCGGAAGCATGTGATGTCTGTGTGCACACAAACACTTTATATATGAATTAAATCTGTTCATACAAGACAGACATATATACAGTGTTTGTATGTACATTAAAGCTATTTTTCAGAGGGAAAAAATAATCACGAGGAATCAGAAAGTTAAAAAAAAACCATCCATGTTCAAAGTCCATTTAAAGCAGTCTAAAACAGTCAGTTTATTCTTCTTCGAAATGGCACCAAATTCTGAGACAATGGCCACAGTGGCCAGCAATTTCTTTAACATTTACAATCTGGCTTATTTTCCATTTTTATTTTCTATCTTTCCAATATTATTATCTAAATACATGCAGCCTTTCCTCTGCTGAGGAGAAACCTTCATATTTTGAAAATTTTATGATAATTTTATGCAACAATAGGGTTAAGTCATTACAATGTAACCTTACTGAATCTAAGGAGATGCACAGTTTATTGTGTAGCCTTGAGCTGTGGTATAACAGCAATAGTTTTTCATTTTAATCACAGCAGTTTTTTAACTATTTAGTAGAACTTCAGAAACTTTTTGCTAAATTTGACCGAAGTCTGTACCTTTGACATTTTGGTCAGCTGAGGAATAAAGTGTCAAAGGGATGATAAAAGTACATGTGTCTGTAATATATACCTGCACACATGGACAAAATATATGTATTTTTATATACTATGTTTATATAGTTATTATAGTTTATAAGTTATATAGTTACACAGTTATTCAGCAGTAATAGCTGTAGACTGTGTCTCACTTTTTTGCAGCATTTCTTTTCAGATCACGTTCTGGGAATGTGTAAGAGCTGGCTGTTTGGATTTGTGTTTGTCCTAGCATATTTCATACGAACCTTAGGAGCAGGTGGTAAATAAACTGAAAATAGAAATTTATAAAACTATAAGCAATAGTGTGGTTGAAAGTCAGAACTGTCACCACAAAGAGCTTTTTAAGATTTGGACTCACCTCCCACTCCTCACAATGGTGCAGGTCATAGTACTCATATCAAGAAAAGAATCATTCTGGATGCTTAAAGTTTAATTTAGAGTTCAAATTGGGAAGACAACAGTAAAGACGTGAACAAAAAGAAGTCCATTGAGCCCTAAGTCTTCTTGCAAGTAGACCATCTCCCATATACAGATTCTTATTTTTCTGGGAAATGCCAATTTTTTTAAGTCAATTTCCAAGAAGTGTATATCTCACTGAAACTCCTTTTATCTTATTTTACCTTTATTTTAAGCTTTCCAAGCTTCCCATTATGACCACTGCATTTATTCTTAACCATGCTCGTTCTGATATTTCTCTTACATGATCAGTGCCAGTGTGTGCAAAGAACAGCACAGCTGATTGCTGCTACATTTCACTGTAAGGTACTTTACCTGCAGCAAAATCAGGCCTGGGATGTTCAAGCAAACCATAAAATTCAGAAACACCAGCTGGCAAGGACAGCATAATAATAATTTAAACTCTGATAACGTTCAAGAGGAAATTAGTTATATTAAAAAAACCCAAACAATTTGACAGCCCAAGACAATAGCAGCTTTCAGAACCATGCTAATGAAGATCTCGGCAACACCTGATGAAACAAAGAGGTAATTTTAGGACCTAGACCCATCAAAGAGAAGCTGGGTTCTCACTGCAGAGATGTGTGAGTTTCCCAGTGCCCAAGGCTGAATGGGAATGCAGGCACAGGTCAGGGAGCTGTTTATGAGCTCCCAGGTGCTGGAACAGGGCAAATCCAGCTCTTGGCAAGCTCTGCCCATCCCCTTCCTGATGCACAGAGCCTCTGTCCCTCTGCAGCACCCACAGCACAGCATCCACCTGTGCCAACACCCCCAGTTCTCCCAGTCTGAGTCTGTGCTGCAGCCACAACATTTCCAAACAGGACAGGCCACCAGGAGCCACAGGGAAATAAATTGTCAGCCAGCTGCACTTGAGTATTAGGGTGCCAATGTGAAACATGATTCCTCCTAAAAAGTCTTTATTAGCAAACACAAGCATACTAAATATTTAAGGCCCAGTTCCATGACCTACTGCTTAATGCACAGGGCAAGTAGAAAGCAGCACACTAATCTGTTGGATGTACAGCTGGGTTCAGTCTAAAGGATCACTGAGAAACTATCAAGATACAGCAGTGCTGGGCACTGATTATTCCACAGCACAGCAGGGGTCATATTTAACAATAATGAAACAACAAGGAGGCCTATCTTTTCTGTGGCTCCAGTTTTATTGTCTTCAGTAGCTACTTACAGGGAAATGGTTGTGGAGAAGAGGGTTCAGCTCCACTCAAAAGAAGTTGTGCAAAGTCTGATTTAAAAAAAACTAAATCTCATTGTACAGACCAGTCAGGTGCATCTCCACTGAAGTCTTTATAGCTGTGTAGCATAAAACTAGGAGAGATCAGCAGTAAGGACCACATTTAGAAATTAAAATGGAAAGAGGAGGTAGAAAAACGTCATCTATCTCTTCTGAGGAATGTTTGTAAAATCAGGTGGGTTTTACACTCTAAAACAAGTAGCTACCAACTCAAAATGTTAAATTTAAAATGCAGTGTTATTTTAGACACATTTTGTTTGTGAAATTGGTGGGGATGGACTAAGAAGGGAGAAATTCCTGGATCTTTGCCTCCCCCAGACATTTCCCAGACATTTGAGTGCCCAAAATATACACTGCTTTCTGTTATTTGATTCCATGGCAGCACCAGTTCTTGCCCACAGCTACTGTGTTCACAGGCTGCAAAATCCCTTGGTTCCCTCTAGGCATCCAGCCCCCACCCTTACACTGCTGATACCCAAGAAATAAACCTACTTATTGTGCCCTTATTGATTTTGCAGAGCTACAACATCTTTGGGAAACAAAGTCCACAACTCGAATAAAAATGATCTGATTAACTCTGCAATTGTACTTATTGCTATTAGACCCCTTTTTTCTTCCTAATGGGATTATTGATTTAGAGTTTAGAGCAACTTAAAAGTAACAAGACATGCTGTGCACAGAGATAAAGCAAAGAAAGAAAGGCTCACAACAAGGAGGACAAAGTAACACTTCTCTGAGCATATCAATGGAGATCGAACAGCTTTAAAATAAGTGATTTGTTAGGTGTTTTCCTGCAAAACCTAGGAATGCACATATTCAATGGCATTCCAAGGGACAGGGTAGCTTCCATCTGGTGCTTTCCTCCCCAGACATGTTTCTGTCTTCCCCCCAGGATGGTAAATCCTGGCTTGCAGCAGCCCTGGAGAGAGGCCTGGCAGGCAGGAAGGATGCAAGAACTGCCTGTGGACCAAATGTGAGGCTCTCAGTTTGGACAGAAGAGCCCAACTGATTTAGACCAGCACAGAGAACACAAGCCCATCACTTTCTCTCTCCCATAAATGAGATTTGTAGAAAATCCAAGACCTCATAAATAAGGGCACACAGAAGAAAAACATACCCAGGTTTAGCAGTCAACATTATTAATGACTCCTTAATTTTTATTTTTTAAATAGTTGCACACAATAGCACATTAACAGAATTGCCTTTGGAGTGAGGGACAATAACCAGTTACTACCTATTGTGTAGCAGAAAAACACAAGTTTTCCTCAGTGCAGATACTCTGCAAAATTGCTACTCCATGTAGAATTTGCATTGTTTTGCAGAGTAAAAATTCAGACTGGTTCTTCCAGAAAAAAAAATCTTCTCCCCTGAGAAGGGAAAGAGAACTGCTGCAGTTCATGGAGAAAGAAAAAACAAAAAGCAAACAAGCAAATGAAAAACAAAACCACAAAACCTCCTGCCTTGATAATTATGCATTTACTATAACAAAATACCAATCTCCAGTCCAGTTCTACAGATCAGGACATGCTGAAGTGTCTTACTGAATTAGGATGGGGCCATTTACCAGAAATGCAAAGCAGCCCTTCTATTTCAGCTGCCATGAAAGACAGAATTAACATGTACATCACGAAAGTTTGAAAAAATGGGTAGAAAAGTTCAGAGGCATATTACAGAGGAGTTCAGCGCTGAAAGCTGAGCCTGCTGCAGAAGTCTCAGCAGAATGTTAATGTCAAGAACTACCTGCTTGGAGGGGAACAGTATACACTGCATTGAACAGTTCGAGATCCAACCCCTAAAAAAAAAAAGAAAAAATTGAGAGAGAAAGTAAAAGTGATCAGCTCTAGGGGAATTGCTGGGAGGAAAGACCACACAGGAACTAGACAGCTGAAGGCTACTGGGATTTTGATTTTAAGATATTTATTGTGCCACTTTGTCGTTTCAATTAAAAGTCCCTATTAAAAGAATTAAGGGTGGGGTAAGTGACAGATCTTCAAAAGCAGATGTCTACAGGGAAGCATTAGCAAACAACTGGGTGTTCCACATGGATTCACAGCAGGCCTGGCATACTCACCACTCTCAATATAGAGATAAATATATATTCTACTAGCAGAGAACTTACAGTCTGTACAAAGGACAACACAGCAGTAAATTAGGATGGAAAGAGGCCAATAGAGTGGCCTGGATGGCTGAAAAGTTTGGGCTCTTTCCAACAAAGTAGGCTCCCATAGAGACAAGACACAAAACTCTATGTCTAGGAACAAGAAGAATTCAGCATGAGAAACTGCATCCTGGAAAGCAGAGTGAATAAAAGATTTGGACAACAAAAAGAACCAGCAATTTGTTAGGCATTCCCAGTGGCAAAGCTGTCTAATATCATCCCTGAATATATGAATCCAAGAACAATGTCTGAGAGTGCAGATGATATTTGACTTCACTATAGGGGATTGGCAATAACCAATTCCTGCTTCAGACCCGATGCTGGGGAAAGACTCATGATAGCAGAGAAAAAAAGGCACAAAAGTGTTCAGTGCAAGAAATAGCTCACAATGTTCTTAGTCCTTCATGCCACAGCAGAAGATGGCCACAGCTGGCTGGCAAGGAAGGAAGGCGCATGACAAGGACCAGCAAGTGAAACCTGAAACCACCAAAATCAAATTAGCACAAAAAGACCCATGGTCTGAGGCCTGGGAGAACTGATTGGGACACACTGCAATGGGAAATGTGGATTCAGCACCTGCTGACATCTTCAGACCATTTTATAGGGAATCCATTTGACAGAGCAGATTGCAGGCTCAGTAGAGAAATACCTGAGACCTGAGGGTCTACAGAGCTTTTTACTTGGAAGATGTTTCAAGCCAAGAATTGTAATTTACTTTTTTTTTTGGTAACTGTTATTACAAGGAAATAAAGAGTTCTCAAATTCCTGTCCTACAATTTTCAAGAATACAAAGTGTGCAGTAAGGAATTTCAAACTCTTTCCTCTGCCTATAATGGCTCAAATCCAGTCCATCTAACATTAGGTACCTTCTGTATCTCCAAAGTTAATAACATAGCCAGAAATGTGAGTCCTGGGAGAAGGAAGCAGTTTCCAAATAACATCTCAAATCTTAAAGGCATCTTCTGCACATCTGTCTTTTCTACCCCTTAAGGAGAGTTTCTACAACTCCCCATCACCATTTTAGGTCCCTTAGGCAGAACTGGTTCTGTGCTAACCACCTGCAGGGGACTAGAAAGGTGCTTGGGCCAGGCTGGTGACCTCACTAAGATTTTTGTACCTGTAACTTTCTTCTGAAAATTTTTTTTCACCAAAGTCAAATATTTCCATTTCATTTTTAACCCTTGTGAAATGATGTCTTTTCCTCCACAATGCACCTCTCTGCATTATGGTATCTGCTGTTAAAAATTCCATAATAAATATTATTGCCAAGTACTGATGAGCAGATGTTAGGCAGCATTTAAAGATTAGAGGACCAAGGTAGGTCAAGTTATTTTAGTTCTCTCTGGAATCTAGAAAGCTCTTTTAAGCTGATTTTATGATGAACCCGATTGCCCGCTTTCATTACTAGAAATTCACCATATCTGATCCCCTTGTTTCATGTAGCAGAGCATGCTGAGTGACACATGAGTGTTTCTCTTTGTCCAGCTTAATCAACCAGCTGCAGTTGCATTCAATCACCTTTCCTGGTGAATGAGCCTTCACTCACTACAGCTTCATCTAGAGAATAAATTGGTACCCACAAGGAGAGCAGGACTGCTGATGGTTGTGCTGCAATGTTGATTCAGACCCACAATAATACTCTGTTTGCATCAGTGACCCAGAATACACATAAACAGTTTGTCTTAGTCCAAAAGTAACAGAAGATAATGCAAACTAATTCAGCTTGAAGCTGAATGCCAGGTTTTTTGGTGGAGCATCAGATTAAAGGGAGTTAAGAGCTCCCTGTAGCTGTATGAGCCTGTTTGTCCTGTTAGTAGGCAGAGGGAAGGGGGGACACCCTCTAAAGGACACCTGGGCAAGGCAGCCAGCAGGTATAGAGGATAGAGAGGATGCCCAAAGCACACATCCCCCTGTTTGGAAGTTAATTTATGAGACCTGTACCCAAAATCTCCATTTTGGGCTGGATTGAACACCCAGGTCTTGAGCATGTCTTGCTCCAGGACTCTCCTCTTCCTGCTGTTTTAGTGCAGCTCCCCCCTAGTTTTAGTTCTTAGCACCTGCAGTGATTAAAGACTGTAATGACACAAGCAGCTTGAATAGGGAGGGCAGGAAAAAGCTGTAAATAGGTACCAGTGTCCTGATTTTCATATCACTAGGAAGTATTGTGGTAACCAAATCTTTCAGGGGACACAAAATCCTTTGGATTGTCTATCCAAAGGAGCTGTTAGACTAAGATTTGGAAACTTCATCCACTTGTTCTCAGTAGCAACTGATAGTCACAATGACGTTTCCTTTTTCTCAGCAACTGTGTGTGTTTAGAGGAACACAGACATCAAAACCAAATTGTATGCATTTAAATATGACCTCTGCAACAATTATGGCAGCAAAAATATAGGATAAAGTAGAGCTTAATGTCTCTATTCAAGTACTTTTATCTCTTAAGGGCCTGTTTCAGAAACACAGCTGAACTCAGAGACACAGGCTTTCCTTCCCCCACTCTTCCAATGCAGAAAATAATTTAAATTCTGCAAGTGCTAAATTGACCTTGCATTCTCCTCTGCTTGCTTGCTAACTACTTTAACAAGTGGTGCTTCCAGCCCTTCACAGCACATCCAGAACAGAAAGTGATGCAAATGTGAACTGATAGGATCAGAGAGCTTTACCCTACCATCAATTTCTATATAAATCCAGATGGAACATCAACAGGAATTCTGCAGACAGGAGATGACCCAAAGCCAAGACCAATGCAGCACTAATAAATCTTGATGTTGTCATGTTGTTCTGCCACACTCCCATCCTTTCTGAGGTCTAAAATATTACATCAATTCCCATCTGGGACAAGGCCCAGAGTGTAATTTCATTCTCTTCTAATGCTTTCAGCTGACAAGGCTGTCAACAGGCAAGTCTTAGTCACTGAAACCAAAGCAGTTTCAGTGAGGCAGCAATATTCACAGCTTCAGACATAAACTATAGCAAATACAATATCCTTTAGCATAGCTCTTAATTGCATCAACTAGCAGCTGTCACTTAAGCATTGACAATGCAACACAGTACAGTGAATTTTTCCAGGAAGCAAGCAAGGCTCTCTAAAAATCTCCGATCAGTCTTGATTTTCTGCTCCAGATGGATTTTCAAAGTCCTGTTTGGAATTCACTCTTCTTGTTATACAATATCCATGTACACTGTTCTTAGAGGTATACTTTGATTAAAGAAAGATTTATGGGCTTCTGTTTTGAATTTGTATTTTTCAAAGCCAAAATGCATACAAAAAAGTTTTAATAAAGTCTGAAAAGCTGCTCAGAGTACACTCAAATAACAGAGAGCTCATGTAACTGGATTTGTGCCACACACTGTTACAACAGCATTGCTAATCCAAGAAGATGCAGAGGTATCAAAGGGATACTGAGGAAGTGCCACAGCAATGTTTTAGGATCAAGTCATCTCTGTCAGCTCTTCAAGACACACAATTTATAAACAATTGTCATCAACAGCCTTGTATGCTCAGCACAAAGGAGAAGGCAGTGCTATGGAACAGTTTCCTGGGAGTTCTTCCCACATTAACAAGTCCTCACTGGAAGGTAAAAAAACCCTGGGATGCAGCACACTGTTTATTGCATAGACTGCAGTGAACAGAGACACCAAATCCAAAACCCTCTAAAGCCAGTAGATGGTTCCCAGAGCTATAGTAGATCCCTGATCATCCCATCATACAGTTCCCTGCCTTTCTGAACTGCAGCATACATCTACTAAAAAGCAACTTTGAAGAATCTTTTCTCAGTATCACTGAAAAATAGAAATAGCTGGAGAGTCTTTATCAGTAATGTATCCCCAGAAGCACACAAGAACCAGGTGCAAGTCTGGCATGGGTTTCTACAGCAATACTCTTCCACCTTGGCATTTAATTCAGATTGCTCCAGAGCAGTCCTGTCTGCATCTGGAAAAATAAATTATTGTCCTTCCAGTAACAAAAAGGCTTTTGATACACCCCTCACAGGGCAGGAGAAAGGGAATAAAAAGTGTTTGAAGCCAGCTGGTGGAGTCCAGCCTCCCAAAATACAAACCTAACTTTTTGCCAAAGTCCAGGCAGAAGATGGCTCCTTCCATATCTACAGCAAACACAACAAATATTATTTCCAACATGCACTGCTGAATTCAGACACAGCTTTCCCCTCACCTCACATACTGCCATGGTCACAGTTTCCTTCCACTTCTCCCCTCAAATGGTTTGTGCTGTTTCAACCCCTCCCTGTCTTTCAAGTGCAAGAAGTCTGCAACCATGAGCAGGGAAGAATAACTACATCAAGAGAACTGCTACTTCTTAGCTCAGTGAACACCATTGAAATTTGAACCTTCAATGGACAAACAAGTATGACCAAGCTTTGAATCAGAGCACTGAATGGAAAACCAGGACACAAGCCAAGAGAAATTAGCAAGATTCTGCTATTACCTATGACAGTGGAGGTAAATTACTTTTATTTTCAGTCCCCACCCTCAGCTGCCAGAAACTTGCCCCAAGGGCTGGTGCAGGATGGGAGAGAATGAAGGAGACAATGCCTAACAACATATCCACCGTAGATGTTGCCCAAGATTTAGCCTGCAAATGCCAAGCAGCACCCAGTTTCACACATAAACATTCAAGGAAGATAGCAAAGCTAATAGTTCAATTAAAGCAATAAATCCTCCACCCTCTCTTGTTTTCTGAAATGACTTGGTATAAAGTCTCATCTACAATTTTTTTTGTCTTATCAGAAAAGGGACCTGCTCATTTGGCAGTAATATTTATTGTGCTCAGCAAATGCTATCACATTTCCCCTTTTAACACATATAACCCATCTCTAAAATCTTGCCTTCTCACTGTATCTTAAAAAGTACAGTGTGAAAATACAAAAAAAAAAAAAAAGGAAAAAAGAAGAAGAGAAAAAGAAAAAAAGACATAGCAGACTCCAGTGATTCAGAGTAACCCGCTCCAGCTTGTGTTTTTAAAAATAGCTTTAAAGTCACACCAGATTTTTTTGTTTCATTTTTACCAGCATGTTCAGGCTTGTCTCAGTTTCCTGTTCTTCTTCCATTCAAGTCTATGGAAATTTTGTCTTCAGTGTAATCAGATAAAGAAAATCAGGCACATTCAGTTCTCAAAAAGTAATCAGAAAGACATTAAAGGGCACAGCCTAGTGAGGGCACCACTACACATCTCTGAAGTCTCTTTACAGTCACCTTTTTTCAAACTCTGCCCACAGGTGAAGTACAGAACAGATGTCACTGAATTTCTGGGACCTAAACAACACCTCGTGCCAATGAACAGGATTGGAAGAGTAAAATCATGGCTACAGCCCTCAACAGATCATCCTCCCTGTATCTTCATCCCCTGAAAATGCCAATCCCAGTCTCCAGGAGTGAGCAGCTGTCCCCAGAGCCCTGAACCCCAGAGGGCAGCCTGAGGTCCCAGAGCCATGTCCCATCCCTTCCCCTTCCCAGGGCTGTTTGCAGCCATCCCTCTCGGGCTCTGCCCAGCACAGCTCAGGGAGCCTTTGCTCCTCCCCAGGCTTTGTGCATCCTCCTTCCACTTGTGCACACAGAGCCCTGCCAGCCTCCAGGCAGCTCCCAGGACAAATAGGCTGGCTGCTATTTTCAGCAGGAGCCACTGTCATTGCTTGGGCTCACATCAAGGCAATATTTTTCTTACGTTTTTTCCAAATCCTAACTGTAGGGAAAAAAGAAAGACATTATCCCCCATGTAGTGAGTTCAGACTCATGTGCCAGGTCTTAAATTGACAAGTAAGAGCTACATTTTGTCCCAAATACTTTGTCTAAAGCTTTTCCAAGCTGACCTGTGCAGTCAGTGGTGCCTGAGTAACCATAGCAGCATATTTGAACAATGCCAAATAGTTTTGAACAGAGCCTGGAGCTGCTGATGGACATGAGGAGGGAGCTGGATTTGCTCCTCTCCAAGACCAAACTGAGAGTGAGGATGGGCAGGTGAGAGTGCTGGTACAGCCTCAGAATTAATATGGCACCACAAGTGAAAATGGGAGCCAAACCAGCTCTGGGAGACTCCTGAATTGTCTGGATATCTGTGGCCACCATAGTGACCCAACCAGTCAGTGGTGACCACTCCCTTGCAAAGCCTTGTAGGCACCAGGGTTCCACTTGACCAGAGCCCCCAAGAGGCCAGGAGTCCAAAGGACATACTGACAGCTGTTGGCCAGTTACATGAAATCATCCTTGATGCAGAGAGGTATTTACCTACTGCAGTTATCCCTGGAGCTAGAAGTATCTGCAAGACCTTAGAAGCCTTGAAAAAGCTAATTAGTGCACTGCCATAAATAATTTGATCTCTTAGGGAGGATATGTACTCGCTACACAGTAACAGCTTTCTTTAATGGAAAAAAGGATGATTTGCCCATGTATATCTCTATTTTACTATAGATGTTTATCAACTGTTTATCATTTACCATAAAAAAAGGGGAAAAAAAAAGAAACCCTGGCCTAAAACACAGCTCATTCCTGTGAGCTACACCATCCCTGGAAAGCAAATCTAGGTCTGTCTTGTTTTGTCAGACTCAAATGCCTCTTGCAGGGAAATCTCACATAAAATTAAAAGTCAGTGCAGATCCCTTCTCCCAGACCCTTTTTTTCAGCTGCAGAGGTAGAATAAAGCTGCACAGGACAATCTCTTCCAAGCTCTGCACCGGGGAGGAGGCAGCTGCCTGCTCTGTGCCCTCTGAAGTGGGAGGAAAACCAGTTGCTGCCTGATACAGGAAAAACAGCCATTCTGGAACCACAGCAGGACAGCACATCAGGTTCCCCACTGCAAATCAACAGCCAACACCAAGTAAAATAAAAAATATTAACAAAAGGAAAGTTATAAATCCCCTGCTTAGCTGGTGTTGTTACCCAGAAGTTTTAACATCCTGTTTTTAATAAATGAGGTTGCCCTTTAAGGAGATTCCTTTCACCTGCTGAGGTCAGCAGAGCAATCTGCAGTGGGGGAGATAAGCCCAGGTGATGAACTCTGTTACAGTAACTAAGGATTTAAAGTTACTCATCAGCTGGTTTAAGTGCTCTCAAAGACAAAATGTAAAAGAGGATCTAGTACCCCAAAAACCACAGAAATACTCCTAAGAAACAGCCATTTTTACTTCTCTCAGTACTTATTCTTAAAAAGCACTCCAGGACTGCTGCTGGGAGCAGTTAGGTGACATGAAAACCAGGGCAAGCCTCTTGCAGACTCCTTTTAGCACAGGAGGAAAGCACACCCAGTGCCACAGAGGCTCCAGCCAGCCCTGTGTGAGGTCAGCTCTGCCCCTGAGACTCAGGACAGGCTGAGGGGCAGCGAGGGAACCAGTGGGTACCACAAAGACTCAGCATCCTTCCCGTGGCAGGAGCCCCTGGGAGCAGCAGCGCCAGGAGCTGAACTGCCTGGGAGCCAGTGCAGGTGAAACACCAAAGCATCCTTCATAAACAAAACAATTTCTCCCACTGGCACCAAGCCATCAGGGAGCTTCTGTATTTCAAGCTTTGCCAAAACATCAGCCCAGCCCTCCTGTGGAGAAAGAAATGGCTCCTTGAACTCTTTGTGCAAATTTGTACTTTTCTAAGCACAGCCTTTTAGAAACAGCTATAGCCAGGGGGGCAATTAATTCAATTCTTTCCAGAGGATTTTTAGCTCTGAAAAACTCATGTATTATTTAAGCATCACAGCTAACCATGAACATCATCAAGGTCCAACTTTCTCTTTGTGAAGGGGAAAAAGGGATCCAGAGACCTTTTGGTGAAAGGTCTCTGGAAAAATTCCACATCACCTTCAACCCCCACCCTGATTCCCTGGCTACCAAGAGAGACCTTTCATTTCTGGAGGAGCTTGGCAGTGCCTGACTCTCTCCATCAGCAGGGCCCTTGCTGTGTCTTGCCTCAGATTTCTAAGCAGCATCAAGGGATCATCATCTGTGGCAGATGCCTCAGCCAGACTAGTGTCCCTTTTTAGGGCTTCTGCACTTCTAGAAGCATTCAGGATGATTCAGTAAAAGAAGTCTGATCTTGCCTCCCAACCTGGATAACTAAAATCAGCTGGATGAAGAATCTTTACAGAGTCAGGTGCCATTAGCAAAGAAATAAATCTAACCTATAGTTACAGCAGCATGGTTTCAGAACAACCATTACCCTGATTGAGAAAGTGCCAGCTTTAAATACCTAATACAACACCGCAGCTTCACTACTGACCTGCTTTTCACCTTTGGGAAAGGCCTGAGGGAAATCAGGTTTCTAAAGTAAAACAGAATCAGCTTCTCCCTGGCAGTCCCATGTATTCACTCACTGGTGAAATGCGTGTAAAAATGGGGGTAGAGCTTTGCTGTCTTCCCTGCATTTTTGAGACCTAAACCAGCAGTTCAGTGGGCAAGTGCAGCCCAGCCAAAAGCTGCCTGGATCAGGAGTTGGTCTCCCATGCACAGAGGAGCCCAGAGGCAGATGTGATCCTCCTTCCCTCACCTACAGACAGCAAGTATGTAGCTGGAGCCTTCAAGCAAACTCAAAACACACGAGACTACATTTTCTAGTGGCCAGGCATATAGGAAAATAACTTGTCTTTGAAAAAATATAACTGGACTTAAATACACCAAATGCTCAGCTTGTTGTCAGCCAACAGCCAATGCAGCAAGGCTGTACAGAGAGGATGGTGCAATACAGAGATTGAAGAGCATTCACAGCCAAGCAGCCACCTGCAGACCTGGCCAGTTACAGCTCCCAGACTCTTGGCTTGTTGGAATCACTGATATTGCTTTTAGGTGGCCCAGCTCTGCCTGGTTTTAAAGAAAAACATTTTCTAGAAATCTGCACCACTGCATGTTCCAAGTGCTGTCACTCAGCTTTCCATAAGTTATTACTTCTGTGCATTCAGAGCAGTTTGGGAACTGAAGGTTGTGTTGTCAGTTCCACACTCCATAAACAATATAGATGAGGAATGTGGTAATATTCACTCCTGTTTTGCCATCTGCTTATATATTCATATAAAACATGTGACTCCCAGGATGTAGAGCAGCAGAATAACAGCCATGGCTATCCACTTCCAAGAGAAAGGTACAAAAATTAACACATCTTTTTTTTCTTAATGAAAAGGTACTACTGCACAAAAAAATGTGTATATACATATATTTTATTAAAAAATAATTAAAGAAACCCTTTTACATTAAATACATACCACTTACCCTTGGCTTTTACTGAAGAGTCAATGTCTAAAAAATCCCACCAAAGTCTTCCTCCAAAATGCCCACCATCTGAACTATTTAATGAGTAAAACCCGAATCAACCCAACAAAGCACAGCCCCCCACCATTAAACACCTTCCCATGTGCAGGTGGGGCTTCTTACTCAGGTGCATATGGCTGAAGGCTGTGAGTGTGTTTAAACAACTCTGAATAAAGATCAACATGGCCAAGAGATGTGTAAAGACCTCCCTCAACCAAGCATTGAACTGGTGTTCAAAGCAGCAGAGCCCACCACCCACATGGGCTCCAGGACATTCAGCAAAGCGTCCAAGACAATTTCACTGTTGCACCTTTTAAGAACAGAGTGAAGTATGTGTCACTCCAGAGTTGAGCTCCTCCAGCCTCTTCTGGGCACCAACGAGAGATGAGAATTTTGCACTTCTCCTCGCCTCACAACACAGATTCTTTTGGTATGAAGTGACTTTTGTGGTTTGTTTTTTTTCCTTAGGGCAGGGAAAGCATGTGTGTGTATTTTAAAGACAATCACAACTTGAGGCATTTAGGGAATAAAGAAAATTCTTACAAGACTGTACTTCTACCAGTCTAGAGAGACAGCAGGTGAACTCATAGAAGCTATGAAAGAGAATATTCAGTGTCTTGTGTGACTATAAAAGAATTAAGAGACTCATTTTACAGTGCATTTTAATTAAAAGTTCATTATAAGAATTTTCTTTTAAGAACAGCATACTACATATTCATGGAAATATGTAACTTTACCCTACAAATGGGACTGTCACCATATTATTCTTACAATTCAAACATATGAAAAATAAAATATGATATTTAGCTTTATAAATTCCCCCTCCCCCCCTTTAAATCCTTTTTCTTTTAAATAACAAAAGTATTAACTCTTTCCCAGTACAGTGCATTTGCTATCTGCGAGCCACAAACCAAGTAGTCACATCAACGCCAAGGAAACAGCAACATTGTTTGCAAAATATTGAGAAAAAATGATAAAAAAAATATAGTAGTCAGCCCAGTGCTTACAGAAGAGACAGTCAACAAGAATTGAAAGAGCAGCACAGTTTCATATTACATAGACCATTATAATAACATATAAACCAGTGCAGAAGACTTTTATGCTGGAAAAATAGCAATTCTCAGCAAGCAGAAACTGAACTTTGGCACTTGCTCATAAAAAGGCCTTTCAAAGCAAAACAAAATGGAAATTCACTTAATCACAGCTTGTATATTTAAAAAAATAAAAGACATTGACTGAAGCAAGAGAAACAATAGAGAAAAGTGTACAAGCCAGGTCACTAGGAATTCAGTACATTCAGCCTACAGAAAATACAAGTACAATCTTTCAGCCACCCACCTGTGCTGGGATCCTGGCTAGCAAAGGACAGGCTTTGGGACAGAACCTCACCTGAAGCACCTCGGCTTCAATGGAGCTGTGCTGATTAAACAGCCCTTTCTTCAAATTGAACTATACAATGTGTCTCCAATACATCACCTCTTTATCATAAAATAAGGATTTCTAATCTGCAAATTAAAAAGCAAGAGCCTTGCACTCAGACAGTGGCTGTTCTGCTCTACCCATAGTTGCACCATAACCACTGCAGTGTAAGGATTAAGTGGTTTTTTTGGTTTGTTTTTTTTTTTTTTAAGGGCTAAAAAAGAATGGCTTCATTTCAAAGGGGAGATGATAGACTGGAAGGAGGAGCTCCCATTTAGTCTGTTAATCCTGGTGCTGTCAGCACTGCACATGATCAGGAACATGACAGTGAAGTGTGCACACTGTTCTCCCTCCCTGCAGAACTGATGGTCTAAGCTCAGGCCCAACCAAAGGCTTCTGCAGGCCAAAGCACATTTTTGGATCAGGCCATAAGAAAGCAAGGGCTGCTCTAGTCAAGAAGTGCTCCTTTCATAGCCAGGCTCAATGCCCCAAACTAGCAGCTATCTTTGCACTGAGGCAGTTTACTCAATTATTTTTTTTTATTCCTTCAAGGAGTTAAGACTGGGGAAGGGCAAGGAGAAAAATAAGTGCTTTAGATTGCACAGAAGATTGTCCTACTAAAGGGGGCACTTGGATGGGAAGTGATCACAGCTACAAGTCAAGCAGACGCTCCTCACAGGTCTCCACAGGCCATTTAGTAGCACCTCCAAACACGTCCACGTTGTTATCGACCCAGGGGATGATGTTGCCAGGCATGTTAATAGAGCAGTTGGCAATATTCATGATGTCTTCAGCTTTTAAGACCCTGTCCCAAATATTGAACTGGCTCATCTCCCCAACGAAGGCTTGAGTTGCATCAAATCTTCCTCCTACTGTGTCCTTTAGGCACATGAAAGTTAGGATTGGATGAGAGGGTTATTTTGGCATTTTCTTCCTCAAACTTGAAGTCCCTCCCTACCCAGCCCCACTGCTAGAGGGAGGTGCAGTTTGGTCACAGAGGTGAGTTTCTGCAGGGGCTACATTGAACAAGGCATTCAGTGACAAGCTCCAACCTGAATTGTGTCAAAACAACTGAGGGCAATCAGTGGTGACTGCAGAACACCACAAAAAGGCTGCACATAACTAACCCTTCCCTCGAGCAGCAGAACAGGAAGGCAGCTTTAAACTTTGAGGCTAATTTAAGAACCACCATGCCAGTTTAGCACAGGACAACTCCAACAGGAACTGCACAGATGTGTAAGGCTACCCTGAAAGCTTTATAGCTATAGATTAAACCATAACTGCAACCCTTGCCCAATTGTCTGCAGGGATTGTGAGATGTGATATTTGGATCTGTATACCCAGGCTTTGTCTGGTTGTAACAAATGAGTGATTCAAACTGCCACTGCATAAGCCTGGAAGTGTTTACTTGATCCACTCACTACCCAAGGACAGAAATCACTCATTTTCGGTGATCACACTGACATGGAACTCATAGCACCAGAGAAGCCAGCACAGTGCAGGCAGAGATAAAGGAAACTACCAGACACTCACTTGAGAGCTGTAGCATCTGCTCTGCAGAGTGTATTAAGATACTGAACTTGCCATTCTGTCATTTATGTCATGTATAAGTATCTACGAAAAATCAATATCAAGAAAAAACTAATTTCTCATTGCTCCAACTGTGAACCTGGGAATATTGAAGAAAGGCTATTTCCTGCTACCTGTTACAATATTTTCTTTATTTAGTAAATGTAGTAGAGTAATAGGGTGAATCCAGGAGCCAAACAATTCATTACTTGTGAGATGTTAACTAGAAAGGCAAGCTTCAAAATCCTCTGGGGTTTTTTTTCCATATTCTAAAAGGACTTATTCTTAACCCCAACATGAATATTCTGAATATTTAATAAGTGAAACAAATACACCAATGTGTGATTTCATTAAGTATTTGTTGCCTTGTTTCAGTCTGACACTGTGTATTTAACAAGACCAAGAGTTTAACAGAGAAATTCTCACAGCTCTTGTTTGTTTGGGGAGTTCTGGTTTTGTTTAAACCTGGAACACCCTGTCATTCACTCACCTGTTCCTGACCCAGGATCAAGACACCTCCAGGTTTAATTGGATGCCAAGGAGCAAGATTCTCCCCAGTGCCAAGCTTCTCTCCATCTTGAAAAGCTTCCCACATTCCATCTCTGGTTGTCCATGTTATGCAGATATGATGCCATTTTCCATCACTGATGAAGAGAGGGAGCTGAGCAACCTACAAAAAACAGAATAATGCATGTGGCAACCCAAATCTAGCAGTTCAAGCCAAACACTTTCTTCCGTAAAGAAGAACAGTATTTACTCTGTCCTCAAAAGCAAAAGCTTTATAGAGGCAAGCATTAGTCCACATCCTAGTTTGCAGGATTCCACAGAATCATGAAAGGTTGGAACATCCCCCCTAGATCACTGAGTACAATCATTAACCTGGAATTGCCAAGGCCACATCTATACCTCTTATAAATACCTGCAGGGATCCTGACTCCACATCTGCCCTGTGCAGCCTGTTCCAGTGCTTTGCAACCCTGTCAGTGAAGAAATTTCTCCTCTTTTCCAAATAAAACTTCCCCTGGCACAACTTGTGGCCATTCCTCTTTTTATGTTGCCTGTTACTTGGGAGAAGAGACCAACCCCCATCCTGCACATTAATCTGTAGCATTTGTTGTTTAAATATCAGTGCTTAGTGAGATTCCATCCAGTGCTCGTGTTAAGTTCCTCTTAAAAACTGGGGTTTGCCAGCACCATTTGCAGTAATAACTTTGACAAATGGATCTGTCTGCTGTCAGGAGAACTTGTGGGAACTGTTCCCTAGACCTCACAATAATGAGGAATTATGTTCCTTTAGGAGTTTGATCTGAAAACCTTCTCAGGTCAACATCAAGACACACGTGCAGCAGGCTATGGAGCAGCTGTGATGTGGAAGAAATAAAAGCCTCACTTAATATGGATATTAAAAACATAATATTGAAGAGAAAAAAGTTATTGCTAAAGATAAGCAGATCCAAATCTGCTTCTCTTCCACAAACCATTAAAAATAATCGGTTATTGATCTGGGAGGATGATAGGACTGTTAGAAGCCTGTAATCAGCCACCACCTGAGTTGTGTAGCAAACACCTGACCCCTCAGAGCAGTGAGTTACCAGGAAACCTAACTGAAGGTGGGGAGAAAGGAAGCATTTCAATACTCGTTTAGTGACAAGTTTCAATGTTTTCTTCAAACTTGTCAGAAACCATCCATGGTATGAAGGAGTGATATCTAAAGTCTGAAAAACTGTATTTAAACTGATGTTCAGCCACTAAGCATAACAAAACCAGACCATTATGTGGAGAGCCTTTTGCTCTCTGTCTTCTGCAAAATTCATTTAACATTTGTAACTTCTATAATTAGAAATCAATAGAAATGCTGCAACTGGCTTAGATCTCACAGGTATTGCAATAGTGTGGCTTCAAAATTTGCTTGTGTTTCATAAAATTAAAAAAAAAAACAAAACAAGAAGCCAAGACCTACTTGTAACTTCAGACAACACAAGTGTGTGCACATCTAATGTCAAGCTGCTCGGTCTCAACACACAAACATCTGTACAATTTAACTTCTGTTTTAAGTGCTTTTATGAATTTGAAATCAACAAGTGAACAACAGACAAGCAGACAGCACCACCTCAAAGGCTTCTCTCAGAGGGAAGGAAGGAGTCAGTGCAAAGGTACCAAGGGGTCAAGGCTTTGTTCTGGTTATGTTGACAATGAAGAAGAGTTCGTCAAGTCTCACCTTATCATTAATTAGCAGTTCAATTGGATTGTTCCCCCATTCTATGAGGACAATTTCATTGGCTTGCCCAGGAACAGCATATGAGAACGGAGTGCCAATTCCAGGAGAAGCACTTGACCTCAGCCACAAGCACACAGTGAAAGCATAGAGCTCTGGCAGAGTCTTCTTAATCTTCCCATACAGGTAGTTTGTGCGAAGAGGAAGGGAGACTTTGAATTCATCAGGTGACTTAAATGCACTGTTACCTAGAATCACATGGAGCAAAAAAAACCCCTTAACATTAAGCAAAACAATGTATTGGTAATTCAGGCTAAGACACAATTGATATTGGTAATCTTTGGCTTTAAGCACTTTAGAGAGGTACAGTAAAAAAAAAATTTATTGAAGCAGTATTTATTGAATGTTGATTTTGCCGCACATAAAAATGCAAATAGATTTTATCCACATTGTGATAATTATTTAGTTTATTTTTGCACATTTAGAGCAAAAGAATAGATGGTAGACAATCTTCATTGCCTAGTTCATGGCTGGAGGCCTCCCTATTTCAAACAATTCAAACTGCCTTACTGTCAGTAAAATGGATTTTCTGCTATGCCCATTATTAAAGCATCACAGTGCTTCACAACCAGGACTTCTTTCCCTACTCCTGCTACACAAGCAGCATTCATGTGTTAAGATCTCAGGGTAACAAACTGATTTCTGTCCCATCAAGTGAACAGGACAAGATCTGAAGAGTTCGAAGTGATCTGAATTAAAAATGCAATATTGAGCTATGAACTATGGGAAGTTTAGACACTAGATTTAATATAAAAGCAGAAATTATTATTTAGATTTTTCTAAAAAAGTGATAAAAACCAATGGGATATTCTGAGACATGCTTACAAAACTGAGAACCTTTAAGACCAAAACTTTCTGAAGTTGCAATACTCTGTTATCATATACTTGATGTAGACGCTCATAAGTAATTTTCTAGAAGTATCAAGAAATAAATCCTACATTGTGCCACAAACTGAACTGCCAGTTCTATAGTAATGTCATCCTCAACTTTTTAGCAGCCTGTTCTTCTGAGTCTCACTCATTTCCTTTGCTCATATTCCTGAAACAAATTCAATCCCCTTGCCAACTTCACACTCCAGTCCAAATGAAAAGCTGTTGTCACAAAAGGTTGCCACAATTCTCATATGTATTTTTTAAGCCATTGACATTCTCTCAGTTCCCCTTCTCAGAAGCAACTGAAGTGTTTTGGCTGCATTTTTCACAGAAAGAGGGGGTGGGAGAAGAAAAAGCTTCTCTTTTGCTTGAATCTGTCTTGAGGAACCTTAGAGACCTGAAATGTTCTAAATGGTAAGCAAATAAAAAACACCAGGGTCTTAGGGTTAATACTGAAGAACTTCCATTAGGCAGCTACAACCAATCTCACATAGAAAAAACAGAAACATACCCCATTAAAAGAGCAATTATTTTTGGGCTAGACGGGCAAGAAATATTGTTATTCCCTTTCAGAGATAGAGAAAATAAGTTTAGATGCAATAAATGTTTGTAACTCCAGCAAATCCACTGGATTCTACCACTGGAGACAACCAGTGAAGGAATTAACAGAAAACTTTGCACAACAGGTATACAAGTCTTAAACTTTTCTGCCCCATTGGTAATTAAAAACATCTGTCAAAACTACAGATAAAATCCAAGGCTTATAGTGTCATGTCAAAGTTATTTTTTTTCTCTATTTAGTCTCAGGACAATGAGGAGCTTATGACTCTCTAGTTAGGATGTAGGGAAAATATGCTGAACAATACTGCACTTTAAATAAAAGCACAACAGAAATACTATTTTCAAATTAGGTCAGATCAAATATTCTCTGCATTTAAAACACACAAAAAAGTTCTTTCATCATGATTACCCTCACTTTGATTTGGCAGAGGAAGCAGAATAGCTAAGCTGTACTGTAATAGAGAGCAAATTACACAAGTAAAAGAAAGGCTGTAACTTGGTTCCTGTCCCAAATTCTTCACTTCCCTGGAGACTTAAGACAGCCCTCACTCCCCACACAAAAAATAAAGGTGGGAACAGGTTATTTTTAGTCTAACTGAATTACACATTTTTGTTCTCCCACCACTCTCTTTCTGATATGAGTCACATTTTTCAGAGACAAGGACTATCTATACTTGACTCATAAGACATTAACAGGCCACTAAGTCTCTATAACTTTAGCTGCAGGTTAGGTTTATCTTGGCTCTCAGGAAATACTAAAGGACAGAGCCAGTAGAACATCATAATTTTCCTTCTCTTTTCCCCTCCTTCACCCTTTTTAGAGGAAAGGATAGATACAGTATTGCACACATGGATCCATTAGGCTGCATTCTAAATTCATGAGACATGCATGTTTGTACCATTTGGAAGACATGTCCATCAAGCTGCTTTTAAGCAGACAGTTATTCACCTTGGAAAATCATTTAAGAATTGGGCAGCGATATCTGCTGCAACTCCAGCCCTATACAGTCCACTCTGTATAGTCCACATGCATACAGTCAGTACAGAAAGACTTCTGTGCTTTAGGTCACTTCCACAGACATTTGCAATTCAAATAAACAGATTCTTCTCAAGCAGAGAGATCTCAGTAATTATTAAGCTAAGAATCAGAATGAATGACTAAGATTACGAGAGTGTCCCCCAGTGGACCATGTGTAGTCTACTGTAAACTCTGAAGGCTGTAAGCTTAGAATAGAGTATAATTCAAGTATCTGAAGTTACCCAAAGTCATAACCAGTAAAAAAAGGAGAGGCCACCATCAATACTTCCAAAGCAGCAGGAAACAAAGCTGGTATAAAACGCCATTCATTACATCAAAGGTAGTTGTGCTAATTAAATTTAGCCCATATGACTCTCAGTCCAAATAAAGGCAGCTCTACTCAGATGTATGCTTGACATTATGTAGCTATTTACACTCATGCCATACTTATTCCTATCTCCACTTGCCTCCTTATAGATCTTTCCATCCCACAAACACTAAGAGTTTCATCCCAGCCACCCACACATGCCAAATTAAGAGACAGGAAGCCAAAGCCAGGCAACTGCCTGTCAAGCAAGAAGCCTGAGATAAAAGAAAAAGGAGAACCCAAGTATTTGCACTGTCACCTATTATTTAGTCCAGTACCTTAATGTCTTTCCCTCAAGGCCCACATTTAGTCTACTGCTCTAGAAGGAAGGCGGAAACAAAATTAATCAGGATGGGGAAGCATTTAGACCCTGAGCAATTACCTTTCTCTAATTCAGACACTCTTTCTAGCAATGCATTCAAGGCTGTCTCTGTCTTCTGCCGGTGGGCTGAGGTCTCGTTGTGCAGCAGAGACTTCTCATCCTCCAGCTCGGCCACTTTGCTCAGGAGTTGGCGCTCCAGGTCCCCGAGGCGCCGCTGCAGCATCTCCCGCAGGTCACTGGGCAGGGCTGCATAGGACACGTTGGCTCGGAGCTGGTGCTTTAGGGCAAAGCAGAAGGGGAAAAACACTGTCATTCCTGAAACAGAAACTGTGAAATGCAGATATGCTCCCGGTTCAAAGGAGGGAAGTAAGATCACAGAGCTCTCCAGCAAGTACAGAAGAGGTATTGCTTTTTAGCATTTGTCATGCTCGGTGCTTTAATCAGCACTGTAGCTAAACAGGTCCTGAAAACAAACAACACTTTCGTTAGAGGCTTCCAGCACTTTAGAAGGAAGTTTTCATACATTTAAGTTTAATAAAAGGGAGTAGGTCTGATGCACTTCTATTAGTATGCATAGATGTGGCACATTGCTCAATTTTTGCTTTACTTACTGATAGCAACATAGCCAACATAAGTAAACAGAAAAACTATCACTTCTTTTTAGATTAAAAATTAAGCTACTTTGAAAGCAGATTTACCAAAGTAAGATGCTCTTTGGATCAATCTAAGTATTGACCAGTTAAAGTATTCTTACTCAAACCAAAAAAAGAGGCACCTCACACTCTCAAATAACACTAGTATCTTTAAAGACACTAAAAAAACAACATTTCCACCTACCATGTTATTCTAGTGGAGTTCCTCTTCTACAACGCTAAAAAGAATGCTTCAGAAAGACAGCAATAGTAAAAGGGTGTAATACTAACAGCTCATTCAAAACTGCACTTGCAAAGCAGCACTCCCAGAACAGCCTTTGGGAAGTTATTCCCATCCTCACATCAGCACTGAGTGGAGGATAGCAGGAGCACACGTGAGGCTTTCAGGGTGTGAAAAGCAGAACATCAGCACAAATCCTCTGAGAATCCTCTCTACAAAACATTTGTATGAGCAGCACTCAAACCATGGGCACTGTCCAAAGGCTTATGGAAATTACTTATCGGTGGGCTTGGATCAAATCCCCTTTCTGTTCAGAGGTGCACAGAATCGGGTTTTTTTATTCTGTGTTAGCCCTGAGTACACCATCTGCCCAGCACAATCTCCTCATTACCACTGGTCTGCTCAGCACCATATGCCGAGGTCTTACTGCCCAAGACGTCAGCTTTGTACCTCAAACCACATAAAGTCACATCCCCAGAAAGAGAGATTTACGCATTATTAATACAGAAACTAAGCTGGTGACAAGCAGGGAAACCATAATCTCCCCCGATGCAGTGGGAGAACACATTGAAGAACAGCCCCTTAGGGTTTTTACCATAAAGAGAGGAGATAAATAACCAAGACAACACAACACGCCAAACCGAGCCGCTCGCCCCCGGGGCTGGGCCAGTTTGGATCCATCTCCACATGGATTTCGGGCACCCCCTGTGCCCGAAGTGCCCGCTGGACGTGAATGGGCTCCGCTGCCCGGCCCTACCTCCAGGCTCTCCAGCCGGTCCTTCAGGGTCTGCATGGTGCGGCTCAGCTGGTCGATGACCTGCGCCGGGTCACGCGGCAGGTCGCCCATCGTGTCCTTGCCCTTGCCCACCTCGTTCTTCCAAGCCCCCGAGGCGGACTTGCCGTCGGCGCCCTCGCAGCGGCTGAGCTTCCCGGTGAGCTCCCGGATAGCCTCCCGCTGGCTCCCGATGGTCTCCTTCTGCTGCAGGACGGTCTCCCGCAGCTGCAGCACCGTGGCTTTGAGCTCCTCCTCGGGGGACAGCGCGCCGCCCTGCATGGGCACGGGGGGCAGCGGGCAGCCCGCGCCGGCGGCGTCCAGAGGCAGCGAGGTGCAAACGAAGCGGCTGCCCGGCGGGCTCTCCTGCTCCCCGGCCGGCGACCCCCGCCCGCCCGCAGCTACGGCGAGCAGGAGTCCGGCGGCCACGAGCAGCATCCCTGCTGGCGAGCGGAGCGCCCGCTCGGCGGGGCGGCCGGGGCCGAGCCGCGGTGCCAGGAGCGGGTCCCGCCGCCCTCTCCCGTCCGTCCCGTCCCGTTCCCCTCACGCCGCTCCCACACTCACCGCCGGCTGCGGCTTTTATAGGCAGCTAGTGCGCGGGGGGCGGGGCCCAGCTCGCGCCGCGCGCGCTGGTTGGCTGAGAGCTGTGCTGACGTCAGCCGGAGCGGGGCGGGCGCGGGGTCGGGAGCGCTCCGGGACCGGGACCGGGACCGGGACCGAGTCTGGGACCGGCATCAGCGTCAGCACCGGCACCGGCCCCGGCCCGAGCCCAGCGGACCGCGGCGGGGCCGCCTCCTCTTCCCGTGCCCAGCCTGAGCCTCTCGTGTGTCTGCTGACACCCCTTGTCCCTTGTCCTCGCACCACGCTCCGCCGTAAAGAGCCCGGCTCCATCCACCTCGATGGTCTCAGCCGAGCCCGCTCCGGCCTGGCAGTGTATTTCTGCTATTGAGCCGGTCAGAACTGGACGCAGCATCTCGAGGTGATCCAGGCAGCGCGGAGCAAAGGGATTATCCCTTCCCCTGGGCTCCCTGCCTACAGTGCCGCCAGCGCAGCCTGGGATACGGCCGGCCTGGAGCAGCTCTTTGAGCTACAAGATGATGCCGTCAGAAAAACGAGAACGGTTCAAGCTATGCATCAATATTCACATTTATTATGGAGGAGAAAGACACAGGGATATCTTACTCATTAGAGTACCATGATTCTATTGTTGGACCATAAGACCATTGTGGTTTCAGCTATATTGCTTGTGGCATCCAATATTTTTAATGCTGATCTTTTATTTACTTGAGTTACTTTAAATTTATAATACGTGAAGGCTTTTATATTTTCCAAGTGACATACAAACACTGAACAGTTCTTACAAACTTCTTGTGGATAGGCAATAAGCACTCTTACCTCCGCTGGAAAAATTGAGAAACAATTTCCTTATGCATCAGCAGAGGCTGCTCTTAGGACTCCCAAATCTTTGAGTAGAACTTCAGCTTTTTAGAAAGTTTATATATGGAGAGACATTTTACCGTAGGGTGAGTAGTTCCTACTATGAAATACATTATGTATTATATTTATTCATTGTAATTTATTCATTAAAATAATTATGAATAGATAATAATGAATAAAAATAAAGAATAAATAATATGTAGTCAGAAATAATTTTAGTTTTGTTTTTTTTTTCACTCAGCATGAGAATTGCTTTGTTACATAATGAATGAACAAGTTTCCAGGAGTGTGTACAACAGGGACAGTTAAATCTGATGACTTCATGGAGTCCAGTTTATTTGTTCAAGTCTTCTAGCAATGTCCTGTTTAAAGTCACACGAGTCAAAGGCAACTGCAGCCACTGTTCAGCCAGATGAGTGAGATGCAGCTCCGACTGCTTATTGAAGGAGAGAGAACACCGGGGGCAGGCAGAGTTCAAAATGCAACCAGAAGCTCCGATTTCTGTCTCAACTCCCTTTGTCTGGAAACCAGGTCTCAGGAGGCTGTGCTGCTTCCTGGATGAATGAAAACATCCCCACTCAAGCGCAGAGGCTCTGACTAATGCCTGGTTAGACATTTAACTCCCATTGAAATTAACAGCAACCGTGTCTTCATCACTTGGCTGATTAAAATTCTGAATGCTGCAGTGAGGAGGACCATGCAAGCACACCAGGAACATCTCACCTGTCAACATGGCGTCTTTCCAGTCCACATAGTCAAAGAAATATTAAAGTTTATACAGAATAATGAAAAATAATTATTGCTCTACATGTAAGATTAATCAGTCCCATCTGTATTGCATTGCAGCTCATTTCTCCCAAATTTCATGTGAATGGGTTTGAAAAAAGTACTAAAATAATTGTAAAATGTTGGATTTAGCCTGTAGGAAAACAGTAGTCAATTGCTTTTATACAGCTGGATTCTACTCTTTATAATATGAATTATAATGGCATCCTGGGCAAATAACCTCACATTACTTCAAAATAAACTTCAATCTCCTGATCTTGATTTTAAAGCCCACTTTACAATTCAGAGCTGATCCCAAACAGGTTTTGACTGAATGCATGACAGTGATAAAGGGTATTGTATCCTTTTAAATTCAAGCAATGTATAGTTTGAAGGTTTTGCTTAATTATAGATAGACTTTTGTCATGATCTCTTCTTCAACAAGCTGAGGAGTAACACAAGCAGCAGCAAGCAATAAACATCTGACTTTGAGAGTTCTGTAAGGCATATGATGGTAAATTGTTCATGACAACAAAAGTATTGTCCTTTATTACTCTACTGTTTCTTCTTGACAGGGGAGGTCAGTAAAACAGGAAAGAATCCCAACAAAGACACTCAGAAATGTCAGTTACCACACAATGGGGTATAAATGTGGAGGACACAGGGAAAGACAGGTATTATCCATTGTGCTTCTTAATATCCTTAATATTTTGCTATGGTACTTCAGTGCTTGCAGAATAAAAATGAGGTGATTGCCTTGCTCTGCTCTGCTGCAGCCTCACCTTGAGTCCTGTGGGCATTTTTGGGCACCAGAACATAAAAAAGACTAATTAAAGTAATAGAAAGTGCCCAAAGAAGGCTACGAGGATGGGGAAGGGTCTGCAGGGGAGGCCATATGAAGAGCAGCTGAGGGCACTTGGTGTGCCCAGCCTGGAGAAGAGGAGACCCAGGGGAGATCTCAGTGAGGTCTTCAACACTCTCCAGAGGGGCAGAGGAGGGGCAGCTCCAATCTCTGCTCTCTATGATCAGGGACAGGACCCAAGGGAATGGCTGGAGCTGTATCAGGGGAGGGTTAGGCTGGATATTAGGAAAAAATTTTTCCCCAGAGGGTGTTCGGCATTGCAACAGGGCTCCCCAGGGCAATGGTCACAGCACCAGACTGACAGAGCTCAAGAAGCATTTGGATAATGCTCTCAGGCACAGGGTGGGGTTGTAGGGGATTTTAAGGGCTGTCCTGTGCAGGGCCAGGAGATGGATTTTGATCATCCCTGTGGGTCCTTTCCAATTCAGGATATTCTATGATTCTGTGACTCTATGAACTCAAACGACATGAATTACCTTACTTTACCCCACTTGCAGATTCTAAGACTGAAATTTAACAAATGTAATAATTTATTGAAACACTTCTTGTGACTGCAGGCAGTGTTTTTTTCATGTTGAAGGCCGTATAAATCTTCATTTTGAGAGACTGGCATGCAGCAGTACATTATCATAAATAATAAATCATTAAAACTCCGAGAAAGTCTATAATTTTTAGATCAATGCATCACATGCATCAGCTAAAGCATCAGCTAGATGAATACTTGATCACTCAAGATATTTTAGAAAGGGTGGGTTTTTTTCCTTACAACTAAGAGGATCAGTTCATAGGCACCTTGATGATATTTCACTGTAGGATAAAAGTTGATTGGGTTAGAGGGGGGAGCACAGAAAGCCCCACAGTTAACTTACAGTTGCATTTGAGAGGGTTTTGAAACTTCTGGCTCTGTGGCTGTCAGGCAGCCTAGTGTGTCAGCAGCCCACAGAATGGATTTTTAATTTTTAATTTAACTTTGACAGTTTCTATTGCCTTCAAAAGGGCTTTATTCTCTTTGGAAGCAGCACTTGCATGCTAGCTGCTATCTGTCTTTGATGCCTAACTGGAGTGTCTAACACCAGAACTTCAGTATCTGTGTAAAATGCATTGGGATTCTCAATAATACAAAGGGTTTGTGTTTAGGATGAAGGTCTGGAATTCAGGGGATCTGACACAGATTTTTGTTAGCACACATCTGTCTGGCCACTATCACTAACACAATTTTGCAACAACTTTTAAATAAATTAGGAGACTGTGCCTCATTTTTAAGGTGTAGCTAAAGCACAAGAAAGGCAGCTTACAAGTGACCTTAGAAGGAAGATTGGCTTCTTATTTTTTTGATACTTCAGGTTTGTTCCACTCATTATAATCCAGATATTCAGTGAAATATTGGCCTAAAATATCTGAAAGGCCTGACTTAAGCTAAATCTACAGATATGGGTTTAGGTTCTTTTTATAGGTGACTTAGAAATTCAGGTCTTACTGTAATGGGAGTTAAGCATTTAACTGGCTAAAGAAATTTTCAAAAGTGCCAACTGTTGAATTTTGTCAGTAAGAAGGGATATTTGAAAAAAAATGTCTAATTTCTCTACATCTCCCTAACATTTCTCAAATTATAAACTCACAGCAGGCAAAATTTATCTATTCCTATATGCCTGTGCATCACGAGGGGACTTGATGCTTATTATCTGTACCAGAGCAGTGTTTAAATCAGCAAGGTTATATTAATTTATTTATTCCTTTTTTTTCTAAGAAAATGCTATTTGGGCTGCCACTTACATCTTCCAGAAGGTGAAAAAATAAATATTACATTTGTGTAACTCCTTAAGTATGTATCACTGCCAAAATATATCAATCCACTTCTTCCATCACAAGTTTAGTTATTTACTCTATTACCTATAGTATTACCTATAGTACTATTCACCAGCAATGAAGCCTGAAATTATGCAATTTTTTCAGTATTTTCTTAATATGTTTGCTGAAGTAATCAGATATGATCTGACTCTCTATTTATTCTTTAATATCTACTTCTGGCTGCATAAAAGTCCCCTGGCTACTGATTAGAGAGGTGCCACAAAACTGAACTCCAAAATTTTTAAACATGTTCCAAGGAACTTGGTATCTGGAAAATACTACCAGGAAATTTAGGAGGAAGAGAAGCAATTAACCAGTTACAGTAAAAGATATGAAACTCTGGTTTGCTTGCAGAAGCTAAAAGTCACAGCATCCAGGAATATTGCAGCATGAGGATTTTTTCAACACAATTTAGGAGTTCTTTATATTTCCATTTTACATAGTTTTTATGGATAAAATAGAATATTAGAAGAATCCAACTGTTAAGAGACATTCTCCCTTTTTCTTTCCACATCCTAGGCTGGTCTTTGAAAATCATAAATGAAAAATGTATTTCCTTTTAAGCCAATGGGATTTTTTCCATTGATCTGAATAAATTCAGGATTTCTCTAGATCATTTAAATGATACATCACTTTTCTGAGAATCATTAATTTGGATCATCGTCCTCCTAGCAGAAGGACAGCAAAACTCACAGTAAAAACTAACTTTGTCAGAGAGATTCACCGCAGGAACTTTGAAAGCACATCAGGTACTTAAAAGAGAGCTTCCTGCCTCCAGCATTCCCATGTGCTGGTGGGTAAAGGACAGGAGCAGGAGACTTCGTGGGAAAACACAGAAGCTGCCTGTCACCCTGACACTGCTCACCAACCAGCAGGACAGACACTGCAGGACCTATTCCCCTCCCGTACTCTACAGACATTTAGCCCAAAATGTCAGGCTCAGAAATACATCTGAGAAGTGAAATAGGTTAGTTACATGGAGAACAAACCCTGAGAGCTTCACCTTTACTACTTGGTTATTATTAATGCACATCTCCTTGAAATTGTGTCAATTTTGTCCGATTCTAAGAGCAAGATAAACCACAGTTACAGTAGAATTTGGCTAGAGATAAAGTCTGCATACATACAAAATATACTGGAATGTATCAAATGCTTTTACATGTTCAGATCTGGATATTTTTTGCCCAAGTTTCTTTTCAAAATTCTAAGTCCACTTAGATATGGTGTTTTTTTAAGAATAAGACGCTACTGTGAAAAGACCTCATATCACACATCTTTCTGCAGCACGTGAGAGGCATTTCCTCTCTGCAGACTCCATTAGCACCACTTCCCACATGGACTATTGCTCTCAGAGCAGGAGCTGAAACTATTAAACTCCATTGCAGGTGGCTCAGTGCTTTGCACAGGAGCAGGAGAAAGTGCCTCCTGTTACATCTCCAAATACTGCAGTGTGGATAATTACTACAGTCCATGCTTTGGGGGGTTTCTAGAGGCAATAAGATTCTGGCAGTCTCTTGAGATCCTTCCAGTTCTGCAAAGTTTCAAGTCCAGTAGCAGGTGAATAGTTGCCCTGTGGCTGGCTGGGAAATTGTCCCTTGACCAATCACTGTCACTGTGGTATTAGAAATGTCTTTTTTCTTTCCATGACACAGTTACATGAACCAAAAATATACGTTTGTATCAATCATTCATATCTCTACATGTGTGTGCAAGATGCTCACACATGTTCACAGACATGTTACATTAACTCTATTTTTTAATACAGAAATATACCCTTGGATTTAGAGCTAGAATCCATAGAATAGAATGTAATGTACCCACCTTGTGACAAAGGAAGAGAGAAAAAAAATCCATGAGAGATCAGAAATCCAGGACAAAAGGCAGAACATCTTTCTGTGCCTTTCCATTACAGAACACTACTATAGAAGCAGCCCAGTCTTTCATGTGGGTGAGTTCATTTCTCAGTTCTGGCAGGACCAGAGTGATAACCTTGAGTTCTCCCACCAGGGATTTCCCTTCTCTGCTCACTATTTTTGTATCTCTCTCTGTGAGTGACAATTAGAAATGCTCTTATGTCATGACCCATATGACATGTGAAATGCCAAAGCACCAGGTGTTCTGAGATGATGTTAAGTCACCTCAATAGGTTTCATTTCAAGTTCTAATGAGTGTGACAAAGTAATGACACATGGAGAGGATCCATAAAGTTCTGGTAGGCCAAGGGGGAAAAAAAAAAGTCATTGTCCATGGAGGTAGTTTTTGCAAGAAACTAGAATGTGCACAGATGGAAGAAGACTGACACAGGAAGATGAAAAAACAAAAGGGTTATGTAACTTCATCTAAGGATGCTGCACCATGCTTCAGGCTAAACACCTGGGGCCAGATTTGACAGTGAATCTGGAAAATAGTTTATTAGTTTATTTACAACAGCAATGAGATTGTAAAGTATTTGGGCTTCAAGAGCAGCTCCACTATTGACCCATGTAGGGTATTTCATCCCCTGGCTCAGGTAAGGTTATTTGGACTAAGAGGTACTTGAGTGTGAGAAGAGTTAATCAGCCTAAAAAGATTTTAGATCTTGATTGTCAACAATGCATTTACCTGTCACTGTACTAACTCTATTTGGCAAGACCACAATCATATTTTAAGTGAGGTAGATCTTAATAATTTTATTAGATATGAATGCTCATAACAGATTTACCTTACCCCTCCTGCCACTTGCCCACTTCCACTTTGGTTTAATCTGTTATCTTTCCATCATTTAAGATGACAAGACCTTTGAGGAAGTGATTGACCATTTTCTATTTGTTTTACAGTACTCAGCTAACTCCTCACTGACATTAAATACAAGTACTGAGTATTGTAACGATGTTATTCCCATCTATATTTCTATTATCTAATATCTAAATTCACTGGTAATTTTACATTTAATTGGTTTTCTCAGTATCTTTGACACAGTATGCCATGATGAAATGATGTCAGAAACAGAATTTCTTTTTTTGCAGACCAGTGGGCATTCATTAGAAAACATACACTGAAATAGTAATAATGCAGTATTAAAATTTTCAGTCCTTTGCATTTAAGTGCTTAGCAGCATTTCAGGTATCATTAACTGAATGGCATTAAATTAATTCATTTGTGAAACAGATCTCACTTCAATGTTTTCATTCTCTAAGGCATGTCAAAATTTTGCAGTTGCAAATTACATAGGTTTAATTATCAAATAAAAAGGAAAATATTTTGCCTATAAAACCTTAATCTCCAGCCTGTGAAAAATATTGTAGACTATAAAAAGAGCAAGTTCTACATCCTTGCTGTGCCTTGGCCAGCCTGAACAAAGGTCTAATGAGTCTCTGAACAGTGTGAAAAAAATCCCTGTCTGTCTGACTAGCCGACTGTAGGGCAGAAAAAATCCTATTTGTCTAGGTTTGATTGAAACTTGAGCTAACCGTCAGTGCCCACACAAACTGGAAAAATAGGATTAAAGGCCAAAGAGATATTAACAGTGGAAATGTTGTACATCTGCTTTGACAGATGATTTTTGCACTTCACAGGTTTAACTAAAGATCATTTTTGCAGCGGTTCTCATGAAGCTAAAGCCCTTCTAAATGAAATTATTGAAAAACAGCTGAGGATTAGAGAAATTGAAGCTCTCATAAAATTATCCAAAATGTTAGTGGTAACGATAAGCAAAGATAAAGTAGAGTACTTACATTTCAAAAAGATTAGATGTCTGTACATCAAAATCCAATCAAGTTGTACAATGCTAAGGGCCTTAGTAAGCTATTTTTTCCTAACTCTGAAAATTATTAATCCTACACCAAAATAATTTTTATTTGTGATTATGGGAATACAATAATATTTCACAGACTGTGAAAATTGTAAGGATAAAAGTGAGAGAATCACCTTGGCTTGTAACATGACTTCACCCAGATACCTTCCAAAAACTACGACTCAAAGCCATTCAGCACACAGGAGCTGATGTATAGTTCTGTTTTAGTCTGGACCAATGGCAAATAATTCAATACAGAGCCATTGAGCCACCACAGCCAAATAAGCCAAGGCATTTCCTTTCTGTTGTTTGATCTGATAACAGGCTTAGTGTCAGAGCTGCTCAAGGAAATGCTACAAATCCAAAAGTGCAAGTTCAAATCCTGATGCTGGGTATTGTGCCAAAGCCCATGCTCAGTCAGAGCTCTGGTAAAAGAGTAGGTGCCTGTTTGAGCTGAGAAGTCAAAGGCACCAGACACAGGAGTGTGCCACAAGTTATAGATGGGCCTGGCTTGATCTCTCATCACCATGCTGTGGAGAGATGAGTAAGATTCTTAAAACCAGGAGATTTTGGAATCTCATCCCCGATGTATGAATAAATAAAAAACATTGTTTTTTCTGCAAAATATTATTTACTAATTTGCATGCACATTTAATTTTTAGTGTTGTTGTGTCATGCTTACACAAAATACTGTATATGAATGAAAGCCCCTGAAGGGAATAGTCTAGAAATAAAGGGAAAAATAAAGGGAATATTTTTAAAACCATGTCTGACTCAGTTGCCATTGTGCAAGCCCCATTCAGAATTGTGCTTTACAAAACATTGATTTGGGCTCAGTCACCAGAACTGTTCTCCATTTGCCAAGCTACAAGGTACAGTCAATGTAACAGTGATGAAACCAATTGCTGAGAAAACGAAAGATCTTCTCATGATTAAAAAAACAACTATTGTTAGAGGTTGTAATATTTCTTTTAAGTCAAGTGTGGAATTAGTTATCAGTAACTGATTTTTTCTTTTTTCCCTGGAGATATTTGATGCAAGCTCTTAATGCCTGGGATCTATAAAGATACAGTAAAACCAAATGAGAACAAGTGGAAGCACTGCTGTGGAGAAGGCACGGTGCTCATGTGAATGAGATTCATTACAAATCAGATTTACTCCACAGTTTCCCTCCAGTTTCAGTAAAGGTAAAACTTGCATAAAAATACCATTGCTGACTGCAGCTCTGGGACTCTTCAATAAAAGGATTGATCCTTGTAGTAAGTGGAACTTGGATACAAAAGGATTGCTGAGCAGCAATCAGAGGGCTCCAGATTATGACAAGTAGATTATCCCAGTAAGAACCACTTAAAAAGCAACTGCCATCAAGACCTTTTATCTACAGCATTGGTCTTTGTGGCTTAGAAGGTTGGGCAGATTTTATAAGATACTTAGTAACACAGAGGAAATATTACAAATCAAAATTCAGAGTGTGTACACTCTCACATCAACACTATTCTCCCAAGCCATAGTTTTCATTACTGCAGGTGTTTATTTTCAATTTGTTCAAAAATCATGGATAGGGCCAAATAGGATACTTAAGTCCAGAGGAACTGTGTAAAAATGGGAGGTGTATTTATCTCTGAACTCTACTCATTGAAACCCAGTGAACACTCAGGTGAGCCCCTGAGTTAGCAAGTCATAATTCACCATCTGCAGGACAGAGCTGCCTCCTAAGGCCAGGCAGCAATCCTTGTGCCCAACTAAAATCATGGCTTATGCCTCTTGGTGAGAGTTCATAACATGGTTTATTTACCTACTGCTATTCATTCAGAAGCACTCCAGTCTTCTAAAAATAACTCGGTATATTATATACATTTCTCAGCAGATGTTTAATGAACCTAAACACACATCCTAAGAAAATCAGGGTAGCTCCAAGCTCAGCTGGGCTAGAGGAAAGGTCTCTGATTTATCTGAAGTTAGCCTGGAGTATCTGAAAGCTTTTGTTGAGAGAAGTTTAAAAATTTAAGCACTACTTAAAAATCACACATGAGAAATTATTTTGCAATACTCCGCTTTGCAGAATACAAGCTGATGCTTCCAAGGTGCATCACTGAGCTGTCAGAACATTCCATACACGCTGCAGAGCAGCCCCTAATTAATCCACTGGGTGCCATTAATCCAGCTGCTGAGGGGGGTGTTCCTGGCATCCCAAACAGCACCTTGCACCTCAGCACAGGGATGTGTGGGTGTGAGATATCCAGTACCATTTTAATAGGGTATGTTGGCATTTGAAGGCCATTATAAGGCATATTAAAGGGACATATACTTGCATATGAGCTTTCTGGAGAACAGTTCTCCACGTTTAGCTGATATCTCTTTATCATTCCATTGATTGTTAACTTTTCTACACACAAGTCTTATCCAGAATTCATGCTCTACATGTGATTTCTGTCTCCCTGACCATTCACAGGTGTCATGCAGTATCAGTTATCTGTCCACTCTCCTCATCCCCACTCACTTATTCGTAGATCATTTTTAGAATTTTCCTCACGTTTTTCATTTCAAGTTTGACACATCTAACTTAATTCTTCAAAGATATGTTTCCTTTTTCTTGTTGATGGGACAAAATTTATAGTACCAAATCTTTCATGTGGATGCTGTATCTTATGAAGACTATTGCTGTGCAAATAATGGTTATGCCATATTTTTTTTGGTGGATGTTCCCACTTATAAATGTGCAGGATATTTATGGAAAGCAAATGCATGAGGCACCAACACGGTTAAAGTAAGTTCAACTCAACATTTAAATACACTTTTGCTTAAAGTCAATTTAGCTGCACATGATATTTCTGAAGCAGTTAAGTTTCTTTATAGTGCAGTCACTACATTTAATTGTTCAAATCACCTAAAATTTTTAATTACTTTCCTTATTTAAGGTATAGTTCAATTATCCAACCAGTCCTAGTAGGTCCCTGGTTAAAATTGCATCAATAACACCTCTGGGTGCTATGTCTGAATAAGCTGCAAGCACATCAAGGCATTACTTTCTGTGGCTTTTGTAATATATTATGCACATAGATGAAAGTGGCAAAGTTTTTAGCCTCATCAATGAAGCCTCAAGGGGGCAGTTATGGTATAATTACTTGGTCTCAACCAGACAGAATTCTTTGGGCTAAAAGATTTAAAAGTCCACAATTTATTCCAAGCATTTTTTCTCAAGTCTATTGCTGCAGGGTTTGAGTAGATCCTGGAAATCATTTTCTGAAAAAGTAGTAAAGGGCCACAAATAAGATTTATTAAGGAGTCCTTTTTTTTTATATAAAATTACATTTTGCCAATTTCAATTAAAACTACTCCCTAAAGAAATCCAGCTATAGAGGCAGATTCAGGACATCAGATACTTGTTGCTCTTAAAAATCAGATTGGCAAGTGAAGAAATTTAAATTTTTGAAAAAAGAAGGAATGTATGTCATTGATGGTGGACCAGATCCTTTTATCACCCACACTTGTATCAGGGTGAGAAATTCTCCTTTGTCACCAGCTTCATATCAGTTCTGAAGAAGCTCAAAGTGAAACTAAGAATAATACACAAAATTCCATTATAAAAGTATATCTGTCTTTGCCTAAAACACTGCTGTGATTCTACACCATTTGCAGAATTTTGTTGGTTGAATTTAACTGCTCATCGTATCTCTTGACATAAGAAAGCATTTGGATTTGCTGCTTTGGACTTCAATAAACACAGCTCCACTGACTTTTTCATCAATCAGTTCGCTCACTTTGCTCTCTAAAATGAATGGGTGGTTTTATTTGGGTTGGTTTGGTCTGCAGAGCTAAGTAATCAGTTTCTTATACCCCTGTGAATAAAATTGAAGTTCTCTCTTGTCAACAAGAAGGTGATTAGGGCTTTGAGCACAGAGATAAGCTTATTACAGTAGGAATCTGTTCCCAGTAATGGTTGCACAGTCTGCACTTACAACACTTGATAGGTGTTCATCTAATCTGCTGCCAGGTACTGGAGCCAAACACAGAACAGACATTTTCTTATTATTTAAAACCTTAAGTACATATTAGCAATCTAATTACTATCTACTCAGTGGCACGGGGACAGACTATTAGTCTATGCAAAAGCTGCCTGTATGGAAGAAAACCTAGCAGCTCTCTTTCAAAAATGTTTAATAAAATTAAATTGTTCAATTGCCAAACATGGCTGACCTCCAAGGGTCAGTAAGGATCCTGGCTCTGCCTCTGGCTCTGTCCTACATGAATAATGTGTGCTTCCAGCTCTATCCCAGTTCCTTGGAGGGTTCCTCAGTAGTTATCTTTCAGCAAACTTACTTTGATAGCTTTCAAATCTATCAAATACATATTTAATAAAAGTATTTTTCAGAATATCTGAGTGGAGATGGACAAAAGAAAATGTGTATGAAAACTCTCCCTGATGGCTCCTTTCTGTCACAGCCTGAAGAACACATACAATTAAAATTCCACACGGAGCTTCAGAGAGGTAATGACTGAGACTCATCAGACTGTATTTGAAAGTACCCAGAGGGTGAAGCAAATCCAAAGAGGAAAAGTGAAAGAAAAAATTGGGAATGAACATAAAGCAGTCAATTAACATCAGATTTTGAATGGTCAAATGGTAGGAATTCAGAGAGTCAGCAAGTAACAGTTGCCTGGAGAAGTAGTCATAACGTAGAGAGGTACTACCCTGGAGGAGAACTGGGAGGTGACTCAACTACACTTCTTTACTATTTGCTTTTCCTTCTCTCACTGCAGGAAATATGATAAAAACTATGACATCCAAATCAATGACAGAAAAAGAGTATCCATATAGCAGCAGCAAAAAAAATAGTGTGTTGCACAGAGGAGTATATTCCCTAATCCACACCAATTTTCTCTGTTTGGGCTGTGCAGGATAGCCCGCTACATGCCCTGTACAGTCACTGTATGACTAAACAATTTCTGTCCTAACATTCTCATTTTCCAGCGAAATTCCCACAACCAGAAACCTTCATTTGTATATTGTACTGACATAAATCAAGATTTCCAACTATTACTTTCCAGTTCCAAATATGCCTCTGAGATCCTCGTAGCATTTAAAAGCTGTTTTTTCCACTGTACACATATTAGCATATTATGAAAGAAATAATTAGCACATCAAATGCTAGAGATCAATTAGCTGCCAAAGCACCAGTCTAGACACAAGCTCCTGACACTTGTAATGAAATCAAAGCCAAGTTGGCCAAATGCTGCTGCTCCCTCAGTAGGGCTCTTCAGAGCAGCAGCAGCCAGCGTTCATTCCTTACCCCCTGCACCAACAGAGCAGAAGCTGATTGTCATCTGCTCCCATTTACTGCAGTTGTTGAGCCAAGCCCTACATGAGCTCACAGATTTGGTGACTATTAGTTTCTTGTCTGTCTACTGACTGCATGGTTTTATTACACAACTACCACTGGGTTCCAATAATTCCTGCACTTACTCTTGAGGTCTCTTCAGACACAGCTCAGGATCTCTGCTCTTCAGCCTTCCCCACGCTGGAAAACAGAAAACTGTTGTGGAGATCCAGGGACATGCTCCTGGTGCGCAATAGAGTTCAGCTCCAAAAGTTTTGCTGTGTCAAGACTCTTTGAGGTTTTGAAGGATTCTGAAGAGGATTTAACTCATGATGATGAAACAGGGCCAGAACGCTGCACTGCACAAAGCAGAGATCAAATACATTTGCCCTCAAAAGGAGCATAAGAAATTGTGAGCTTCAATGCCTTGGCAAGCTGAGAATGAACAGCCTGAGGCAATACATGTCCAGAGAGCAGCAAATACAGCAAAACAGCAGCTAAGTACCTCATTCTGCAGTCTAAGTATGACCAATTCCTCATGAGATTTTCCTATATCTAAAAAAGAGAGAGGAAATTTCTTTTAAAGGAAATGTGATCAAATCTCTGCTCTAAATTCACTGTACAGTTCCATATCAAATGCCTTCTGACAGCTAAGATTCTCCATTCATCATTGAAGCTTTGCCTTCTTTGAAAAACTTCTTGCACTTTTGCCCTAATGACACTTCTCACGACAGCTCAAATACTCATTTACTTCCATGGGATAATAATCTTTAACACACCATTATCAAATTTCTATCTGCAGATACTATTTAATGCAGGGTCATATTATATGATCATGCATTCAGGAAAGGAAGGCGACTGACTGGAATTTCATCCATGTTAAAGCAGAGACAATTCAGGAAATAAATTGTAGACAGCAGTTTAGCAATAGATTTATTCACATAAAAAAAGGAAAACCATGTAAAAGCTAAAGACTGGTATGGCTTGGTTTCTTTGTGACTCCCACAAAATATTCTTCAACACAGCACATTTCTCTCATACCTTTTAACTTCATCTAAAGAATAAACACCATTTCAGCAGAGAAACCTATCACTGGTTTTATATGCTTTGCTTTGAACTCTCTCAACAGGATGCTGACAGACAATAAAACCTATTTTCTAGTCCTCAACTGGAAGTTACTTCTGAAAAGAACAATCATATAAATTGACTACTTTGGGAAAATAATTCTGTTTTCACAGAATTATTTCCCATTTATTAAAATGTGCAGTGGCCACAGTTTTATCTTATACACTGCAGACCCACTATACCATGTATCTGAATGCTCTGTAAGTTCAGTGTTAACAGTAGTTACTTCTGCTGTTGACCAACTCTCAGATCTACAGAAAGCAAATACATGACAGCAGCTGCCAAGAAAATCCAAGGTTAACTCAATCTTTGCTCCTAAGATTTCACTTGGTGTTTTTTTTCTGATAGGCTTTACCTTTTCCACTGTTAGAAAAGCCAGTGGCTGTCCCTGAGTGATCACTGGAACCCTATATACATACTGTGATTTTCAAAGGAATTATGAAGGATAGCTAATTTATACCTTTGTCTTGTGCTTAACATACACTTACATGAATCTTAGACACTCAGGAAGCCAAACTGGAGGTGACAAAGGGACTCCTGAAGGAATCTATGTCAGTGCCTTCAATTTTATGGTTAGAAATGGGGAAGAGGGCAGAGGGAAATGACACATTTTGATTTCACTTACTATGATAATTTGTGTGGATTTAATGTAATAATTATAATTCAGGTAAGATAAATTTACAAACATGATCCTAGTATGGCAACACATAAATATATTTGTAATTTAGACATTTTAAACAAAATCATATATTACTCGTCAAAAACCAAGAAACTCCTAAACATCTGCCCTGAGCTTTTACAAAATACTACAAATTGCTAAGGCTTCCCTGAATATTAATTTCATTAGTTCGTGTTTAATTTGCAGCATAAGATGTTTTATGCTAGTAATTATATAAAATCAACACTTACAAACACAGATAAAGGCCTTCACAGAGCCTAGCAGAGAGCAGAATACTGTGTAACAATGTAATCCATTTAAAAGCAAAAGAAAAAACACTGGCATCATTTCAGAAACGTAAAGCACTCAGTACAGCTGGAAGAAGCATTTATTATTTATACTCTGGAGGCTTTTCATTCACATTTACCAACATGTTTACCATTTGGAATGAAGATAAATTAGCAAAGCAACAGCCAAAGACAATTTTTTCCACAATAAATTTCAAATCCAATAACATTCAGGTGAACCATTCACATCCTTCCTCCCAAGTGACTGGCAGAGATGTGAGAGGCTTAATAAAATATGCTTGCATCAAAGTGGTAGATGCTATGTCACATATAGTTTCTGGATTTGGATACATATCTGAGTTAATGCTAGAAATACATTTAAGCTTTCCAAGGCAGGTTGGTGTCATGAATAATGTATTGCATCCTACAACAGAGAACCCACCACAGAGGCTTTTATAGCTATCCATTTAACTGCTGGTCCAACATACAGAGCACAAATTTTTCACACAAAAACCTGTCTGGGGTTTTCGGGCTGTGGGTACACAACAAGTGACTGTTCAGGGCATCATCCTAAGCCAACTGTATAAAAAGTTAACAAACTTGCATGAAACCACCCAGTCATTTTCAAATATGCCTGCATAATTTGTGTTATGTTATGCTTTTATCAGTCACAGCAGTAAAATACCTGCACTGCAATTATGGATGGACTCAGATGCACAGGAAAATACATTTCAAGTCACTGTCGAGAACCATTCAACTCTCTGCCAGTGGAGAAAGCTGCTGAAAGCACTTGTCATCCCAACTAGCCAGCCTTCACTTATTTCACACTGTAAAAATGCAAATTGTCCTGTGACCCTAAAGACAACAGTGGAATACCCACACTTCTATAAAAGAAGGTTATACTATTTGGAGTCATTTCTGTATATGTATCAGTATATACACAGTTGCCTCCCAACCAGTGATGAGCCTCTGCTTCCCAGGCACTTCACTTTTGCCCTTAAAGCTCCCTGATTGCTGAGAGGGTCTCCTCTGAGCATGGCTCCAATTTCCCCACTCTTGAGTATACCTAAAATCTGGATTGCTGAGGGGCTTATTCTCAAGGTATGCTCAAGACATCCTGCAGCCAGAGTAACACAGAGTTGCTAAGGGCTTCTTTCCGAGATGGGAGTGCTTATGTTGATGTGTGTGTTTGAAAAACAGCCTGGAGATCAAAAAACTCTTCCCAGTAGTGGGAGACCTAGATTCCATTTCCTCATTATCCTAGAAGGCTGCAAACCTCATCACCCACCATCCCAGGGAAGCCACCAGCCTGTGCCTGTCCTGGAGGGCAGGCAGCTGCCTCCTTTCCTGTACAGCAACTGCCCTGCAGCACAGGAAGGACACAGAATTCACACATAAAAGGGGAAAAGCAAACATAATACTATTACTTATAAAATTATTGTCATGCACAAACTATATGCCAGTTGGAATCAGCTGAAGAAAAAAAGCTACTATTTTACAGCTAATAACATTGCCAGAGCCAAAACTTGGTCCCAGATTCAGCTAATACTATGGGATCAAATTCCTGTCAATAGAATCTCATGATGTTGAAGCTTCTGACTTGACAGCCATCTGCCTCCACAAAAACAAACTGCATACACTAAACATGCTGAGTGGGTATGAGACAGTATCTGTTTATTGATTACTATTGAATAAATTTTAAAAGGAGTAATGCACTGTCATTTTCTAGCTTTGATATATGTCAGAAAAAAATTTCAACCTTCAGGCAGGGGAAAAAGAACACTTAATAAGGTATGGTTTCCCTGAAACTGATAAACACAATCCCAAAGCATCTCTTTAAAAAGTCAGAGCCTGTACTTTACAGATAACTGTGCTTTTGGAAAAATACCAAATTATACTTAGCTGGAAAGCAAATCTACACTAGGCATCTGGGACTAACTTAGGGAAAAAAAAAAAGGAAAAAAAAGGAAAGATGCATTATAAAGAGAGAATGCACAACGTCTGGCTTAATTTGTGCTCAGAAACAAATACCCCTTTTACTTCTCCATCACACAAACAGTGAATGAAAAATTCTGCCTCCAAATACAATATATTTATATACTACATATACTATGTAATATGGTCTCAGAAGTGATTGGGAGCTGACATTTACCCAGGTTTGCTCCACAGGAAGCAGTGAGCTAGAAAAGAACTGGAAGAGACAAGCTGGCAGCCCCAGACTGGCACAGCAAATGTGTGTGACAGCTCCCAGCAGAGCTGGGTGGGCCAGTGGTACCTGGAATGCTCTCACTTGGGCACCTCTTCCCACCCCTGCACATGGACTTCCTTCCTCACACCCTGTCCGTGGATGTACAACCACAAATTTCACTGAAATTCACTGAAGTGTGTTCCCTGGTCTCCAGCCCAGGGGTGTGAGGAGAAAAATGTTCTAAATATCCTCGAGTATGAGAGAAAGGTGTATGTTCACATCAGGTGATGTAAAAGTTGTGACAGATCCTGGATGATTAATGCACATCAATGTATAGGAGTCCTGAGGGAAAGGAAGGAGACAGGGTCTGCTTGGCTGATGGAGGCTGTTAGGAGTCAACTTTGAACCTGAGGAATAAATGATGAGCCAGAGTTTTCTAAAATATAATCAATGGAGGGAAACCCCCAGGTTAGAAGACTAAAGACAAGTTAAAGTAATGCTTAAAACTGGAAATAACTGCATAAAAACAGGACAACAAACAAGAACACTCGCTTCTATAAATAATGTTAAAAATGAGACTGGAGCTTAACAAAGCTGAAACAGTAAACAACAAATAAGAATCAATTTCAACTCCCCTATCTGATTTAAGTAATACTACTCCAAGTCTTTTATTCTTCATTATGCAAACTTCTTTCCATTGATCTCACAAATCTGATTAAATGTTTCTAAGCACTCCCCAGGCTGAAATTGAGGTCATTCACGAGATTATTTTCTACTATTCAAATGACTATTGCATTAAAATAATTCAAAGCAATGTAGTGTGGCTATGAACAAGGATATGTATTCACTAACATTAAATCAAAATCTTAATGATAGATGCTGATCATAGGTTTTCAATAATCCAATTTTAATATATCTTTGCAAAAAACATCGTGCTTCCAAACTCAGTAAAAATTTCTACGTACAAAACCAAAAGCTGTCCCCATGCAGAGGAAGATCTCTTCAATATTAGGCATGGAGCAGAGCTGTGAAAAGTATTCCTAAAACCTGCAACCCCTCTATGGTACTTCTGCCACTAAAGCAAGTTACAACAAATCTTCTTGGCAGGGGACAAAAGGTTCAGGACTGGAATTGCTGTAGGATCACAGGCTGTTACTGAAATTTAAAGTTTCCTTCTGTGCTTTCTCAGGAGTGAGGAGCAGAGGTCACAGCTCAGCTGCTGAGGGTCCCACTGCTGCCATGCTCAACCCTGCCATGGTAGCACGTGCCAAGCTCTCAGATCTGTGTAGAATATCTCTCACAGAGAAGGAAAGGGGTAGATTTTCCTGCTCAAGGATTTTTTACTCATCTGTAGGAAATAAGAGGTGTCTGTACTTCTGTCTATTTCACACTTCAGCTTCAACCGCTGCTAACAATCAAGAAGCACAAGTATTTGATGACAGGTTTCTTCCCATTCCTCTCCAGATTTTTTTTAATCGCTAATGAAAAAGCACCCTGACTGTTAAGATTATGGCAACACAAACCTCCAACGTGAGTATTAAAAATCTGTAAATCTACTAATATCCAAATCTATTCCCAAGGGAAAGCAGCAGCTCTGAGACCTCAATTGAATGGGTGTGTTTTGCTGCATGTCAGGTTGTTATGCCACAAGGTTGTTATGGCACCTCCAAGGGAGCAACAAGTTCTGAATCCTAAAGCAAACCTCCACCAATAATCCTTTCTGAGCCAAACTTACTGATGTCAAACCTAATTCAATTCTCTTTACTCCTGCAGAATGCCAAAAGGAGACAGACAGCATCTTAGACAGGTCTCAAGATACCATTTTTTCATGTTTATTCAATTTCAGAAAAATTATGTACTTCCCCTAAAACAAATTGTTCTGTCAATATTTCAAAAAACTAAATAGCGTGAGTCATACTGCTCTGAGTCATCCACCTGGATATTGATTTCAGGGAAAATCATACAATATCTGATTAAAGATTATTAATTACTCTTAGAGGATTAATTCTTTTTTATAGTACTCAACAGCTTTTGGGAGAACATAAGTCTTGTCAGATCAAATACTCCCACTAACAGAGTGGCAGAAATTGTTAACAACATATTTCTGAGCATGTTTTAAGCTTTGAACTCGATACTACACAAGTTGCTGATTGTAAGAGACAGGAATACCCAGAAGCTACAGGGCGACATCAAACTGGAAAATACTTCCTTGATACCACACTTCTTAGTAAGTCATTATCAATTACTTGGGGTGAAAAGCTACCTAGAGACTGATTCTCAGCCCATGACATGATGCATTCTTTTAACACAAATATACAATTAAAGCTGATAATGTTTCCAAAAGGATAAGGATGGATAGAATGGAAAAGAGTGAACAATAACGATAAGGTTTGCTTGGTAAACTGAACTCACAGGGTTCTTCTACACAGCCAAATACAAGGTGTGGATGTCAAAATTAAACATTGTAATCTCTGACTAAGGGACCTAAAGAACTGTCAACAGGAACTATCTCAATATGAGCTACCAATTCACAAATAACTGAAATTTATTATCTGTGGTTTGCAGAGAAGTATATTAGATGGTCATTATTCTAAATGTTACTGCTCGTAAAATCTGTAAGTAACAAGTGCTGCAAAAATCATTTGTGTTGAGCTTCTCCCATGTAATCTTATAATAAATTACATCAATCATAATGCTGCTGGCTGCCTATATTGACAGATCTGTAAATTGGAGTTCGTTCTTTGATGTTTCTGCAATTCTAACTTTGATACCTGAAGCGTTAAAAAAAAAAAATCTATATTAGACAACTATGGACTTGTCAAATTTCTCACACTTGATTTAAAACAAAGCCTCAATGGGTTTGATCAATTACGTTCTATGCTGATCCTGGACACAATTATTAACAACATCGCTAGCATTTAGATAAATAAACTTTCACCATGTCCCAAGTAAAATTAAAAACCTGCAATCATTGAAACTTAGAGAAGCCAACCCAGTGTCAGCTTGCTGCACTTTATTTTATGGCTTCCCAGAGCTCATACATCACTTCTTTGTAAACACTCTGCTGACCTTGATGCAGTGCAGCTTCTCACAGTAGAAAAACAAAAGCATTTTTAATTATCACAATGAAAGGCATAAGTAAGGAAAAAACAACGCTATTCATTAAACCTTTTCTAATAGATTTTTTACACAGTAAAAAATTACTTTTTTAAGCCAGTAAAGCGCAACTTAAAAGCTAAGTAAAACTATTATTATTATTCAATTTTAAGTTTACCAAAGAAGAAAATGCTGCAGAACTTGTATCAAATTAAAGTAAGTATGTACAGGTATTTTCTGGCACATTTATGGCATAAATAGAAAGGAATACTGGATTAAATACTTGGATTAAAAGACCAAGCTCAGTAATTTAAAATCTTAAAACAGAGATGGCTTGAAGAATTAGGGGGAAAAAAAAGCACTTTCAAACCTTGAATACCGTTGTTTGGAAGCATCTTTGTGGTAATGTTTCTTATTATGGTAGATATTTGGAACAAAATGAATCTGTTCTTTTTCCTGGACACAGGATACAACATGCAGTAAAAATGTTTAAAAAGCAGATTGGAGTACTCTCAGTTTCCATTCCAGGAAAAACATAAAGTAATTTGTTCGCCTCTGATGGCATCTCCACTTTTTCTAATTCTATTAACTGAGCTCTGCCAGAAATGATATACTCATAAACTCACTTAGGAGGTGCAAACATTTGTTTTTGCAATAATTCAGCAAACACAGCACACCAGGTATCTTCAAAGCATTTCTTTTCCCTGTAACTGGATTATAATGGCTAATTTTGTTAAGAGCTGATTCCTAAAATAGTGGCATTATCACTGTCATACAACAAAGATGGGCACAGGAAAAGCAAAGGGAGAGGACACACAGTGAGGCTCAGTGCACTCTGCAGAGCTTGGAAACATGAAAAATAATTTAGTAATTCTTTCTTGGACAGACCAAAATGTGTTTCCCAACTGCTGGAATCACTGAAGTTTTGCAGCGTGTTTCACACACCCACCTCTGCTGAAGGATATTTAAGAAGCACTTCTCTAATAAGTTCTAAAAATAAATAGCATGAAGTCTGAGTTTACGGCAAAAGATTTTAAGGAAAGGGTACTACAGTACACATCACATAGTATCAACAAGAAATGTTTAAATCACTTTGAGCTCCAGAGAATACTGAAGCATTTCTTTCATATGAGTAGTTTAAATGAACATATAAAAGGCATGTAAAAAGCATATGGGGGTATCTCCAAAATAAAACCTAAATTCCAGATTAGGTTTAATTATAGATTGAATGTGAAAGTGAAAGTTTAGCCTCACAGAGAAACCATTTACAATATTAAAAAAAAAAAAGGATCTAATCCAATTGCTAAGAATTAAAACTAATTTTACAGACATTACAGACAGTAAGCAATCCAAAGTTTCAAAAGACAAAATGTTCACAGGAACATTTGCCTGAGGAAGTCTCATGCAATGAGAAGCAATGTTGTGAAGCTGATAAACAAGAACAGGATGAGGTTTTACTGGAACAAGTATGCTGACATGTACTCCTAGCAGCAAAATTAGGGAACAGCATCCTATGACACACATTTTTGCCAAATCACCTGGGATCTCAAGTAGCTTTGCACCACGACCCTATGCTGACTGGGTAAACTAAAACACAGAAAATGAGGTGAAATGCCAAAGCACTCAAGATGACCAGGACTAGGAGGCAACCCCCAGGTTCCAACATTTATTACAATGCAGAAACAAAGAGCTCTAAGAGGCTTCTGAATGTTCAGCCTCTCTGGACAGAGTTCACTAACACAATAACTTTTATTTTTAGAAATATGAACACCTGATAATACAAAGTACCTCACAAAATTATTGTATTTTATTTTATGCTGGGAACCAGTGCTAACATTGATACAAAAAAGCTATTTCCTCTTTATATATTACTTTTTCTTCTTGTATTTCCCCTTCTTTATTTTCACAAGGTACCATATTGCAAAAAAGGATCAATTCCTAAACTAAAACACTACCATAAAATATTGTCAATAAAAAGCCCTGGCAACTGAATAGAAACTGAGTTTTAAAAGTCTGCACTAAAATTATTAAGAAACAATTTTATTCCTAAAAACAATGACCCTAAGATTTTTAATTTTTTTTAATCCAAAATTCTGTAAACATGTTATAGTCAGTTGATTATTTTGGTTGATAATGAAACTGTAACCTGTGAAAATATTAATCACATTACCTAAAAAAGGGGGAAGAGGGGAGAAGAAGAAAAAAAACTATGTGGCATTAATCTTATGCAGAGATTCTAAATTATACATTTTATTATCCTACAGAGATTTATACTCCCATTAGCTCTTACACCCACATAAGACAAAGCAAGTGTAAATCTGTCTTTCTCCGTGCAGGGAATTTCTTAATGCTGTATTAGAGAGATCATTATTCTACCACCACATCTCATAACATTGTTTTTTTAACAATCAGAAGTACTCTGAGTTAATATGATGACAGATGTTTTGACTGAGAGCAACTATGGATGTGTGCTGAAACTAAAAATTAAAACCCTATATGAATATATATTGAAATGTACATTCATTCTTATTCTAAGGTGATCTTCCACTACCAAGGAAGATGCTTGGCCAGGATTGTCTCTAAATATTTGCAGCAGCCAAAGGAATCACATTTCTGTACAACTTTCATGGGTTAATTTAGTTAAATTGCAAAGCACCCAATTCCTTCTTCTGTTAATTGTACATAGGGTAGAGCTATCCCAACTGTGCCAATTCACACTCATATAAACAACAGAAGTACAGGCTGAGTGCATCTAAATTGAGACACAGTTTTTAACAATACAAATGGTATGAGAAAAAAAATTTGCAAATATGTCAAATTCATATTTGATATATTTTCCTATATCATCCCCCAAAACATCATCCATTCAGCTGTGATGGGATTCTGACTAAAAAGCTACCTGCCAAGTATTTGCACATGGTAACTACTTGCCCAAACTCTCAAATTTCAGCTGTCATGATGTTACCTGGAGAGCAAGGTGGTGTCTGGGTTAGACACAGTCAAGAATTTTAGGTCGTTATAAACTAAACTCATGCTGTGACTCAGAGTTTTAACAGGTAAACCAGTTTAACCATTGAAAAATACTATGAAGAACTCCTAAAAATTCTTAATTGGTATTCATAGAACCATATAATCACAGGATGGTTTGGGCTGAAGAGGCATTAGAGATCATGCAGTTCCAAGCCCCCCTGCCACGAGCAGGCACCTTCCACTCAAAGGATACTGCTTGTTGTGTAGCACTTGTAAAGTTTGCAAATTGCACAGGAACCGAGATACATTTCATGGAGCTGGTCTGTCACGTGGCTACACTTGCCATTTTGTAAATGATCATTGCTGGGTTTGGTAGGAATTAATATTGCCATGGAAGACAGCAGTGTTTAATGAATTGCAAACCCGCGTACCTGATGAGCAGCAGGAACACACCCTCGAGAATACTCTCATCCTGAAGCTTGGGAAGGTTTGCATACAAAACTCCTCAAATGGAAACATAAAACTGGCTCCTCGAGCAAAAATTGTAACTCAGACTAAATTTTTCATTGAAGCTCAGATGCCTCCACCCCATACAGCTGGGAGGAGGGGACACAGTCCCTCCTCTACCCGCTCTCCCACAGCCATCTCAGACCTGGTGCAGTGAAGGGCAGCTTTAGGGCTGCTCTACGTTATGCCAACCTTTTTTCCAGTTTACAGTCACCTGTGCCCAATGAAAGTCAAACCAACTGCTCTCCAAGCAAGCAATCCCTTGCTCTGGTTCTGTCTCCCCAGGATAGTCTTCCTCACAGAAATCCCAAACTGGTTAGCCCAGCTTCCAATTTGCTTTGATCCAACAAAGTGGCTCAAAGCAGTAAGAGGGGAAAAACTATAGAAATGCCTCTTGGTATTTTGCATGTATTGAAGCAGATACTGATCCCAGTCTGGTTAATGTAAATTCAGAGGAGCTTCACTGAGGACAGGAATGCAGGTCAGGGAACCTGATTTTGTTTCTCTGCCTGATATTAAGCACAGCTGTTTTTCAAGCAAACAAAGAAAATACCACCACCGTGCAAAAAAGTTCATCTCCTATAAAATCAGCGTCGCTCTTCTGAAGTCAACTGAGTTATAAAAATTTACATCAGCTGCAGATTCCTCCCATATGTGATGAAGAGTGTTCTGTTTCCTCCCTTGGGTCTCAGCTCAGGCTCTGTATGAATACAAACAGAGTTTTTTCCCTAAATGAGTACCAATACATTTTCTCCTGAGTCACATATTCTTAGTTTCTACATATTGCACATTGCCAAGATGACTAAAACACCTTTAAGAAGTATTTAAATGTTTTCTTCAATAAAAAACATCAATGACATGGTTTTCTTACACAGTTAGAAAACTCACCCTGTTTGCACCAGAATGTAAAAAATGAAATTTGCTGTGGAGAACAGGTCTCAGGACAATATACAGCACTGAATAAAATGGAAAGGAAACCAAGACAGAGCAACCAGCAGCACTGAAAAGGCCACACAAAATGATGTGATATGACAGATTAAGCCAGGAATTAAAAGGAACAGGATACCAACAGAGTTATGAAAAAAATTACGAGTCTGCACACATGTAACTAACTGTAATCTTGGAATCAAAGTTATTCTTACATCCATTTTACAGATTTAAATTTATATGCAAATACCTGGATTTCAAAAATAAAAACAGAGTAAGATGCCCTCAACTAACAAGCAGGACCCACTACATCAGAGCCCTGGCATTGAAAATCTATTTTTCAAAAACGGCAAAGATCACATCTGAATGTCAGTAACAATAATGTTATTATGTTTTCATAGAAAAATGTAGCATTAGTATTTTTAAAGTATATAAGTATATTTGCCATTTTCAGCAAAAACTATACATTTTAACAAGTCCAGATACTCTGCGTATATTATTGCATTGTCTCATTAAAAAACAAACAAACAAACAAAAAAACTCCTAAGCAGACAAAGGCACCTATTCAATTTCAGATAATGCTCACATAGTCTGTCTTGAAACGTGTTATTGACTTCTAAAGTCACGCACACACAAGTTAGAAAGCATCAGAATTAGATCTGTTTGTGTTTATTCAATTTAGCAAATCCTTGTGTATATTGTGGAACCCTGGGCTCTTACCTTGTCTGTCACATGATCTCTAATTTTACTGCACAAGTCATTCCTCATGTTAGGTTTGCTGCAGTTATACGAAGGGTATCCTTTTAATACAGAAAATATTTTATTCTTAAAGGCTTATTTCTGCTGCACAGAAGCCAGTACCAAAATGTCAGTCAAATCCTGTGGGATGATGATTAGTCATATTAAATCCTGCTTGAAATTCTACAGATCTTTGTGGCTTACTAACACTGCTTACAACAGCAGAGGGGTTGGTGTAGAGGGACAAGCTTCCCTATTTCCTAGGAAAGCCATCTGCAAGCCCACTGATGTGTGGGACTGCTCAGGTCTCATAGTGACACACAAAGAGCCTCAGCAGACTAAAACCAGCTCAAATAAAAGAGGTAACCAGCTCCACCAGATAGGTGAAAATCTTTTGTCTAAAGATTTTCAGCAATGTGTCCATCAGAAAGCTCAGATATAAATTCAGGCTTTGTTAATGTTAGAGTAAGAGCAGCATGGTCATGAGGAGACAGACCTGGTGAAGCGAAGATTTGTATGATGTCATTTCTAGGAACTGGCCAAAGAGTAGGATTCACAGAAATAAACTGAACAGTTTCATGTATAGCCAAGAAATACAAGAAAAATAAATCCCTTTTCCCTTCTTTTTTCTTTCTTTTTTAATAACTTGTATCTCAATAAGGACCTCACATAATGTAAAGCTAATGCCATTCCTCTAATGTTGCATTTGATGCAATTTCTATTCATATAAACAGATTATGAGCTATATTGCAGCAGGACGATCTTTCTCTTTAAAAGCGGAACATTAGGAATTATAATGTAGAAAATTGGGGCAAACTGCCTTCATTTTTGTACACAAAAATACAGAATAACTCAATTTCAAAAGAAGGAACATTGGAATTATAATGGCATCAACTATTATTAAACTACTGAAAAAATTTAGGCTTGTGGTTACCAGTGTAATGCTGCTAGAAGCAAATAATAAAAGTAGAAATTCGTAGCAGAGGTTTCTCAGAATACTTACCACATTCACTTGGAAGCTGTAGTGGAGATGTTTGTTTTCTTGGGAAACAGGAACTGTTGGAAGCAAAGGATGAAGTAGAGCACTTGAATAGAGAACAGGCCCAGACCTATGAACTGATTGGTTTTCCTTCCAGCAGCACCATTTGCTTTCCAGGAGACCTTGGAAAAAATTTTATTTTCTCTCTGTTTCAATCTTCTCACCTGCAGACAGGTACAATAATCCCCTATAAAACCTTTTTAAAACCCACAGACAGAAAGCATTGTAAGAATTATTCTTTCCCACCACTAAGTATTCACAATGCAATGGAGTCTGCAAGATCTAAGCAATCCTTTCATGTACTTAATTCACATTTAAGTTTCTTAATGCGTTCCTGGGCTATTATCATGTGCTGTTTTGAAAGATATATGACCACAATTCACGTTGCTTTAATGATTAAGGAACACTAATATGGTTCTGTGAAACCACAAGCAGCATAACTCAGCCTCCCCTGGTATGCCTGGTCCCTCTATTGGATTGCAAAACAAGCAATAAAACCCCATAAACAGCTGAAGCAGAATGGCAGTTATCAAATAAAATATCTACACAAATATTTAGATTCTATACCACAATGGCATTTTATTTTACCTCATCCACCATGCAATGATCAAGAATACATCATTTTAACTAGTAAGCAATACATTTTGCTGAAATTACCAGAATATACCCATAGATTTGAAGGTCTACATTAAAATGGAAAATTGCAGCAAGAAAAAACACAAAAAGCAACAATAACAACAAAAAAAGTGCAGAACATAATTTTCAAATGTGGACGTTTAAATAGAATAAACAAATATTGGAGATTGACAGCACAGTACTGCCAATTTTTACTGCAGATTCAGAAGGTAAGGACTGCTAAGAAGTGGCTGTAGAAGCAGTTCTGCACTTACCTGTGTAACCTGTGGCCAGGAAACCCAGCTGGAATCCTTAAATTGTTCAACTAAGGGAGCTGAGCATGTAAGGGCCATCCTATGTAATATCCACTGCCATTTCCACAGTGTTTCTGATGATAAAAATCTAATTTTGTTCATGTATGGATAAATATTTTAGTTTAGTTTGAAAATTAAGTCTACAATATCATTCAAAAGGCATCTTAACATTAATTCTTAATATTCGTATCTCTTCCCTCCTTTAATTATTATGAAAACAAAATGAATGCAGAAGTAATACTCTCTAAAATACCCAAGATTGTAAAATAATTCTGCAAGATGTCTTACACTGCACTGAAAACAAACTGAAATAAGAGACATTTACCCCCTCAAAAAACCCACACATGAATAAGATATAAAAATTAATTTTAATCTGCTCAAGTTTTTTAAGCATTCAGTAGGCTATAGCAAAAAAATCTTTTATGCAGTTGTACATCTGCTGAGATGGACAAAAACTGAAAATAAAAATATTATCTTTTTTATCAGCACAGGTAGGTAAATATATTCCACTCCTTAATGATTTGGCAGCTATTACAAAGTCATTATCAGTTTGTGATGTTAAGGAGATAGAACAAAAAAGCAGATTACTGCTCTACACTCAATTTTCAGTGCTTTGTTTCAAGACATATGTGACGGCATTTTCTCTTTAAAAACTAGAACTGTACTCTCATTACTCCTGAAGTAAATGAGACCTTAGCAATAAAATCATTCTGAAGACTTGGGGAATCTTGAGCCTGCTTTGAGCCATTGCAGATACTTCATTTGTTCTACATTTAACCAGACCTACACAGTCTAGATCATAATTTCAGTTGCATGATTATAAATGCAAATTCTGCAAACAGTCTCTTCATAGCAAGGCAGACACAGAAAACTTCACACTTACTGCAATTGCTTCACACCTAGGAAATCAGGTTGGCAATTCAGAACTGAAAAGAACACTAGTTTTTGTAGAAGTAGGGAGGAGATAAGGTCAGAAACATCCTGTGAGGATTTGGAAGAGATTATGGGATCATTTGCTTAGGTGAACTGACATATTAAGCATCTTATATCAGGACTATTTATGCTGTGCTCTTTTTTGCTTCAGAATCCAAATGCAGATGCTGCTTTCAATTTGTAAATTCTAGGCAGAAAGCTGCAGACTGTTTTTGACACAGAGCCATCACACTGGAGCACTCTAACCCATATTTCTGAATTTTCTGTTCCCAGCATGAAGCCCATTCTCCCCCCAGAATTTTGCATTAAATGAATTTGGACTGGAGGTCAAAGTCATGAGAACTGATGGCAATTAAGTCATCTTGTTGCATTTGTTAAAAATAGGGTTGAAGGATACCTGTTCTCACAGCCATCAGTTGTCATCTTCACATAAGAATTTTCACAATGTGAAGATGCTCACAGAATCAGGCAACACTTCATTTTTGATAAGTACAGAATCAAGAGACACCTTAATTTCTTCTTTGAAAGAACGAAAAATCTAAGAAGCAGCAAAAAGCAATTTTATTCCCTTTTAAAAGTGCTTTCAAATAGAGTGTTAACAGCTGATTTATTTTATTCCTCCCACATTCGTCTGTTTGTCTTCATCATTTCACTCTGAGGAAAAGCTGTTCCACTGTTTTAACTTGTGGGCTGTTACTTTTTTTTAGACTGACTGGCGTTGTCACATCCAGTTTCTCTGTAAACCACCCCATAAGGCTCTGCACCTTTCCTGAGTTTTGCTTCTCCTACTGTTATCTGTAAAGTCTGCACCAGAACAATGATTCCACTCATTTCAGCTGCTGTGCCATATGTCAGTGATATGGTTCCAAAACGCTTTTTAAGCTTTGCCTTTTAGATAAATACTTTCACACATGTTTAGTCACAGCAGCAGCAGCTTCAAGAATCCGTGTTGTGTTGGGCACCTGGAAGGATCCAGCCTCAGACAGAAGAGCCAGTGACACACAAGCATTTCCTACTCACTTGATGTGGAATTTGCTGTCACTTCCACCACACATCAGCAGGTGAGATCAGCAGTTTTAAAACATCCATTTCCAAATGCCCTCTCACCTTCTGCTGTATGGGGTTGCCTCCATGAGGGAGCATTTTTGGCTTTCCACTAGGCAAAAAATAAAACCAAAACCCCAAAGCAGAATTCAGGAGAGTCTTTTTGCCTGGAAATGGAAGCAATTAAGTTGGATGGCGAAGCTCAGAGCAACCATTCATTTATGAGAATATCTTTTCAGTGAAATACTAAAAGCAAGTTAAAGAAAAAAAGTCTGATTTTTGTAGGTTTTACAAGTACAGTGGCATGGCTGTGAAGATCACCATACTTAAAACGCAGCTTTTCTTGTGTTATTTCATTTGATTCAGGTCTGCTTTTATCAGACAATATTGTCTATGTGGCCTTTTATCCAAATATGTCAATAACTTTACTACCTCTAAGCCTTAAAAAAGCTGTTTTCTAATTGGGGTGGAAGACAGCGTCAAGAACTAAGAGTTTGGATTCACTTTCTTGCCATAACAGACAAACTACGCTATATTCAAATTGTAGACTTCTCCTTGCCTTTACTTTCAGACTGTGAAACTTCTGCACTTACTCCATGGTACCTTACTGTAAGGCTTTATTAATTCAGGCCGTGTTTTCTCATTCTTTATAGCATCATTTCTATCACTAGTTCCATTAATTCTAGTAAAAATTCTCAGGAGGATATCTATTGCTCTTTCAGCAGGATGGACAAAACTTTTCATTAACAAACAACTCCTCTTTCCCACCTGCCTTCAATGCTTTTTTCTAATTAAAAGTACAATAGCTCCTTGAGAACAACAGAAATAAAACTACTTTCTCTATAAGTTGCATTTTTTACCTGCCCTTCTTAAAGAGAAAAAGACCCACCTTACGAATAAACTACTTGGAGCCCTGGCAGCAGAAACAGGAATTTTCTGTTCTGCTCTGTATTTACAAACATACACAAGTTCCCTTGCTTTTTGCTTTAGCCTGAGGCTTCCAGTATGTAGAAACTTGCTGTCTAAAATGAAACTTATACATTTAATAAGAATTCAAGGCTGTCTGAAGAGAATAGTCTCTTTTATTAACTACATAAGTCTGAAACTCAGCTAGACACTGTTCAGAGTTCTGTAAATATAAGTCTATATTTCACCATGGACATGTTCAGTGACTTAAAAGCAATATAAACAAGGTAATTCCTAAAGGAGCGTGGCATCCTTTTCTCAGTGCAGTCATATCCATCCCAGTTACTGGCTACTTTACTTTACTATACTTTATTTCTTACAGCCTTCTAGAGGAGGTTTTTGTGTTGGGCTTTTGTTTTTTACAAGGAAAAAACTTGCAAAGAATAAGCAGCATGTGAATGGCAAAGATATTGCCTATGTTTTTATACAATATAAAAAATTCAATAACTGTATGAACAATGTTGGTACAACAGAGTGTTTTGGTTAGGAATAGAGCTACATTTCTCTTTTACCTAAAAAATCAACTAGAAGAGACTGCAAAGGGAAAGAAATTCCTTTCCTGCCTACACAGTAGTGTTATAAAGTCTCCAAAGCAGGATATCATGCACATGCTATATCTTGTATAGCAGCCCTAGTCTCATTTAAAAGAAAACCAAACTTCTTAAGCCCAATGTTTCAGACAACTGTTGCCATTTGCAAATACTTTTTGGGAGCAAAAGTTGAATCTCCTATCTCTATTCTTATCCTTAAAAACCAAGGTTTTCCTAAGAAATTCAGAAAAACAAGCATTTTTTTTTCTAGACACTGAACTGACAATATTTCCCTACAGAAAAGCTCTGAATCTGTCCAAATGTGAAAAAACAAAAAAGCAATTCCTTGACCCACAGCCAGACTGTGAGTGTGGAGGATCAACAACGGAAGCAGCACATTGCAGAGATGAAGGTGCAGCCACTGGGACCAGCTCTGTACCAGGCTCTGGTCCTTCTGCAGCCTCCCCGGAGCTCATTCCTCCCTGCACAGCCACAACACTCATGGCAGGGCTGTGGCCATCAGGACTGACACTGGTTTAATTTGCACAGAGCTAGGGCTAAATGCTAGAGCTGGCAAGGAGAGGAACTGAACTGGTTTGAACAGCCACAAAATTATTTCCATAGAGTCTAAAGGCAAAAAGGAGCCAACAAGAGCTCTGTGCAGCAAATAGAAAGGGCATAAAGAGGGACCACACAAGATGGAAAACATTTATGGCTATGAGATTCACAATGTTGAAGGACAAGGAGTAAAAAGTACAAGAACAGCCATTTCCTACTGAATATGTGCAAGTAACTGCAAAGCCCAAGCTGCCCCAAAGAGTGATACCAAAGGATTCAATTAAAGATAGAAAGGATTTATTACTTCCACAGTTTTACAACAGAGCTATTGAAGACAAAGTATAAGGACTGAAATTGTAAAACATTTTAATGCTTCTGAAAACAGATAGCAAGGAAACGGGTTTTTTCTCCAGATAGTATTAAAGCATGTAACACTGAGCAGTCTAAATTAATCCTCTGAGCTGCAAAGCAAGTTGGGCTTGGAGTATTTGGGAGTGAATGACAGATCTAGCTGCACTGGTGAAACAAAGTACAAAAGCAAAGGATTTCATCAAAATTATGCGAAAAGGCAACCAATGTCATTTAAGATGACATCAAAACCTTGCTTTTAAAAACTGTTTCAAATTTTTTCAAATCTCCAGAGACAACCAAAAATAGAGACTGAAATTACTCACTATAAGTCTGTGGAACCATAACCAAAATTAACTGCAGTGACTAAGCATACTTCTCTTGCCAGTAATGGAAAAAAAAAAGAGACATCCTTTATCCATGATAATTTGACAGTAGTTGTTATTATTAACACAGAAATGAAGTGATCAATGCCCTCTCTCTAAAATACAGAACTTTCCATATTAACAGGTGACAAGGTGAGCAGTCTTACTGGAGCTCAATTATAAACCAATTCTGAAAGGAAATATTTCACACTGAATAAGAACTACAAGGACAACACAAAGACTGCTGCAAAGTTACAGAGAGCACAAGTTCTCTTCAAGACTTGTACAGAGTGGGCAGGGATTGATAAAACAATGGAGAAAGTGTCAGCAAAAATTCAACACGCAGTCTGCTCTGCTATAGATTAGCAGAGAATTCAGAAAAGACTTATGGTCAAATCTGCAATTATTTAGTAATAAGTGGTCTTACTGCAGGTTGCAGCCACAATTAACAGTTTTCATCAGAATTTTCATTGTTCAAACACAGGTCTCAGTCTTGCAGGTGATATCCTGCTCTCACCATCTGCACCAGAGTTTCTAGTGCTTTCAGGAAAACAGCAGAATTAAGCAAGGCTGAAAAATACTGATTTTCATTAGATTTCCCAGTCCAGGTTTCAGTTTAGGGCTGTTATTTTTAAGCATTCAGAGATATTAATTCAGCCATCATTTGGTTATGGAAAGTGAAAAATGATGCTCCCAGGATTACCATTTACTTGTAAGAGTACACCCTGCTCATGGAATTTGACACTTTGGATCTTGCACATCTTTATGGAAGTAATCTCCCAAGCTTGGTTAGATGCAACAGATCCAATACAACTCAAAAACCTGGTCTTCAGCAGAACTTTAAAAATACAAGAACCTTCTTCTTTAGGTGGAAAAAAAAGAAACTTACATTACTATCTAAACCTTTAGTTTTAAATCTACAAGCCAGATACCAGAGCCACCCACTGTGAATGGGATTTGTGTGCTTACCAAGCCATTGGAACTTGGCACAATCTCATGCACCTGGAACACTTTATAATAAACTTTATAACATTATAATCAGTGATCAAGAATCAAGAAGTGCAACAAAAGAGCCCATACCATTTTAAAATATCTATGCCTTTATTGTACTTTTTACTGTAATCTTAACAACATAATCAAAGTAGTGGTTTTTGAATATTTCAATATAATATCAAGCAATTTTCTTAAGGACTGATTTAGAACTGCATGCACTGAAGTGATTTATACTTTAATTCCCATGCACTTATCTAAACTGAATTTAATCTGACATCTTATTACCAAATTCTATTACATTCTCCTAGAGGTCTAAGTGGTCTTTTCTAAATTTGCCTCATTTATATAAATTTATGGCATTACCAAGTATTGACACCCTGCTTTTCACCATTACTCTAGGCAAATATAAAAATGTATCAATCAGTGTACAAAGCCTCAAATAACCCCAGTATTTGACTTTTTTCTAGTCCTTCCCATTGTTCTTTAAGTTCCCTACCAATTCCTGAACAAGCATGACTGTCCTGACTTTCCACTTGCCTTAGCTGCTCCAATTTTCCTTAACAACGTTGAATGAGTTACTAATCCTTTCAAAGTGCCATCTCCTAAATCCTGCTGGTTTCCTTCCAACAAAAATTAGAAATAATGGCTACATACACCCTCCCAAAAATGTTGGACTTTGATAATCCTGGTGGGCCCTTTCCAGGAGATTCTATGATTCTATGAAATATTTTTCATGGGTAGCAACACATTTCTGACCACAAGAACTGCTACTTGAAGTACCCCAAAGCTGAGGCCCTGGAAAGTTTTAAGATCAGGATTCTAGACAGGAGAACCTACACTACCGCTAAATTTACTCACTCTAGAAAAATTTTTGTACTATTATGTTATATTCCTGAATAACTGAAATGCATTAACTGCCATTTTCTAATGTCATCAAAATAAATGTTATATCTAGACTTCATACCATTCAAAGACTAGGGCTCCTCAAAGCCAGTGGCAGCTGTGGCACTTGGCACATTCAGAGATGACTGGTAAACAAGGGCTGAAATTGCACTTATTTGCCTCCTCTTCTCTCTTGAAAATACTCAAGGTCAATGGCAACACTGGGGATTATTGTAAAGAAGACAGCTATCTGTGGAAAAACATTCCCCTTGGAGAACTTAAAAGTTCATATTAAAGAAAATAACAATGAACATTATTTGAATATAAATTGAAAAATATATTTCAGTTAAGTTAATCAGACTTAAATCTCCATGGGAAACTTGCAAGACTGTTCTCAATTTAAACACTTCCCAGCAATTTACAGCTTCATTTTGCCAACTTTTCCCCAAACCACACTCCCCCGAATTTACACAACTTAGAATGCTATTCAACAACAGCTGAACAAAGCCTGTGAAGAAGAGGTTTAATATGCTGATGAGAAATAGTGCAGGAAAAAACAGCAGCAGCTCCTGAAAAAAGTCCTCCTTTTTATTCAGATGAAAGATACCTTAGCAATGCATCTCTACTTTCTACACTTTAGATCAACATTGGCAGATCAATTTTCTTATTACGTTTGCACATCTATGACCAGAAATGTTAATTAGCTTTTGGATTCTCTGGCCCCTCATTAGCATCAAAGTGAGAAAAATATCAGGGAGGGGGACAGACAGAATGATGCAAAAGCTACTTGAAAAATGAACCAAACTCCATAGTTTCTTGTACTTGGTGTAGAACTGCTAGATTGAGTTGGGCTCTAAAACTGCTATGACACAGATCCTGTTCTAAAACCTCTGTTACATGGTGACCAGGTAAAGTGGAAGTGTGAATCAACAATAGCAGAACTTAATCTATTTTTCATTTTGCACTCTGAGCCAAAGCATAAAAATGTGAGATGTTGGAGTGAGTGCCCAGGTATTGATGGCAAGGGATGGGTGAGCTCCCAGCAAACAATACACAGACACAGAGCCAGCATACACTGAATTTTGTTATCAGCACCCAAAGGAAAGTTGATTCCAAAGGATGAGATTTGCCTTTAGATACAGTTTCAGTTCCTGGAATTAGCCAGCACTGAGTTGAACTCTTGGTGCTGAATGAATGCAGAGAATGAATGGGGCACCTGCCCCATCCAAACACACACCACTCTGCTGGAATGATTCTTCCTCTTCCTATTCATGTGCCTCTCCTACACTGTCAGTGTTCAATTTCCAGTACAATACACAGACATTTATATAGCAGCTGTATCAAGGGAAAAGGACTTAGCAGGAATCACAAAAATGGATGAATATCAGGATCTGGCCCTTGAAGTGGATTTTGTGTTCAGAGGCAGCTGATTTTAATACAACCAGAACACACAAACACACATTTACATGGTTTGTAAAAAAAAAGGTGAATTTCAGCTGTATTTTCACTACGAATTTGTTGGGCTAAAATGCTTGTTTCCATGGTGAAACAAGACAAAAAGGCAAAAATTTAGAAAAAAATAATTAAAATCTGAGACTGATAGTTCTATTACACGGCGAACAAAACTGCATCTAAAGAAAACATTTGTTGTAAATAAGATAAAATGTTGCAAAATATTACAACAGAATTTCTTTTCTTTTAAACAATATAGAGACACTCGCACATTTTTGTTTCACTATAAGCGAAATCTAAGCAACTTTAGTACTAAAAAATATTTTCTTTTTTTCCCCAAAAATCAAACAATCTTTCATGTTCAATGTCAATGGATTAGGCCTTCTAACACATAAAGCAAAAAGAAAAAGAAAAGGCAATCAGAAAAAGAATTAACTGTTCCAGCTCTCAGCAGCTTACATGTATTTGGAAGCTATTTGATGGCTTTTTGAACAAGATACTGGGAACTTCACATGCATCCACTCATTGCTGAGTGCTCCATGGAGCTGCTCTGGAATTGCATTTTCACACCAGTTCTTTCAGTGAAAGGCTGAACTCCATCACCTGCTCCATCACTGGTTGCATGTGGTTTATTTGGTTATTATTCTCCTGTTCTTTGCAATAACTGCACATGGGATGAACTACCTTGCCATCCCCATGAGCAACTTCTTTTACAGGTCAGCCAACAGATTAAGTTTCTGTCTCATTTAAAAACTCTGTGATAGCAAAGTATTTATAACTGCAACTCCAAAGTAATGACACAATTGCTCTGACCTCTGTTGATTGCTTTTAATTTATATACAGGTTAGTCCTTTTTCACCTTCTGGTCTTGTTGAAGAATATAACAACAAAGCAACCTTGATGAAATTGGAATCAACTGGTAATTAATATTCCATTTAATGGGGATGAAAGCTGTGGCACTCTAAGAGGATACTGCACTTATTACATTAAGCTATATATAACTGCATCAAATGGAATATTTAAGCATTTTCACTTGAGCATTTTACGCGTTAGTAATTCACTTAATTATTTTCTCCAGAGAATGAGTAGTATAGTATCATGCTGATGCATGGGGTGTTATATGAATAAACCTTCAGGCATCAGGATAGGATCAGATACCCCACAGCCTCACTTAAATCAATAAAAGCAGGAGGAAGTAGTGGGAAGAACGCTGCTTCTGGCTTATTTCACTGCTCTGTCTGTACAGCAGGTACACCAATCATGCTGAAGACCTCGCTGCCTTAACTTAATGAAAATGTAACTCATACTTTCACACTTTCATAAAAGTAAAAAGCTACCTATATTACATCCTCATTTAAAATGTCTCTGCTAGACCTCTTGCTTCATGAAAATCATGTTCTAATGAATTTGAGCTGTTTAGGTCATATGATATTTCTACACGGTCACGGCAGTCTCAGAAAACAGGTGAGAATGAATCAGTAGAAAGACTGAGAGGGCATAAACAAGAAACTTCACTAACAACTCCCTGAAGATAAATAAATGAATGTGTCACTATTCTCCAACACATAACCTCACTAACTCAACTAAACCAGTCTCTGTCTAAAATATTTTCTGCACTGTAGCCTATTTTTATAGCTCTGAATTTGATATGGGAAATATTACATCAATAATCAATGACTGCAGAGAGAAATTGAGATGGGAAAGAGTCATAAAATGAGCAAGAAAAGCAAGGAGAAAAGGAACATTATGTTAGAGATCTGAAAATGGGAAACAGGACTTCTGTAATTTTCTATGTATGTGCTTTGTTTTAAACAGTATTTTCTTTTTACTGTATTGGCAAATAGTACCCATAGGTGGGGCAGGAAAAATTGGGAATCAAAGAAATAGAATAAGAGACTGACACAAAAATAGCAATGAAAAAGTTCTGAATTTGATTTGTACCTGATCCCAGCTGTAGCTGCTGCTACAAATGGGTGGCAGCCAGGGAGTTCCATCTTCAGGTCTCAAACTCCACCACAGCTGAGGTGAAATCCAGATCACACTGAGTCAGAGCAGCACCAACATCAAACAGAATTCAAGCTGCAGCACTGCCCTAATTCATATGCTGCTATCCCCTTTCTTGGTGGACTGTTGACAGCTGAGACTAACTCAGAAGCAAAAACCAAGTTTCAACTTGTGTTTTGCTCAGAAATTTCAACTGATTTGGCACTGGAGAAAAGTTGAAATCGAGCTGCTGTGGTGGTTGTCTGTTACCAAGGGATTCCTCCTGTGTAAGTGGGATTGCTACCTAGCCACTCTCTGCCTTTCCAACTATTTTGTGCTGCTGAAAAAGGGATGTGACTTTGGGCCATATTGTCTAGAAACTAAGAACTAAGAAAATATAACACACATTTACATTAACTCATTAATATTACCCTAACAGCACAAACTGTCAGCTGCACTTAGCAAGATGAATATTTCTGAATATTTTGGGAAAAGCATCCAGCTGCTAGCTGGTGAATCACCACAACAAAATGCTCATTCCTCTAAAGAGTTATCCGTCAATGTAAGTAATGCATGGGTTTAAATTCCCAGTTACACAGTCCACTTGACTTGGTCACTTTGATGTCATTCCAGAATTGGTGCTACATAATTGCCATAGTTCTCTTGAAGTCATGGAAAGTTCCCCATAATAAAAGAAAATCAAAATAAATTTACTGCCTTTCTGCCCTCCTCCCCTCCCTGCACTTGACTGCAGTTATTGCAGTAACTGATTTAATTTTCACTACTCATGAAGGTGTTCAAGATCTCCTTGTCCATTTGCTACAACTCCACCTATCTTTCACCTTTCCATCCTCACGAGTGCAGATTTTGGTCCTTGACTGTCAAGGATGTTTTTACTCTTTTTATAGGCATTATTCCACTATAAATACAGAGTCACTCGTAATAGACCCAAGATTTCAGCCTTCCCCTCAGCAGTGCTGGTAGTGCTGTTATTGTGACATGGTCACAACTCTTATCCCACCTGTATAATTTGCAAATCCTTTTTTGCCTGAAGTGCCACTCATGGGTATAAACAGACCTAAACTGTTTACACTGCCCACAGCTCTCACAGACTGCTCAAAGACCACAGGCTCATATAAAAAAAAGTTTCAGAAAAAGGTTGTAGACATTCTCCCTTTACATTTCCCCCATTGTGCGGAAGTACTACTTGTATTGATATTTTCATCAGCAGTATTAATTCTACACACCATCTCGGCCCTTAGTAATTTCCAGAAAAATCAGCATAACAGGGTGATACTTAAAGTGTTATTTGAAGAGTTAGCCATGGAATTAAGAATTAAAATGCACTAGAGGGACAGGACTTCTCAAAGAAAGACCTATCCCCAGCTCCTCACAGTGGGATTTTGAAGGATTCAGAAATTGTAGGAGAGAGATGAACCATCTGTTCTGTCAGCTGGGGGAGGAAGGGGACTTAGGATACTGATCTAGAATAAACTCACTGTACAATATTACATCTTTTCTGGATATTCCAAAAAAGGAGATAATCATAATTGTCTTTTTTCTTTAATTCATAACTATGTATGGTAATACTTTTAGTTCAGCCTTGTGTCTTGGTCTCTGAATACTAGATATAGAACACCCAAAAGCAGAACCAGTTAATTCTAATGACTTTTCACATTTAGAAATATAAAACCAGTGTCAGATCCCTGATCTTCTGAAAATTTCAGAGCTAAACTGATATCTGAATTTTGCAGCTTAGACCGTCCTCTCTATTGTAAAGGGGGGGGGGGGGAAGAGGTTTTTTTCATTACTAATCTTTTGATTTACTTTTAGCTGCTTAGTACAGTTACAAGAGTAACAAATGTGGGTAGAGATACAAAACTTCATGTAAGGTTTAGCTGCAAGTATGTGTATTCCATGATACTAATGAAAACACAACAACCAACTGACTAATGAAGAGCAGGTAATAAAAACGTGGCACGTACAACAAGCTCCCAGTATTTTAGGAGTCGAAGGAGAAAGCACTAGCAAATTGTTTCACAAATCCTATCAGTGTAAGAGTTGTCTGAGCAAATGTTTTCTCTCTTAAAAGTTCACATTACTTGAAGTTTAACAAAAAATAAAGAGCATAAAAAAGAAAGCTGCACTTTTCTAAATTAAATCAAAAGCTCCCATGAGTTCTAGTTCAACCAAAATTTTGCCCTGAATTTAAGACAAAGACATGAATCTCACAGTTAATAGAAGGTCCACTACACCCCTTTTCTCCTAGTTTGGAGCAGCAGTAACACAGGCTTTCTATATAAACAAGAGCTTCAAAATTTAATGCATTTAGAACACATATAGAAACCCTGTAATTAATTAAATTCTTGATCTAATTCAGTGAATTCTAGGGTGGACCAGCAGTAATATGCATCATAGAAGCAACTTGATTTATCTTCCGTATCCAGAAACTGGATTCTCTGGTTCCAGAACAGTGAGTTTCAAAATATCCCCAGGAGGAGCTGAAACTATAGCCCTTATGTGAAAAGGACAAAAGAAACAGTAAAATGCTTTTTCCTCAGAAGCCAAAGTACTGAGCAGCTGCAATGTCTGTATTGAATCACAACCCAAACAATTCTTACCTAGTAAATTATCTAACTCTAGTAATTCACTGGCTCAATAATGTGGAAGGATTATGTCCTAGAACCCCATGGAAAGACAGTGCCCACAGCAGTGTTCTCAGAAGTCAAGTGCTTTGTCCTCACATGTCAGGTAAGGATGACAAATCAGCTCCTTAGGTCACTCCTGGATCCCAGTGCTCTCCATCACCTACATAACACCTGCCACTTTGCATGCAGGATCCCCTTTGCTGCCACCTTACCTTTCAACAGAAAGCGGAGCTGTACCCCGAGAAAAGTTCATTGCAAGGACCAACCCTAAAGGCCAGACATGTCCATCCCCCCTGAACCCTGCAGCACCTCTGGAACCCTGCCGACCCCTCCTGCCCAGCCCCAGGGCACGACCTGCGCTCCCATCCCATGCTAATGCTACTCCGGCAAGCTACAGCATAGCTCTCCGCTTAGTTCGGACACTCGGAACCGAAACACACGAAATAAAGAAATGGTTAAAGGTTTACAGCCCCATGGGTGGTGCCCAGCAGCGACCCAAAGCAAGGGCTGGCCAGCGTGGATGCAGCCGGAAAGTCCCAGAGCAAACCCGCCCAGAACCGGCTGGATTTGAGCCATCCCACACCTCTTTGCCCTGAAGCTAGGGCCCGCTCCTTGTGATACAGCCCGTATATTTGATTTTCAAATGAGAAAGCCGAGCAGAAATGAGGAATGGCAAGCCAAACGTTCAGGAAATCCATAGGAACTGAACTGGCTACAATGAAGCCAGTTAATCAGGAGCTGAGAACCACTCGTAATCACTCTAATTTCCCTAAGCATGCTATTTTCCCAATCTCAATGGGACTGGGAGTGAGGTATTTTGACCCTAGAGCTATCACCTTTCAGACAACCCGTGATTAATCAATCATGCTTTTCATCCAAACCTCCCAGACTACCTTTTGCCAATGTAATCTAATCATCATCTTCCCATCACTGCAGAGCAGTCACAGCCTCCCAGAACCTCCCTCCTCAGGCGTTCTTGCAAGCCAGGGGCGAGACCCCCAGGGGGACAGTGACTGTCAGCAGCTGCCTTGGGTCTGCACAGGCAGGATTATAAATATCCACCACATGCTCCCAATATCTGCACTGATCAGCATCAACCATCACTGCCTCTGCATTTTCTGGAAAGCACTGCCAGTATTGTCACTGGCCAGTGGGTGTCTGGAAACGAGGAGTAGGCAGGCACGGCAGTGTTCTATTCCTGGAACAGCAACTGAACATAAGAGGAGAAGGCAGGCTCATAACATGATCATACAAAGAAACTTCAGTATGGCTCAATCCAAAAATATCCACATATGTGTTTGGAATCCTATTTTTATTACCAATAAATAGAACTTGATTGCTTTTTTGGTATCAGTACCACTTCTAAAAAAAATCACAATTAAATGGCAATACAGGAAGAAGGTAATTATATTTTTTAATAGCTTATTATTTATACAATCTATCCTGAACACCTTTCTAGTAATTCTCCACGACAGTAAGGCTGCATAAAAGAAATGGTTTAATATGCTACAAGTTTATTTGCAATATAGAAATGCAGCTCTAAGAGTTTTGCCAATTTTAAGTACAATCAAATTGCCAGTATTATGTACTCGGTCTTTCTTTTCCTTGCTGTGAAAAGGAAGAGGTAAGAACAGTACCAAAATTCTGTGAAAATCCTCACAGCAGTGCTACTTTACACCTGATGCACATTTTGTTCCCAGCCCACCAATAGTATCACAATTGAGGTCTTTATGTTCTACCCCATAACAAACACTGACAATTCCTACTCTGCTTCTCACAAAGAATCTCTTGACATTGCTAAGTCCAGCAATGAGCAGATCTCTGCTTAGCTGCACAACTCTACACTCAGCCCCAGAGAAAACCAGTTTATCCATTTGGGACAGTACACACTTGTTAGTTAATCCCCAGCAGACAAATTACAAAAGGGAGAATAGCAAATACACAGGTATTTAAAATGATGTGTTTTCAGCATGACTCACCTCATAAACCCCTGGAACCTAAATGGATTAGAAGTTTATAACAGGAGTTTCACCAGAATGTTGGCTTACTACTAGGGCTGGCTTCCAAAATAAAGTTACAGATCCCAAGGCATATTTAGATTTCAATAACATGAACATACTAACTGGACTTACACTCTTGAGAAAAAATTCCAAGGCTGTGTCTGAGGAATATAAAGACTGTTTCATTTGCTTACCACTAATATCTATCTTGTTTCATTATAAAGCACTTGAAGAAAGCCTTATGCATACAGATAATGTGTATTGCTTTCCCTCCATCGTGCATAGCTCGCTTGCCATCTAGTGGGCACAGCACATGAATTAAAGCACAGCTACTCTCGGCAAGAAATGAGCAGTCACAAAATGTGTGGGTATAACAGCTTTGAATTAAATATTTCAACTAGCAGCAGAAAATTACTAGCATAGCTAGCAGGACTGTCTATCAGATTCCCTTGAATGCTAAATTTTGTCCAAGTCCTAGGCAACCTCATTAAAGAAACCTTTAAAAAACACTTTCTTCCATACCATACATTCTTTTTAGTCTTAAAAAATAAACCACAGTGATGAAATCAAATCATAGTTCATCTTATAATACTGCCAAGATAATTTGCAACACGAGACTACTGAGACACAAAACACAAGCACCCAAAGCCTTCATGTTCAAGGCAAAAACATCACCCCATTTTTAGTCTGGAGAAAGAAGAGTTAATAAAAAGCATCTTGCACTTCCTTGATTCAACCCCCCCAAAGTACAGTCAATTAATTACACGTTTAAATTGAGCATTTGATTAAGTGTCTTCCTTGACCAGAGAGCTCAGTATCTTACTGACCTGTGAGTCTGAGTTACAGCTCATTTGCTTTGAAACCAGCCCAGGACAATGAACAGCACGGAACAAAATGATTTTGTGCTTGCTTGCATCAATTTAAAAATGGAGTAAATCCTTTAAATGATCCAGAGCTGAATCAGACTGAAAGGGTCAGTAACCCTTCAAAGTTTTGTATAATTCTTTCAAACGACACTTTGTGTAAGTTTTTTGCATTGTCAATTTTAAGGGGATTAAAATACTTGAAAAATTTATTATAAAAGTCAACAGAGGGCAAAAAATATCTATCAATAAGAAAAGAGAGCTTGTAGAGTCCCTCTAATTTCCTGTTCAGAAAATTGTATTCTGACTCTGTAGTTTGATATCAACAACTAACACACTGTGTACATTTTTTTTCCTTAATCAAGCTAAACATCTGCTAATGACCACAGGGAATGAAATAGGCCACAGCTGGCTAGATCATGCACATGTGATTACTGCTTAGCCACAATTTATGTAATTAGTTACAGTAGTACTAAGCTACTTAAAACACATGTTAAAGATCTAATGATGAGCTGATATTAATGGGTCTTTACAGCATGCTTAAATCCTTCCCAAAGAATGGGAAGGATTCTCTGACATGCAAACAGAACACATGCAGAAAATGACTGTACATCAAAATATTACTGCTTTTAAAGAAACACATGTATTTACTCAAGGGAATATTTCTGAATATGCATGTTTTCAAAAGATGTATCAACCCAAAAGATGGATCACCCTTTTCTCATCACAATCTCAGTTATATAGGGCTGGCAATGCATGGGGAAATTTTTATTGTGGCTATTCATGTTCCAAAGCCTAAACCCTACAAGGGAGAACTGGCCTTCTGGAAGGAATAAATATAAGCACTTATTTTGAGTGAGTCCCTCGACAGCAGTTTTGCTAAATCTATGTGATTCTGCCTCTGGCCAACATGGAATGAGCTGCTGGATTGGGGCCCAGAGAGGCACTTCCCAGCAATACCTGCAGAAATCCAGGTTCAGATGCTGGCAGCCTCAGCCCCAGGGCAGCCCATGCCTGGCTGCTCCTGTTCAGTGCCTGCCTGCCAGGGGCAGGAGCACCTTAACCACTGCAAGGGTGAGACCAGGACACGCTGAAATCCAAGCCACCATTTATAAACAGCCAGTATCAAGGGGAACTGTTGGAATTATGCATAATTACAGTCCTTCAAACATTTCAGTTTAACATCAGGGATAGGTAAAGTGAGGCAGAATGGCAGGAAAAGAGGGAGTTTTGTTTTCTCAATAGACAACATTACAGTCAGAGCTTTTCTTACAAGCCAAAGGATGCCTTTGAGCAAGGACAACTCAGCTGGGAGGGTGACACAGGGGATAGACCAACACAAAATGTTAAACACTGTCTCTTATAACACTGTGGAGGATTTTCTTTCCTTATCAAGTTACAGCCTCTTTCAAATTAATTTCAGTTCTGTAAATTTCAGTTCTGTCCCTCAACTTTTTCTTCAAAATTCAACTGGATGAAGCCCTAGGCAACCTAATGCTGAATTTAGCCCTACTCTGATGGATACTGGACCAGCTAAGCTACTAACCTGGCAAGTTCCCTGAACTATTCTTGAGGTGCAGTTATTGCTTGAGACAAAGTACAAAGAACAGACGTAGTTATACCACAGGATGGGTTCACCACCAAAGAAAGACTATTTCCTTCTTCATCTCTTCTGGCCAACAAATCAATATCTGTTAAAAGTAAGCATCAAAAAAAGGTAATCAGATTAATTTTAATTCCAATCAGTTCAGGGAGCAGATATGATTGATGATCAGAACTAGATTCCTGCTCTGAACTCCTGTCCAGAGCAAAGTCAGCAAGTATTCTTCAGAATCCCTAAGAAACAACACCAAAATGCATAACCTGAGAACTCAAACACCCAAACTTCAGTGTAATTGATGAACATGATAAACCAGAAATTTCTACATAAAACAATACATCTCATAATACTGTGTTTATTACAAATGCCTGCAGGAGTATGTAGGCAATGGAGCATGAAGAGGTATTCATTAAGATTCAGCTTGGCAAACCATTAAACATCCTGTCTTGATCACACCAAACACTTTGGTGTATTACTAGAGGACCACTATATGCATGTTTAAATGTAAGAGCATCCTTAAGCAACTTGCAAAAATGAAACTTCATTCAACCATTCCAAACTCCTGTTGTTTGCACACGTCAGGATTGACTCCAGCTAAGTCAGTAACATAACACTAATCTTTACACAATGTAAAATAAAAATCCCCTATTAAGAGAACAAAGCCTTTGCATTTGTATTACAAGCTCAAGCAGATTTTTTTTCCTCGTGAATTTGAAAATTCATGATTTATAGCAAAGGCCTGGATACTAAAAGGACTGGATTTGGCTGTAAAGTTTCAAGTTCTGCAGTCACAGAGTAAAGTTAAATATCTGAACTCTTAAGGTTATTTTTATTTTAATCTGGAGGTAGATTAAATAATAGATGTAATTATTACCCCAAATTAAGGATTCTGCCCTGCTAGCTTCATTTCCCAATTAGGTATTCCTTAAAGACTGTTTTTTCTAAGTTTCTTTTTCTTTTCTCCGCTGCTTTACAGTTGGTATAATACTGTATTATTTATTTCCATCTTTGTTTTCCTTTTTTTTCAAATAACCAACAGCACTAAAAACATAAAAAAAGATTACCTAAAAACTCTGAAAAAACGTACGCACAGAAAGACTACAGAAACAAATACCAAAGGTCATACCAAAGACCAAAGGTCATACACAGAAGTAGGAAATTCAGTACAACTTTAAAACATTTACATCTGCTTACAAGGTAAAAAGAAAGACCTTTACAAATGTATATTTTGAAATGCTGAACATTCCCAAAACGTGTTAAGTGCTGTAACAACTTAAACACTTCTACTTACATAAATTATCCATATTGTTTCTGTCTGTATGCATACTCCATTTACACTCACATTGTAATTTACTAAGACTGAACTTAGCAAGCCAACTGGAAACAAACACCCTGAATCCAGGGTGAGATCCCAGAACTCCACAGAGCATTCATAGGAAAGATAAATGCTATGCCCCTAACAGGAATAAAACAAGCCCTGCTATACACTACACTCCCAGGTCCTTTAGCAGGAATCAGGAAAGGAAAAGTCCTTTTCTGCATCTTCTTTTGGGTACCTGCTCCCTCAAATTTGCACACCACTCTGTTAGGGAGTAACATCCTTTTCAGGCACTGGCACATGGTAACACAAAAGTCGGTAGCACCCAGTCTGTTTTCAGAGTCGTAACAAACTCTGCAGACAAAAGACTTGGGAAAAACCAGGGTGACTTGTGACTCTTCCTGCCATGCTCAGGCAAGCAGTCGCATCGCATTTGACAGGACTGTTTGTACAAGCAAATGCTGCTTAGAGGGAACATCAGTTGTAGACTTAGGCCCAAAAGAATCCATTATAGCCACAGGATAACATTATAAATTTAACTGAAAAGCAATTAACACCATACATACCAGAAGTCTGTAAAGACATCACCTGGGAGTATGACGTCTCCTAAAACCCTCCTTCTGCCCTGCATTTTAGCTGCATTAAAGACAACACCTTAAGTGCCCACTATTTCCTCAGATGGTAAATTGTAATTCTAAAGGCACCTCCATGTGCTCAAAAACATTTTTGCAGCTCTCCAAATCCTGTAACAACTTCCTCCCTCACCAGAGTCCAATATCTAGGATTCTGATCCAAGTCCAGTTTTTTATTGCTGCAATAAAATGATGGAAACAGAAAGAAAGACAGGGACCAAGAGGACAGCCAACCTGTGAGGAGGGCAATTACACCTCACACACTCGATACCCAGCACCATAACCTAGTTTTAAATACTCACAGTTACAAAATTCCCACAAAGCCCTTCATGATAGCGCCACTATTATTTATCAAAAATATATTCCAACTACCATACTTTAATCTCACAATCTCTGAACAATTTATGTCTCACAAAAATTTACAGCCTTCATCACCGCCCCATTCTATGAAGGACTTGTAAGCCAGTTCACAGCCGAAAGATGACTGGGGTCAGTGTTTTATTGGGTGTGTATTTAAAACAAACAGAAAACTCCAGCGTGTAGCAGGAAGCTCGGGCAGCGCACTAGACCAGGATTCGGGAGAAAAGCATTCGTGTCCATTCCTGCGGGGGTCTCAGGAACGGGGATCTCGCCCCTTATTGCTCTCTCTTAATGTGGGTTGCTGTGGAAGGAAGCAGGGAGACCACCGCGCCCCGCACTACCATCGCCAGGGCTACGCTATTTTATTCTAATTAATTCCTACAGAACCCTCACTTAACTGCTGGGAGGAAAAGTTTACCTCCGACTGCGCGGGGCACTTCCAGCACAGCCGCACCCTGACAAAGCTCCCACACGGCCCGACCTGGGCTGTAGCAGCGGGGTGAGGCCGAGGGAAGGGGCGGAGGAGGGAGGATGAGGAGGGAGGTGGCTGTGGCTCAGGTAGGGGCGGTCCGAGCGCTCCTCCCGCCCCGCCCGAGCCGAGCCGAGCCGAGCCAGCCGAGCGCGGTGATGCGAGCCCGGCCCGGCCCTCCCCGCCCGCCGAGCCAGTCCTGCCGCGTCGGGAGCCGCGCTCAGGGCCCGCCCCGCCGGCGCTGCCCGGCTGGTTCCGCAAGTTTTTGACAGTTCGGGCACGGGAGCCGAGGCTGCGGCGGCGCTGCGCTGGGCTGGGGCCGCGGCGCTCCGCAGCAGCGAGGTCTCCCCGCCGGCACCATGTCCCGGGACCCCGAGGAGGTGAACAGGCTGACGGAGAACACGTACAAAGTGAGTGCGGGACGGGAGGGGCTGCCCGCCGCCACCTTTGCCCCGGCTCCTCACGCGGAAACGCAGAAAACTTTTATCTTTTTTTTCTCTTTACTTTCTCTTCTCTTTACTTTTTTCCTTCTCTTCTTGTGTTTTTTATTCCCTTTTTCCTTCCTCCCCCTTCCCCCCCACCCCGTTTCTCTCCCCGGAGGGATCCCGTCCGGCCGCTCCCTCTCCCCGCGGCCGGGACAAGGCGGCTTCCAGACGGGCTCCTGCCGCTCCACAGGCTCGGTCCGGCAGCCAGCCCGCATTCCCTCGGTGTGTTTCGCTGATAAGGTGGTTTGGAGATCCTGGTGGTTGTGGTCCTCTGCTTGAACCGTTTCCTCGTACGGGCCACAGCCTAAAAATGGCTTAACGCTGAATTAAGTTGCTTGCCAGCGTCCCGAGCTGATAATCAGATTTATGATGGTGCACCCTAGCACTGCCTCAAAGTACCGACTGCTGTGGGTAGTTCAGTCCATGTTGGGAGGCTTTTAAATTTTCCAAAATGCCTCGTTATTTGTAGAATTAAAAATATTTTGTTTATGGGCACCAGACACTTGCTCTGAACTCTTTATCCCTATAAACATACTCCTTCCAAAACACAGCAGTTCTAGTTGGGAAAAATTCCCTTGAGAATCATACTTTTGGTTGGGTAGTGAAGTAATCCATAGTTGTATCTGTAATCCTCGTTCTGTACAATGTGTTGTACCAGAGAAAGCACTCAAATTTGCATGATTGAATGCATTTGCAAATTTAACTTACAGCTGCACTGCACTTGCAGCTTTGAGCCCTAAGGAAAGCTTTCTAATGCATTGTTCCATTTCACTATTTACTAAATTTTTCTGGTTTATTATCAAATGTTTTCGTATTTCTGAAGATGTTGTCATTAGCATTTAAAGGTTTCCAAAAACATTTACTAGGAGTAAATTTTTCTGTTGCTTTTGTTGTTCTTCAACACACATTTAAGTCAACTTTCCCCCTCCCTTTAAGTAATCCAGTTATATTGGGGTCATGTTGTGTTTGCTGTTTACTTTCTTTGGACTTAGATATCAAATTAATGCAAAACTACTGAAAAAATTGAGATTTTCTGGGCATAAATTTTGTCCTCCAGAACCAGCGCAGATAAACAGTCTGGTGCTTTTTGGTATCAGTTACGTTTGTGGCAAGGCCATAAGCAAACATAAATTCCCCTCTCAGAAGAGCACCCTGTAAATACAGGCTCATAGAGCAGAAACCTGGGAAGTTGACTGTTCAGGGCTGTGCCAACAAAGGAGTGCTCTACTCTGTCTATTGACTTCCAGAATGCAGTCAAAACAGTTTTTCAGAGGAGAGGGGAGAAGATCTCCTGTGTGTTTTAATGGATATAATTTAAAATAGGCTTTAAAGGAATGACAAACCTCTAAATAGCAAAACCTTCCCTGTTATTCAGTACTTATTTCCTGGGAAAGTTAAAGTTTTAGTTTTGTTTTCTCTACTAATTCAGAGGGATCTTTAAGATTGAAATAACCAGGAAATCCACAAAGGAATACAAAGTTAATGTTGACAGTGTGATGAAATGTCTCCTCTGTAGGTATTTTGAGAGGTCTGGCATGTTGCATCACATAGCTCGTACTCACAGGCCTGGAAACCCTCCTGCCCTGCCCTCATTAAAAATTGAAACTTTATCCAGATAAGGTATAAAGGCTGCTTCAGATAGAGAATGGATTCGGGGTCCACTTTAAGGCAGTTATTTCTATATCAAAGTTGAAATCTTGAAAGCAGTTGGTTGCCCTTTAGGGGGAGAGAGCAGGAGCCTGTGTATTCAGCACTGGCTGGGACTGTAATCACAGCTCCTCCATCTAAAACAAATGAACACCTCTTTGTGCCGTGCTCCAGCCTGTGTGGAGAGTGCTCTCCTTTGTTCAGCAGTGCTCATGACACTTCTGCTCTTGCCTCAGCCATCCTAGCACTGCTCACTGCCTCAAACACTGCTGGGATGGGTAAAATCCAGAGCAGAGCTTCTGCTTCTCCTACTTGTGAGAAGAAAGGCTTTTTCTGGGGAAAAACCAATTCAGTGCAGAGATGGCATCTGTGCTGCAGGACCAAATACAGGCTTAAGACTTCTCAGAAAAAATCAAATTTGGGATGACCTGGAAAAATAATAGAAAATTAAATTGAATACCTTGCTGGCCTGCTATTTTCAGGGGGGGGGAATATTTTGTGGTTTGTTTTTTTTTCTTCTTTCTTATGGTGCTAATCCATTGGATTGATTAAATACATAGTAACCTGTGTTATACAAAGCTTCAAAATATATTTACAGAAGTCATCAGGTGGCTGAGTAATAACCTGAGTTATTTTTATCTTGTTCTTCCTTTCTTCTGGCAACAACGCCAGAAAGTGAATACCTCAATGTTTTCCAGCTAACCTGACTAAATAAACAGCATAATTCACAAATGTGTGTCCACGCACAAAAACCAGGGCTGACATTTACCCTTTATGTAAGACCTGAAGAATCACTTTAATGCATGATAGGAATGGCACGTGCACAATGGAGCCCAAGGGTGTGGGAGCCTATGACTAAAGAGGGCCACAGCCTCCCTTCTGCCTGGAACTGCTGAGAAGTTCCCTGGTATGACACTGCCCTGCCCTGCCAGCTCCCTGGGGACATGGGGGGACGCTGTGGCATCCCCTGATGCACAGATGGTCACTTGGTCACCCCAGAAAAGTGGTTGTGTGATGTGTCCCTGCAGCCTGTACAGGTTTGCTGCTGGAAGTGGGGGAAGCTGCTTGGCATCCGGCTGTGATACACGGAGTGCAGGGGAAAGGGGACAGGATGGGGAAGTGCTGCGGTACAGACCTGTCCTCCTGCCTGCATGGGCCAAGGGCTGGGCAGGCAGCTCATAGTGCTCCTGTGGGATGAGGTTTCCAGAGCTCTTGATAATGGCATGGTTGGTGTTGCTCATCTTGGATTTAAGAGATATATCTCTCTCTGTATTCAAGTGAACCTTACCCAGAAATTTTGATTATCAACCACAGCACAATTTTAAAAACCCCAAAACACCTACTCCTGAAAAAAAACTTTTGTTCTCCCCAGAGGCATTGAGAATTATTTTGGTAGGCTATATTGTTTTATCACAGAAATATATCTGATAAAGTCCTAAATTCCTTGTTTCTGTATTTTAAAAAGACTCACAACTATATTAAAATACTGGACTTATGTATCAAACTTCAAATTCACCTATGGTCCCAGCACAAGCTGCAGTCAGGCTGTTGCTTTGCATCCCAGCATTATAAATGTAACTTAGGGGAAGAGGAGCCTTTTGGGAGTTTGTATAAAAGCCAGTTCTTCCTCAGTACAAATTATCTCTTCTGCCCTTTTTTAGAGTTATGCCTACTTGAGGTCTATTCCTGGGCATGTGTTCATAACCTGAAAAGGTTTGTATTTGAAACACACTGATGGTGATGTATTAATGTTTCTCTTAAACAAGAAATGTTCCATCAAGACGACTAATAACTAGTCATAAGAACTAGTCTTTTTGAATAAACACTGGCACCTTGATTTTGTCTTTTCCATTCTGTTAAACCTGTTTCAAAATAATATTAAACCAACATCTTAACATGAGATGTGCTGAGGGCTCAGCTGTGCCCATCTGAAAATTGTATTATAGATTTCAGGAGCTAAAGGAGGAGATTAAATGCACTAATATACAAAACGTTTCAAGTACAGTAGAGTACAGTATTATTTCCTTTTTGTACAGTTTTTGATTCTTCTCAAGGGGGGTCTCAGGCAGTATGGCAACACCAGAGACTTCTTTAAAAATTACTCATTTTCAAATTGAGAAATAACAATTTAAACTAAATCACTAGTAGCTATACAGAGCTTAGCTATGAATAGCTGTAGTGATGGTAACAGGAGTGGTGGTAGACATCAAGATCTACTTTTCTCTGGTAGTTTTCTAATTTCAGAATTCCACCCCAGTACGTTGTTACTCACTCTGAGTTGCCTGCAGGATGTATACTGAAAACTGCAGGGAGTCTATGCATTGTTTAGTTGTGTTCATACCTGCTGAGCTATTGTTCAGTGAGGTGTGTCTTTAAGTAAAAAGCAAAGCTGAGCATTTACAGGAAGGCACTTTTACAATGGCTGTCATTTGTTTTGAAGATTAGCGTTGTTTATATGACTATCAGGAACTGGGGAAGATGTAATACCCACACACAACAAGTGGAAATTCAGGGCTTCTTCCTCCTCAGCCAGCTCCATGCTACCAGGCTGGATAACTCACACTGGTTTCATGTGGTGGAAGGAACACAGCAACTCTTATAACAGATTCTATGAGGATTTAATGACTCAAACAACCAGAATAGGTTTCTCTTATGCTTTTTTCCCTTGGAAGGTCACTTTTGCCAGCTCTAAATATCTCTGCATAAAAGATGTTTCCAGTTGCCTGTTTTGAAAATGTTTCCCTTTATTTCCATTCATCCTAAATAATAGAAAGCTGTAGGATGTGATCATGCGCCTCCTCTTCTCGTTAATTATTCTGTTCATGAGAGGTAGTGTGTCACTAGAATATAGGACACACGATTGGCAATTAGGAGGCCCTGTTTGTGTGCCTCACTGTACAGGCAAATGATGTGTTGTGAACCACTTTATCTCTCCCAAGCTCTTTCTCACTTTATGATGTTTATTTTGATTAAGACATAGGTTTTATTTCCATATCCTTGTATACCAAGGCAGATAAAAATAGTTATTTTCTGAGACTTTTGACAATTTAAAATTCATTTTTCTCCTGATCAGAAATTTCTTTGTTCCTCTGTCCTCCTTTTTGAGAAGTTTGGAGATCTGACTTTATTGTATTACTTGCAATTTTGCACTGGTGTTCAGTCTCACTCATTTGTGTGACCTTTTCTTTGGACTAAAAGTAAGAGAAGCTATAAAACTGTAAGACAGGGTAAGAAAAAGTACCTATACAATTGATTTGAGTTGCTCTTGTCTCCTCTAACTTCTGAAGATGAATAAAATACTACAATAATTTTAATTTATCTGAAATGTCTTGGTAATATCAAATCTACAGCTCATTCTGAAGAGGGAGTTGCATGTGACAGTTTCCCTTTTTGACAAAGTGCTCTAGATACTTCTGGACTTCAAAGACAGCCAGTGCTTACTTGTGGTTAACTGTATAGAAACACCACTAGAAGCACAGCCAGGTTTTTTGTTTGCTTTGAGAATCTAGTCTTCAGTAGAAAGGAAAAAGATCACATATTATGCTTTTCTTCTAATGCATGAAAGGGAACTAATCTGAGAATTATTTCATCAGGTCATCTTGGAGATGTGGCAGGGGGGTCAGGGAGAGTTAAGTTTTTCTATTGAACAGAAAGCCTTGATTGAGATGAGCCTTGCCCAGTGCTGTGAGGATCAGCTGATACCCAGAAACCGAACTGTGGAACCAAGCAGATTCCAAAGGGGAATTTCCATTGCAGGGGTTTTTGCCTTTCTCAGGCATTCACATCCCAGGACTGGTTCTGCTAACAATCAACCTCTGTGGCAGTGCAAAGCCTGAAACACTTCCAGAGACTGCCTGGGCTGATGGAGAAAAGATCCATTAGTTGTGCTCCTTCCAGCTGCTGCTGCAAATTGTTTCTTCACCTTGCCCAAGGGTTTTACACGTACCTTGAGCAGAGGTGACGTCCTGGAGCTCTTCCTCTGGGTTCCCTGTGCTCCACTGGACCTGTTGTATCTCCAGAGCGGGCTCTGTGTCTGCCGTACACAAATACCTGCTCTGGATCACAAGACCTAGTGAAAAACAAGAGCTGTGGGGGATGGCTTCAGACAGGGGAGCTGTTAAGGGTAATTTTATTGGGGTTTGTTCATTTCCTTCTGAATGAAAACAACTGACACAGGTGCAACCACTGGTTTGAAATCTGAATTAGAAGATGTCAGGAAAACTGGAACCTTTACCCCTGAATGCTTAAGGCAGTCATTCCAAAAATCAGACTTCAAGGCCAATAATTATCATGTTATTCTTAGAATTTTGGGGTAGGTGGCAATAACGGATTTTACTCTGTAATTTTTTGTTTTGAGGAACAGGGTTAGCATAGGCAGAATCTTTCAAGATTATTTTCAGTATAGAGTGGCAATTCAACGTGGCATTGGGATTTTACTTGCCATGGATATACACCATCATGGTACATCTTTTTTTCCCCATACCCTTGAAAATACAGGACTCTTTATCCTGAAACAATTCCCCAATTCATTTTTTTTTTTTTCCTTGTGATTCACTGACTCCATGTAAGTCAACAGACATCATCTTTAGTACACTGCTGGGAAAAAATAGCAAAAAGTTGGAATAGGAAGAAACAACTTGCTCCTTGGAACAAGTGTCTCACAGTCAGAGTGCCTCAACAAGGAGGAGAGAACAGCCACAGCAGCAAATTCAAGAGCTGGGGCAGGAGGAGGGATGTTCCCAGACACCAGAGCCTGAATATCCATCGTGCTAAGTTGTTAGAATAGCCCTTGGCATTGTTGGCTCAGCCTGAAACACACTTTCCCAAATGATTTCTGGATGTGGTTTGTGAGTTAACACAAATCAAGGGCCTGGGGACAATAGCTGGTTTGTTTGCAGTGATTGCATTTGGGTGGGTGAGAGTTTAATGGGACAGACCAGAAAACAATCCCAGTTGCATTTAATTCGTACACAAAGGCAGTGAGGCCAGGTATTGTGGGTGCTTTTGAGGTAATTTATGCCATCCTAGTATTGGAATCAAATAGTTTTATTTATTTTTAAAAATCTATATTTTTATTCAATATGACAAAGTATTGTTGGAGTTAATCCTTCACGTTTTTTGTTCAGCAAAATTCAGGTATAGTGCTGTCTTTGAAAAATAATAAAATTCTGTCTGCATCGCCTTGCCTGAAAATCAGACAAATGTAACAGTATTGGTTTTTTTTGGGTCCACCTGTGTACTAAACATAAATATTTTCATTCTGTTAGTAGTACAACAGACAAAAGCTTGATAGTATTTCACTTGTCTTGAGTCTTGTATTTCTTGTAAACAGAAAGCATCTGTTTTGAGTTCCTTGAAATTGACACTTCTGCTATGTGAACAGTAGTGAGTGGTGTCATAAAAGTATTGCCATAAAAACAGTAAGGATAACAGAATGGTGTCTACAGGTATCTCATTATCTTCTTTTCATGACAATATAATTTCACAGAGTAATGTCGTAGCCATAGTTTTGTAAGGAAGATTCTGGGGAAAGGAGGTCTAGAATCTGCAGGCTGTAGAATTTGCTGGGAATGAGAGCAGTCCTGCCTTGAGCTGCTGGATTTCAGATTCTGGTTGTTTCAGCCAGTAATTTTATTTAACAGCAAAAGCAGCTGCAATGGAATTTTTTCCCCCTTCTATTTAAATAAGGTCATAGTTTTCATTTTGTTTCTGAAAAAAACATGGCTTTGCACAAATTTCAAATAGACAATAAATGCAGCAGAAAAACCCCAAATAGATAGCTAATTTCCCTAAATGTGTCTATAACACAGAAACCATGAGATTTGGTGAACATCACCTACCATAATAGATGGTCTTGCACAAACTTTGATCACACATTTGATATCCTTTTGTATTATAAACAGCCAGACTCCTTTCTACCCCCTGTTGCAATAACTTTTTTTTTCCCCATTTGTTGATCTTAAATGCTCAGTTTCTTCTCCCTTCCATCCTTTGTTTTCCTGTGCCTCTCAAATCCTCCAATTTTCATCCATCCATGGACTTCTCAGTTGTAAACTAGGCCTGAATGACACTGAGATTAATACACCCACTGTGGAATCGTCTTGGTTATAAAACAAATTTTGTTTTCTTTCACTAGAATGTTATGGAACAGTTCAATCCCGGACTGAGGAATTTAATAAATCTGGGGAAGAATTATGAAAAAGCTGTTAATGGTAAGTTTTCCAGGTGCTACATTTAGAAAGAATGTTTAATTCTCATTTAAATACACATATTGGATATGAGGGTTGTATATATAGGCTTAATTCCCAAGCTGGACTTTAGATGTGTTTAATTAAGAGGGAAAAAAACCCAACTAACAAGCATAGATATACAAATATATGTACCTTCTCTCCAGTCTTTTGGGGTTTTTCCAATGTCCTGGAGAAGTTGTATCACAAACACTTAGGCACAGAGCTCCTGCAAAATAAACTGAAAGTGGATTTAAGTAATTCACATTGGAATAATAAGTGAAAAAAACCGAAGTTGTGTAAATTAGGTGTTATTTTGTTCTGTCTCTGAAAACACCTTCTAGAGATATTTCACATTCTTAGATCTGTTCCTGCTCACCTACACACGTCACTACTTAAGTAACCCTGAGTATAGAACAATATGAATTACTTCCAGTTGCAGGGGTGGATTGATTTTTGTTGTTGTTGTCCCTGCTAATCCTGATGGTATCTTTTTCATTGAGTCAAAATCAGAATGAATTTGAATTTGAATCTAAGGACCAGTCTCTCACACATTTTAGAATATAATTGCCTGCTTCCATTATTGACTTCACAGAAACAATCTAAATAGGGTTTTCCAGGACTGGGCTCCAGACTCCCAGAGCCTGCACTGTGGGACCTGCCAGAGCCTGCTCCATTTTCCCATGCAGACCTGTCAAACTGCTTGATACCATATTAAAGCCATGTTAAATATCTCTAATTTTGCCTCACTCAAGCCTATGGCACATCTTTCCCCTCCTGTAATGCAGTCCTTTGAGAAATGGGATCCTGCAGAAGTAGTGCATAGCCAAACATGCATTGAAATCTCTCTTCATGCAAATTTAGACCTGGTTTGAGAAAAAGATAAAACCAAATCCTGCTGGAGATGAAAATAGGGAAATGTTGACTTATTTGAGGCAGTGCCTAACTTGATGGATTAACATGTGGTTACCTAATACCTGACCTTAGGAATTACAGGTAGTACCAGAAGGAATAGCAAGTGTTTTCATATTCATTTGAAATACTTCTATACTGGCTTCTGGGGGTTCTGCTTTTCACACACTTTGCTGTTGATATGTCACATTTTGGCTTTTGTTATGTTTGTCATTAAGCCTAGCTGATAAGGTATATCTAGCATGAATTCTTAATTTAAAATGAATATTTACAGTGTTGCAACAACTGTTGCAAAGTCATCTTTGGACTCTCATAAATTGGTAATCTTTCCACCATCAGTTCTGAGTGGTGTAAATAGATCTGTAACAAGGAGTAAATACTCTGTTGCTAATCAAACACTTTGCAGCTTTCCAAAAAAGTTGGAGTATGCTGACAAAGAACATAAAACTTACAAGAACTCCAGATATGTTTATAATGTATTTTTCTACACTTTGAGGACAAAAGGTCAAAAACCCTTCCTTTCTGCAGAAATAATTTATATGCCATAGTACTGGTGAAGGGACTATACAAGCAGGGTTCTTGATTTAGCTTGGTTAGCACAGGAAAAATCATACATTTCCTTCCTTTTTTAGTACTTGTGTTAGGAGAAGAGAGTGACTTGGGGCTGTCTTGAGAAAATACAGATAGGAAGAGTTGGACTGGCATCAAATCCTCTTGTACAGGTGGCACTCTGCTCCATCAGTAGTACTGGTATAATAATTCTGCTCAGAAAGTTTGAGTACAGAGCAGCTATGAGGCAGAGCTTAGACAAAAATCACCCTTTCTAATGCAACAGAGCCTCAAAGAGAATCTTTGTTTGATTTGGAAAATTTTCAGGCTTCTCGGTGAATATACTGTTATGCAACAAAAGATGTCACCTTACTAGTAAAAACTATAAAATACAGACATTATATAATTGGCAATTATATTCCTCTCAGAACAAAAAAATACTCTAAAGTCAACAGCAAGGCTCTGCTTGACTTTCACTTAAGGTCAAGAGTGTACTACTACAAAAAAATTATGACAAATAGCTTCAATAAGTTATTTTTCACATTAAAGCCTGCCACTTTGTCCTTGTTATTTATTTTCTGTGTGGTGTTCAGATCAGTTGTAGACACTGAAGATGCAAGGCAGCCACTGTAAATCTGTTCCCTGTGTGAGATGTTTCTCCCACTGTGCCCCCTGCAGCTCCAATCCCGACATTTCCGTGCTCATTCCAGTGAAACTGGCTTTGCTGTTTAAATCAGCCCTAACCAGGAAATGATTAACTGGGAATAACTGCAACTTCATGCTATATATTAAGAGCTTATTGGTTCCTGTAATAGCCAGCTTCAGAGGGAAATGATGACTTGTTTTTGAGGGGCTCCACATCTCCCGGGACAGCTGCAGGTCTATGGTGTTGAGGCCAGTTGCCATTTCCCAGGTCCCTGGTCTGGGTGGTCACCACAAGAGACCTCAGCACTTTTAGTAAGCTTGGGATTGCAGTTTGGGTTTTTCCAACAGTTTTCTCTGTACCAAGGAACTTTGCTAGTTCCTGACCGATGGCATAAGGCTTCCCACTAGATGCTGATTGCCTCTGGGTATGCGCGGGAGTTGGAGCTGAATAACAGGCTGAAACTTCAGCAGTATATTCCGCAGTTCTGTCTTCATTTCCTGGTTTCACAGATCAGCAGGGAGCACAGGGACTTTCATAACTTTCTCTGACAGAAGCATTTACTTGTTGCCATATACCCCTCTCTTACTCTGTGCTCTGGATGACAAGACTTCATAGGATCATACATTAATAAAAATTGAAGATATTTTGATTTTTTAACAGTTGTGTTTTTTTCACTCACCCCCAGTTATGGTAGTGGCTGGAAGAGCATATTATGATAGCCTTGCAAAGATTGGGGACATATCAGCTGATTCTCCAGTTTCTAAAGAATTAGGTAAGTGAAAACTAATTTTTTTAATTACTCCAAAGATAAACTTTATTTTTGCTTTCCTGCTGGCAGTTCACAGAACAAACATGAAGTGGATAAGGATCAGTAAAAGTATGTTCTGCTCTTATATAACATGGATGGAAGGGATTAGATGCCTTTAAGGCATATTATTTCTCAAGACACTTACAATGTTTTGACAAAATTACCTTTTTTCCCCTCCTTTTGTGAATATGTATCTTCCTATGCATTCAAAAGCACGTATTTTTAAGCTCATATAATTCCAAAGTAAATATGAAAAAAATGTATCTTGATTTTTAATGCAGAGGTGAAGGTTGAAATAGTTTTGCAACAGAATATTGGTATGAGGAGTCCTCGTGTACAAAAGCAGTTCTAAACTAAAACAATTTTCTGGTTGAGTGTTATTGTGAAGGGTTCAGTTTTACTTCACTACTTTTGATCAAGTATATCACTAGAAGTTCTCAGATGCATTTATATTCATTTTCTACTTGAGCTTTTGAAAGAGAAACTGTAGACTCAAAGACACATTAATTTTACATTAATATAAATCCACTTCAAGTTCTGTACTCTTCTGAAAATAATTTCTGAATATTTGAAAGATCAGCAGCAGCACTTGACCTTGACCACTTCTTTAGGCTGAGCAGTATAATTGCAACACTGGGCAAAGGAGCACAGAGTATTTGTAATATTTCTGACAAACGATTCTCATGTCACTGCAAAGCAAAGAACTGGGACCTGTACTGCAAAGAGAAAACATTTGCTTAATGCCTTCATTTGTTTTTTGACAAAAATAACTTGATGAGGTGTCTTGCCTCTGAACTTCTGATTTTGGGCAATGTAGGACCCTTCCAATGATGTAACTTGTATCTCTTCCTGTAACTCACAGCTGTTAATTCAGCTGATTAAAATGGATGGGTTTAACAATTTTTTTTCATAGCTCTGGAGAAGTATAATTGAGGGGACAGACTCCTTTTGAAAGGTGGTCCCTGGTTTCTGTGGGGCTGCCTGCATTTTTATGGTTTGTTCTGAAAGCACTTGTGGGTGAGTGGTGCGGTCTGTGCCGAGGGCTGGGAGTGGTGGAACAGCAAACAGGGCAGAGCAAACAGTCCCGACCAGCAGCTCCTCTGTTTGCTTTGCAGGCTGTTTACAGAGAGCAGAGCTGCTGCTGTCAAACTATAGAACAGTTAAAAGAAATGGCTGTGCAGAGTCTTATGAAATAGCAGAAAATGCACAATTAGTTTTTGCAATCAAGCAGTTGGTCAGATGCATGGAAGCAACTGATTTATGACTTGTCACTGTGGGACATTGTCTGCTTATTTGGAAATGTTATTATTGGGTAATCTGCTGACTTCTGAAAATAGCTGGTTTTCCCTATTATTTAGGGCAACACAGAATTGTGATTGAAAACACATTTTTGTTTAACTATGAATTCCATCCTGCAATTACAAATCTTTTTCAAGATATACTATATTGAGAAAACACGGCCTTCTTCCCTGCTTTCTGTTCACCTTCTGCTTTAACTGTTACTGCATAAAAATCTATTCTTCTTAAGGCAAATAGTAACCCTGGATTTCTTCCAACATAGTCTCTGATGGAATACTTAATTTAGAGATAAGGAAAGTCCATGAATGCTGGAAAAGGCAGGATAATGTGGTTAGGAGTCTGTGACAGATCATTTGCATTTTCAAGAAAAAGTCTTACAAGTTCTGAAGCTGGGCTACAGTATTAGACTATTTACCAAAGAAATACGATACACCCAGGTGTCTCTAAAAGTATCTTCTTGAAAAGAAAAGTGTTTACTGTACACTTTTGTGTTTTAATAATATTGCAGTACATGCTGAGTAGAATGGGGTGGATAAGGACAGATTTTGGACCCTTTAACTCCAGGGGAGCTGCTGCAGCCCCCTGTGCAAATCTCATCCATGAGTTCCTTTAGATTTGCCAAAAGACAAGTGGTTGACCACTAGCAGCTCTGTCATGCATAATACTTCTGTTACCTCTGCCAGCTTAGAGGTGGTTTCACAGTTCAAACCCAAACCTGCTGGGTGACCTGGAGTATTCACTGCCAATGTGATGTAAAGATTGGTATCAAACCCACAGGCAATCCTTCCTCCTCACAAGGAAACACACAATGTGGGCTCCTGACGTGAGACAGTAAGATGGACACCAGCCACACAGAAGGGTAGAAACAGAAATGGAATAGAAATAAAGGAGATTTTTTTTTTAAGTAGAGGGTAGAAAGCAGCGAGGCTGGAGAAGTCATGGGGAAAAAAATAAGTAAAAGTACCAGAAGTCCTTTCTTCTGTTGAATGAGATTGGAGCAGAAGAGGGAAATGAGAATGAAAAGGAAATCTGGATATTCCAGCTGATTCAGAGCTTTTGTACTAAGTATCTCTATCTTTCAAGTCTGGCTGAAGCTCTCTGAATTATTTTAATACAGAATAATTTAAGCAAATTGAGGAAGTAGAAGAATGTACTACAGTCATAACACAATCTTTATGAATAAGGGATGAGTTGATGAAGTCAACATTCTTTCTAATTTTGTATTTCCCTAAATTTCTGAGCTTGTAGTTCCTCAGACTTGGCTATGAACATTTAAAGAACAGAATCTGAATTTATTTTCCTCAAGCTATTTTGCAGTATGGAATTTGCATACGTTTTTTCCTAGGCATCTTTTGGAAATCCCTTTAGGAAGAAAAGATAGAAAACAAGAAACTGCATGTTTTAGAATTTTAAGATTTCATACTCTTTGAATTTCTGCATACCACGCCAGCACAAAATGCTGTGTTTTCAGTTATTCAGTAAAACCAATTTCACATAGACACTTCACCATGGTGTTAAAATAGTAACTTTCACGTGTTGCTAATTGTTTTTGTCTTGCCCAAAACACAAAGTCTTGTGAGGCTTTGTCATGTCAATTTTTAGTGCTTTTAACTTAAATAAAATCTCCTCTAGTAACACTGGCTGTCTCTGTAGGCTTCACTTGTACAAGGAATTGGGAAGTTATTTCCTGCTTGCCTATGGAATTCTGCTTCTCATATCTTCTCCAGCACCTGCTAGTTATTGTAGCTTCGTCTCATTTTATATTGTGGGTGTAAAGTCCCACTTAGTTTGTTGTGTAGCAACAGTATCTACAGCAGTCACTCACAATTACATTATGGGTCTGTACCTAGAGCTTGTTGCTCAAGAACTAAGGAGTGTAAACTATAAATTGCTTGTACAAATAGAAGACAAAAAAAAAAATACTACATTGCATGGTTTTGATCAATGGAACTAAGAAGATCAGTATGTTAACAGGACAACCAGAGGAGACAAAGGTCTCTTCCCTAATCTAACCAAGACTGATAATTTATTTAAAAATTACTCTGGTTTACAGGCTTGTTTTTTATAGTTGTATTGTGTTAAAACTTAATTGGAAACAGGTATGCAAGAGCTTATGCTCATCTGCAGTCTAAAATGTAAGAATTTGGGAAAATTTGGGTTCCTTTCAGAAGAATTTTTTTGGTTAAAAACCACTACAAACGGTCTAGAGAAACAAGTGTTGAAGTAAAAGATTGCTCTTTGTCGTGGCAGTCACAAGATAGAGAGAGGAGGGGAGAAAACCCCAAAACTTCTCATGGTGCACAGAGGAAGTGGAGTTCTTTCCTGACAGAGGGTGAGCCCTGAACCTGACGTTCCTCTCACACACGAAAGAACAGACTGTTCTTCAGGTTAAAAGACAGGATTTGAACACATCCACAAAACACTTTTGCCTGTCAAGTGGTGTAATTTTAAAGATCTCCATAACTTTGTCATGTGTTGTCAAATACAGAACCTTGTGGTATAGTAATACCACTTTATTTTACATAGTAATAGAGTGGTTGCAGGAATTCTGTGACATGAATAATGGGGCAGGGGTTCTCTTTATCCATGTTTCTCGTTTTTTGAGAGCCTTTATACCTCCTGCTGTTGGGGTTACTGCATATTAGTTTGAGAGTCAGGGCTGATAAACCTTCAGTCAGAATAAACTAGCGGTTGTTGGTGAATAGACCTGCTATTTATCAAAAATTTGGCATTTCTTATGAATATCTATCAAGTTTGTAAGTTACAGTTCTTGAGTAACATCTAACAGTTTCACAAAGATACTTTAGTAACTGTTTTCTAGCTTTTTGTAGAGCAAACTAACAATTAACCATTAGATAATCATGTATATTTAATACTAATAGAATCAGTAGTGTGAGTTTCAATCTGTAGAGAGTTGTGATTTTTTTTTTTTAGTGATAACCATTTTATTTTTGCTTTGCAACTAAGAGAAGCTCTATGGGCTTTTCTCCCTCCTCATTATTTTCAGAAATTAGAGAATTTCTGTGTCAGAAATTGTGAGCTTTAAATGGTCAACTCATACAGAAAAAATTTTGGAACTAAAATGGAAAATTCTAATTTTGCTAAAACAGACATATGTACTTGCTGAAAAATTTCTAATCAGACTGTAATGTAAAGCAGTACTTTCTATTTAAAATATTATCTTGCAAGTATTATTCAAAACTGTGTATTTTCTTCCTGTTTTCTTCCTTTTTTAATCAAAATTGCCACTAGATTATTTTTCAGAGCTCTAGCTCTCTGTTGTTAATTCTGGGATACAGCACTTGTGTCACTCTCACTAGTGAGAAAACCAAGCAGAAAAAGAGAAAATTCCATGGTTTAGAGTGAATGTAGCTAGCTGTACTTTCATTAAAATAAAAAGGGGAGGGAGGAGAGTGGTTGTCTCACTTTAACACATATACACTCACCCTGTCAGCTGGAATCCAGTTTCACTTAGAAAGATGACACCTGCACTGTTCCCTTCTCTGGCTCATTTCACCTGAGGAGGAGAGATCTGACATCTTGTCCACCCCACTGCATCCCTGCCATCCCTAGGGAATCAGCACCCTCGGAATAAATTGTGTTGGATAGAAAGGAAAGTGAAGGTGCCAGCAACTGCAGAACCTTTAGCACCTCATCTGGTGGAAACTTCTGGGAAACCAGCTTAGAGGCTGCAGTTTAAGTAGTTAGAATCTGGCCAGCTTTTCCTATGGAGCATTAATAAAAGAGTCTTCTGCTATATTTATAATGGAATTTCATTTGAAGAAGCCACTCCATTCCTGTGCTATAAAAGGAAACTACAGAGAGCTGTATGGAAAGGGAAATAAAAAGTATTTGTGGGTTTTGCAGGAATAAGGTTTTGTATCTTCCAGTTATACTGTAACATTCTGGGCTTGTGCTATATAAACCTCTAGTCTGCTAAAACAAAGGTGGAAGGAGATGAGCCAGACTTGGGTGTAAGTTCTGTAATATTTCCCTGTTAGAATATAAACCACAAATGGTACTTTCAAGAAGCACACTGAACAAGAGGTGGATTTGTTACTGAACATTAAGAATGTGTCTAGAAATGGATACTGCAGTTTGTTCTTACTGAACTACCCAAAAAAAGTTCGTTCTGTATACAATTACTTCATTGTAAATTTTCTTATGAAGACTTCTAGATAAGTTACAAATTTTCAGGTTCTGGAAATGGCTGATGGGAGGAAGCAGAATATGAAAATGCACAAGGCCTTTGGTAATGATTGCAGTAGCACCAGAGAAAAGAAAGAAGACAGATATTCATAGGATTTCAGTGACATTTTTCCAGCTATTTTTTCGTGTTAAGTTAGATAATAGGTTACAATTTCCAGTCTATTTTAATACTTTATTCCCCACCTGCCCCAGTTCTTACTGCACCCTATAAACTGAAGCTGATTGTCCTGTTTTCAGTCAGTGATGAGGTAACACTCGTGCAGTGTGTAGCCCTGAGCTGCTCAGGGTGGTTGTGTGATGCAGTGTGGGGGTGATGGCACCAGCACAGGTGTCTGGGCACCTGCAGCTGTAAGAGCACCTGCCCTGACTCTGGGCTCCAGCACAGAAACCCCTAATGATACTGGTGAGCACACACCCTCCAGGGAAAATACATTCTCAAAACACCTGCAGTGAGTGAGACTTGATATCTTCATGCTGTGCCTCAAAGGCCTGAGAAAACAGTGAGGGGACTCCTTAAAGAATTTCTCACTGTACTGGAACACAGAAATTTCACGTGAGCCTCACCTGCATCTTTCATCTTGCAGTGGGAGCCTGGGAAGGATGCCCTGGACCTCACCTGTGTGTCCATGCAATGTTTCCTAGGTTGTGGCCAGGTCTGGCTTGGCAAGAGTGATTCCCTCTGTGTGCTTCCCCAGCCCTGAGCCCACCCAAACATGGCACCATCACATCTCCAAGCTAAGGATGCTGAGCCTTTCCTCACCACCAGCCCTAGGTGAAATAAGCCTGTGTCAAGAAAATGTACTTACTGTGCTCTCAGTGAGAGAAAAAATGGAAAGTAAATGACAACTTTGTGAGGAAAATAGCATCATATTTGTAACTAGCTTGTAAATCCTTTAGTGAAAGTCTAATTATATTTAGTCTGTACAGTCAGCTCTTCCTGCTCAATTATTTCTCCAAAAAAAAAAAAAAAATCCAGTATCCATTGTAGATGCCACTAACAGTCCCATGGGGCAGGGCAGGGAACCAAAACCAATTGTCTTGGACTTCTGAGAAAGAGAATTTTATCAAAACTTTTGACTCAATTTAGGTGTGGGCTTTTTTTGTTTGGGGTTTTTTTGGACACTGCTAAGACTGTGAAACTCAGTGGCAGTTCCAAAATGCTGAAAGTTGCAGTGATTCCTTGCGGTTTATTGCATTTCATGTAACTTTTATAGTGATGACTTAAATATTTACCCTCTCTGGTACTGGAAACCCATAAAAACTTCAGTTTTTGCTGGCTAGCATGATTTGTTTGTTCCATTCCTGCTTTAAAAAAGAGATTAGCTCTCTTGTGTGATCTTCCTTAACTAATCTGCCTCAAACCAGCAGGGTTTCACCCAGGCAAGTTCAGGCTTGTGGCTGTATTGTAACTTATTTTCTTTTCACCTGACCTGTGTGAAGATTACGAGTCACTGCACACCACTGCAGCTCAGGTATGAAAAGCTGTGGTGTAGAGGGCTTCCTATGAAAGATGAGTCTCTGACATACAAACCCTATTATATTGTGGGTTTATATGTTTGGGTTTAAAAAAAAAAAAATAATAACAAAAATGCCTGCAGCAGACTTCATATATATTAGTAATGGAGTAACAGGTGGAAAAACAAGTTTGTAATTTTTCATGCGTTATTTACATGGCATATGCTTTTTCTTTCCTTTTTTTAAACATTAAAATTTACTTTCTGTGCTTACCAATCATCTGAGACAAGCTGAATATTTAGTTTTGATTAGCATCTGTTCAATGATATAGTATGTTTAAAAAAATTCTAATCTCTGAATTTTTTTTGCCTAAGAGATCAAAACATCTTGTGAGAAATGGGAGAACTAGACTGAACTTTGCTGAATCTGCAATAAAGTCACATTCCTCTTTAGAATACAATGTGAGCTGATGTTTTTGTTCCATTAAAAACAGGAAAATAGGAGCATCACCCCAAGAACAAACTCAGAGTCTGGAAATCAAAATGGTCTTGTTAATCTCATAAGTATTCACTCTTGCCTAGCCTTACGTGGGAATAAGTAATGGATTAGCAGTTCATTACCAGCTTTATAGCGTGGTATGAATTGTGTATAATTTCTAAAATCACCTGTGTCCAGCTGAAAGAATTTGGCATTAATTTTAGTCTTATTAAAGTATATTTAAAAAGCAAGTTCATCCTTGGGTTTAACTGAATATGGCTTATGAACAGGCATAGACTTTCTAAGGTATAAAGAGCTGAGCAGTATTCTGTCCCTTTTAATATTTAAATATCCCAAAGTTTTAAAGAAAAATAATAATTTTAGTTCAAGTAATTAAAATTCTGTCTTCTGTACTGGGAAAGTCCTTTGTTATATGGTCCTAAACTATTTCACATGATCATCAGTGAAGTTTTAGGACAAGAAAATGGTGACTATATATGGTTTTGATCCTGGGCTACAAAAGGAAATGATATCATAAGAGGTGCTAGGCTACTAGAATAGAAGTGAACTGTGCTCTATCCCTTCATTGTTTGCCTAATTAAGAAATGGGAAAAGGATCTTTGAATAAGAGGATTCTTTGATTCTACTTCCCATGCTGAAAGCAATGTGTAACCTAATGACAGGGAAGTGCTCAAGAGAGTATTGCCAAGTATGTGTCAGTGAGATATAGACAGGCACTTGTATGGGTAGGTTATATATGTACAGGCAAATGTGTACATTGCAAAATAAAGCTAATATTTGGGAAGGACAGAACTTAGTGTACAGCATTTGCTGTAAAAGCAAAATGCTAAAAGTCCCCTTTGGTCCAACAGTGCATCTTGTGCCTAGAAAGTTCTCTGGGCTGGGTAAAGCAGCTGTGGACTCCTGGCCAAGTGTGTTGGCTGTGATATAGCTGGAAAGAATTTGACTGGATAAAAACAAAGGCCAAAGTTTTGGGCTTTTTTGGGTTGGGTTGTTTGGGTTTTTTTCACTTGAATCAGATGAAAATTTGATTGTGGTCAAAGACACTTAAAAAGTCAGCATGGGCTAGAATACATTTTTCCCTCTGGAGCCACATGAGGATCACAGCAGTGAAGTCCTATGGGAGCACTGGAAGTTCATCAGTCCAAACACCATCAGTGCCCAATTCACAAAATTAGCAACAGTGTCCTGCACAATACTATTTATTGCTTACTGGCTTTGTCTGGACATGGAGGCAAGATACTTAGACTGCTTAGGTATTTTGCAGGACTGTTTATCTCTTCTGTATCAATGAGACTGTAAAGTAATTATTCATTTCCCTTAACACTTAATTTGTTTTAAATTAACTAACTTATTTGCTTATTATATCGCAGAAACATTTCTGTGGTTCACAGCCTTGATGAGAACTCTGCATATTTTAAAATTAATCTGAGAATGCCATTTAGAATGCAAAGTTCTCCTTGCTTCAATTTTTATTTTATTTACAGTTTTTATTTATATATGGTTCTAGCTGCCTCAGGGTACTATATCTAGCATGTAGAGTGGACTTAAAATACTTCACTGTACTTTAAAATCTCTTCCCCTCTTCTTGATTGTAGACTTTATTCTTGTTTTTCTCCTCCCCTTCACCTTCTGCAGTCACCTTCACAAAATATCACTGAATGGTCATGTGTCAATGCCATTTCATAAAATTAATTACAGGGAGATTTATTCCTGAATTCCTATTCCACGTTCGCTCATGCAGTAAGGAAAGGCAGACTTGACCTAGTCCTATTGATTTATGTGCATATTCCTATTAATTCTATAAGTGGGGGGAGTGTGTTAAAGCATTCTGGACAAATTGTATCAGAAGAAAAGTGCAGTTAGAGCTGGGCAAGTTTTACATTATTTTATCCTTCTTTATGATTTTCTTCCTTCATATGTTAAATTCAATTAAAGCTTTTTGGTTTCATTAAAACATCTGTTGCACAGTTAATTCCTTCCTGTCACAGAATTATAAATTTAACACGTTTGAAGCTTAGCAGATGTTTTGTTCAATCATATTTATTTGTTGCACTGTATTCCTTTGAAACTTCCTATTTTACTACCTCCTGGGGGCTACTGTTTTCAAAGGACTTTGTTTTTAACTTTCCTGTGTCATAAATGCCTTTTTTCTGGGCAGAGGGTGACCTGGAGAAAAGAGCATCTTGCCAGCAATAACATCTAATAACACACTTGGACTATGCTGTCTCCATGTGCAGCTTTGACTCAGCCTTTCATTCTCTTGCTTAATAGAAATAATTATGTGGCTTCATCTCTAAGACACAAAGTTAATCAACCTGCCCTGAATACAAAACAGGACAACAGGAGCTAAATGAGTGATATAATCAAGCATTTTGCCTGTTCCCAGACATCTAAAAAATCTTACTATTAAGAGACTTGAAATTTTTCAAGAGCAACCTCCTCCAAATAAAACAAAATGGAAGTATATTTCAAGTAAGCTGATGTAATTAATACTTTTATTGATTCTAATGTAGCTATTTTGTAATTTAAAAGTTTAAGTGATTCTGTTGGTAGCTGTTGATACCTGTTTCTATGACAGAACTCTATTGATTGAGTTCCATATTTGTTTCTAACTTGAACAAATTCTTTTAGACTTCACAAGAACAGTCAACACAAGGTGAAAAGGTAAATAACCTGAACAATCAGCCAGTGCAAACAGTGAGGTTGAAGTGTAACTTCTGCAGAAGTTCTGGCCTTACAATGATTATTTCTGAGAGAAGTGCCTTTCCTTGGTTTTCATCTCCTGACAGTCTTTCAAGGATGTTTTCTTGCTCAATGGATGCTCAATATGGAGAAATGACTGTTACACACTTTGGGTTTATGTTTTTGGGGTTTTTCTGGGTGGGTTTTTTTGGGGGGGTTTTTTGGGGGGTTTTTTTGGGGTTTTTTTTTGAGGTTGTTTTTTGGTTTTGTTTTTTTGTTTGTGTTTGGTTTGGTTTGTTTTTTTGGTTTGTTGGGTCTTTTTTTTTGGTAACAAATCAAACATCATTAATGGAATTCTAGTCTGTATTACTTTCTCAACAGAAAATATAGATATAACCAACAGCCTTGGTTAAGCCTAAAAATATTTCACAAATTCCTGAAGTTTCAGCTTAAAAGATCTTTCTGTGGGTGCACTGAATCTAATTGAAAATGTAATAAATCTATCTTGGAACCATTACTGTTCATTGTCCTATATCAGATTATAGCTGTATTATGACACATGGTTTCAAGAACTGTATATGAGTTTAATTTTTAAGTCATTTAAGATATTTGAGATGTTCCCCCAAAATCCTTTTCTGAGAGAGGTTGATGTTTCCCTCCCCTGCAGTGCCACCTCCAAGGTAATAGCAAAATATCAGAGCAAGTATCTGTGAACATCTACAACTACTTTTTTTGTTTTCTAAACCAAAGTGGGAATATTTAATGTACACCTACATTATTCAATCACAAAGATTTTAGGTTCAGGGTGTGGGGAGATGGAAAGCAAAGAAAAAGTATCCTTGAAAGACAAGAATTTAATAGTTATGTTTATCATCAATATCAGTGTTTTGGGTTTATTAATTCATTGCATAATATGATGCCTAAAACAGTTTCAAGTTTACAGGATGGCTGCCAAAATTTGACTTTAGTGGCCTGGTATCACGTGCTCTGGCCATGTTGTTGTGTTTGATAGGTTTGGGGTTTGCCAATAAATGATGAGGAGGTTAATATTTGATTATCAGGTATTATGAGTTCTCATGTATAAAACCTAATCAGGAGCAGTTTTAATACAGAGCAGAATATTTTAATTGATATGAGAAATACATGTTTGTCTTCACCTTAAGTCATTTTCTGTACCTTTTTGAGCCTGGTCTTAGGTTATGCTGCCATTAATCCAGAGTAATCCACTGTCTTTCTTAGAGCTATTGTATAATTCACCATGGTGATTAAAATTCAAATATCATATTGAAGTTGTTCCATTTCCATTCTACTTGGACACTGTTCTGTGTAGGCTAGGGGTTGTTTTGTCTTTCCTGAATTAGTCTTTTACAAAATCTTGTTTCCTTGTATCAATTAATTCGGGAGAACACAGTCTAAATGTGACTAACCCATTATCTTAAACTGACAATAAAGAAACATGATGTATGTTCACTGCAGAAATGCTCTCTATTTATTCAAAGTGCAGAATCTGATCTATAATTTAAATCTTAATTGATCAGAGTGTGGTTACTATGGATGGGTTCTTTCCGTGTTTTGAATCAACATTTTGAAAGAGGAAATGAAATGGGTGAGCCAGTACACACAGTGCCTGTGGATTCCTGGTGGCAGGGAGGAGATCCAAGAATAAAGTGTATATATATATATATATGCATTAAGTATAAATATGACTTTTGCCTGATGCACAGTACAGGAAGTCTCTCTGGTTGAGAGCAAAAGAAAATGCAATTAGGGACAGAGTCACTGACAACTAAACACACTGTTTAAAAGTGTTCCGGAACACTCTAAAATAAACCCATCAAACACCCCAGCACAAACCATTTAGAAGGAAGTGTAGCTTTCAGAGTTCTCTTCAGGACATGTTTTGGCAGTATTTTTTTGTAACAGAGATGAAAAATGCCGTTTCCAAGTCGAAAGGCTGGGAGCTGCAGGGACAGAAATAACCGCGTGTGCGCGTCAGCTTTTCCACGCACAGCGCCGCAGGTGAATGGGAGTTTTATGGAGCAGGCAGGGCTGGGGCAAGGCAGGGTGTGAGCCCCGGGAGCTGAGTCAATGCCCTGCCTTGTTGGATGTCTGTCCGTGCTCGGAACGCTGGCCTTGCCAAGGATTAGCTCAGTGCTCCCCCTTCACTGCTCAGAGCAGGGTTTTTACACAGGGGGAGAATAAGTTTGTTTTAAAAGCACAGAAATCTGTAAGGGTAATTATTTTGAGGGCCATTCTGGTTCTCGCCCTGAATTTCTGTAACTTCCCAAACAGCTTTCTAGTCTGCGTATTTAAAACGTTGTAATTATATTTGTATTTCTTGATAATTTTCCTGCTTTCTTCGATCAACATTTTCCTTTTTAAGTTGTAGATAAGTATTCATAAAATTCTTCTAACTTTAAAAAGCCAATTGCAATCTAAAATGCATCTTTTGAATTGAGCTGGTGAAACAGAAACACTAGGAACTAAAGTGCATTCACTTCTGGAGCCTTAAAATAACACTGCTCCCCTCCGTTACTTAAAGTGTTTGTGTAACAAATTGTATTTACTTTTCTATTGCACGTGAGCAGCTAATTACTATAGCACCTCTCACTTCTCAAAGTATTTATATTGCTGTAGTCACCAGCAACTTTAAATATGAACAAAAAACCCGCACTCCATGGGCTGTACAGAACTCAGAAAAACTATATATATATTTAAAAAAAACCAAACAACAACACTCCTCTGTCTCTGCGACTGTGAATTCTTTTTCTTGCTAGTCAAGGGGTTGTCTGTTCTCACTGCATTCCGATTCTTTCCTCTAAGTGTCCTGCAGTCTGTTGTGCAAAGAGAGGTAAGGGTGGGCACTGGAGCGGGAAGAGGGATTCCTGAAAAGCCAGGAGAGACACGTGTATTTCTTCCTGTGCCACTTGATGTTTCCCCATAAACAATGATGCAGACCCACATTTTATAAGATTTAGCTGAAAATCTGCTGTATCATACTGCTTCACAAGAGATGTAGTTCTCATTTCAAAGAAGCTCAGATTTTGAGATGATCTAGCTGGAGAATGACAAAATCAGAAGGGAGAAAGGTGGTAACAAATCCATGGACATGGGGATGCTTCTGCCTGATGTGAGAAGGTTACCAAGTCACCAACCTGCACTATGGGGAGACAGGCTTGGATGTCTGTGTGGATGAGAAAGATGAGAAGGTTCTCATGAAGAGTTCTGTCATTCATTTATTGAATGACATTTTTTAAGTTATTGCCATTTATTGGGAGCTTTTCTGAACAGCTGAATGATCTGAAGCATTATGGGATGATAAATTTTTGCTCAGGGGTTCTCAAAGAATATGAATGATAGAAAACAAAATTCATACAGCGGCGTGTTGAGCACTTAATGCATCCTTTCTATTTTAACTCCAAAAAAGGAAACTAAAATTGCATAAGATGGCAAATAGGAGAGACACAGTCCCATGCAGTGGATGCCAGTGATGTGCAGGAATTACAGAACTGTGGTCACTCTGCAGCCCTGCCTGTGTACGAGGACAGTACAACTGCATCCTGTGGCAAATCCAGGTGGGACAGCTGCACAGGTGATTGAGGGATACAAGGATCACTGAGGAGGTGTGCCAGGGAACCAGCTGTCAAACCTGCCGGTCCTGCCATGCAAATGGAGTGCCAGGAAAACACATCTCTAGTCAAGGCTTCCACATACAATCCAGTTCGTGGATCTGATGGTCCTGGCACTTGCAGTTTCGGTAGCGGCTCCTGGTCAGGAGCTGGTTAACAGTGGGCTGGTCTGGTTTGGGTGCAGTCAAACTGTGCCCTTCCAGCTGCTCTCCAGCAGTGTTGCAATCACCAGACAGGGCTGGCACTGTCTTGGTGTGCCTGTGCCAGGGCACGGAAGGGAGTGGGGCTGATGTGGCCATGAGCAGCAGGCAGGGTGATGTGGCTGGCTGCAGGCAGAGCAGCACCAGCCCACAGTTTACACTGCTTTGCACGTACAACCACACCCAAAAGATTGAGGGATGTTTCCTCTATATCCTCCTGAAGCAAAATGGAACAGTTCAGTTTTCAACTGTTCTCAGTCCTGACTGGGCTGTGTAAATTTGTGCTGGAAGACATCAGAGCACAATGGGATATTCAGGGTCTGTTGGGAGGATGCTGAGGAATCTGCTTTGCCTTGGCTGTTGGTTAATGCTGCACAGGTGGGAATTCCTGTGTGGACCAGGTCTGTTTTAGCAGGTGTGCAGCAGGGCAACTGAAAGGTTGCTTTGTTGACTCTGAAGGTTCAGTAACTTAATAAACATTGAAGTTTAGTTTTCAGACTAAGAAATGTATAGCAGCTATTTGGGTAGTTACAACTTGTGTGCTATTCTCTGACTTGGCACAAAAAGAGGCTGTTACTAAACCAACAGGAGCTATTCTGGAGAAAAGGAAGGATTTATTTTGTCTGGCACTCCATGTTCCTTTTGCATAACAATGCATGATTATTCTTCTGTCACTTATGAACTGCTTGGTTTGTCTGTGGCCAGAGTAAATTACTCATTCCTGCTGCTGTGATGAGCAACAACAAGAAATTTCCTATCCCTCTAAAATATGTCAATTAATGAGTATATTAGTTAAATGTATTTTATCACTGCTCTTTGTTAACTTAAACTTCAGAAGTCTAAGAAAGAAACCAATATAGTTGTATGTTTATCGACAGGCCAAGTTCTGGTAGAAATCTCAAGAACACACAAGAAACTTAATGACAGTCTAGAGGAGAGTGTAAGTTAAATAATTTCTTCTAATTCATTTTGCTTGTGAAGTTATAAACTACTTTTGCCAATTTTTAATGACCCTTAATTCATTTGTTTTTAAAGTTCAAAAAGTTTCATAAAGAAATTATATCTGAACTGGAGAAGAAAACAGACCTGGATGTAAAATATATGACTGTAAGTACATTGAATTCTAAAACTCCTATTTTATTTGTCTATTGCTAGTCAAAGAATTTTTTTAGATGTTGTTTCCCAAAATTTAATTAATTGATACAAAGTTTAATAGAAATCCACTTTAGATATATAAAGATGGCCAAGATTTTTATGCCTAATTTAAGTTAAAAAGGGGACCCCTGTATGACTTCATAGCTCCTTAAAACTACAGCAGTTGCTGAACTCATTTGGGATGTGTGAGCAGTATCTCAGAGATCACAGTAATGCTTTTTAGTCCCTTACCCAGATATATGGCTGAGTGCATTATGAGATGATGTAAATGCTTTGATTGCAGGCAACTTTAAAAAGGTACCAAACTGAACACAGAAGCAAACTGGATTCTTTAGAGAAGTCTCAGGCTGAGCTGAAAAAAATCAGAAGGAAAAGCCAAGGAGCACGAAATGTAACAAAGTATGAGCATAAAGAAATGGAGGTCGGTGCATTGTCTCTTATTTGTTTCTTTCTCTGTATGAGAACCGGTCATCAGAAAAAGTTCATGGTTCCTCAAAGTTGGTGTGTATTAAAGGCACTCCTAGAGTTTGTGCTGCAGCTGCAATTGAGCTCTCTCTGCTCCAGTGTACATATTCAGAGACTTCTGGTTCTTAGATTTCATCTCTTGGCCAGTAATTGATCTGTAACTACACTTTATGCAAAGCTTTACACAGGGAGCCAGCTAAACTATGCAAATTCAGTAGTAATTTGCTATAGAGTCATTTCCCTAAGTACGCAGTGCCAGCTTGTGTTACTGCCTTTCCTACTGCCCTTAATCCAGCATTGCCATCTTGAGGTGAAATCCGAAATTGCAAGACGATGAAGAGAAACTTTTAAAACTAGTTAATCCGATTCTCATTGTCGTATGTCTCTCTGAAAATACTTGCCATTGATATTTTTATTTCCACGACACTTGTACTTCGTGCTAATATTTTTTTTCTCCATATCTATTTTAATTTTCAAAGAAATCTTTGTGTATAACACAGTACAGTAAGTGTAGGTAACGGTAGCTCCTATTTCTTACTGCCTGCCTTTTAACCTGCATTCACAAGAGTTGAGGGGTTTTTTAAGGTTCTGGGTCTGAGCTCAAGGATTAGCATTTAATGAGTCCTCGTAATCTCAGATAAATATAGCTTAGTCTTTTTAGTAACTCATTCCCCCCCCCTCCAAAATGAAGCAAAGATTCATCACAGCTTTGTGTGAATAAATGCAGCTGCAGTGGTGCAGACAAAGGTCATTAGTCTGAATTGAACACACACCACACACACCCCCCTCACAACCCCTAAATAGGCTGTTAATTGCCTGTAGGGACAATATACATTCACCTGATGAGATCAGGGAAGTCAGATCTCTGCAGGAAAAGAGAGAGACTTAGAAGTAGAGCCACCCTATCCCACCCTGCCTTTCCAAAAGCTTTTCCTAAGGCTTTTAGAGTTTACTTAACTAATTGGATATAGCATCAAATAAAACTCAGAGGCTCTATGTGATTCTTTTCCCTTTTTCCCTCAGTATTTGGAAACTGTGAGCTCTCGACAAAGTGATATTCAGAGATTTATTGCAGAAGGCTGCAGAGAAGCTCTCCTTGAAGAGAAAAGAAGGTTCTGTTTTCTGGTTGACAAGCACTGCAGCTTTACCCAGCACATGCACTTCTACCACGTTCAGGTCAGTGCTGTGAGCATAAACAGAAATTAAAGTCCTGAAATCCAGGCACACAGGAGATGTTGAGTGTTTCCTGCAGCATGTAGACCAGACTGCCAGAAATAGAAGAACTAAAGTGCCAGACAAGTGTTGTGCCCAGTTCATAGAAAATGTTTACAATACACTATTCTATTAAATGTACTGTAGCAAAAATCAAGGGTTACTGTGAAATTTTTAAAATCATGTATTAAGAAAAAAATATATGGACTGATCAGGTACTTCCAATATCTGACCCTGCAAAAGAGTTGTTTTTACAATATCTTATTTCTTTCAAAGAGGTATTCCTTAGAAGAATCTTAGAAAATACTTCCATTTTGCTGGTGTAAACATTTCGGTATAGTGAAAGTTAACAAGTAGGTTTGTGCAATTTTATGAAAAAGCCTATCTTTGACACGTGTCTTTTAATTTGGATGCAGTGTGCGGACTTCCTAAAATCCAAGCTGCCTGCCTGGGAGGAAATCTGCAGTGATGCCACCAAAGTGCCTGAAAAAGTCAGAATGATGATAGATGAAATCAGGACCCCTGGTTCCACCCCAGTTTCGGGAACACCGCAGCCTTCACCAATGGTAAAGAGAAACACCCTGGTATGTTGTTCCTCATGGCTGTGGGGTCTCTTCAGTGGGTGGGGAGTGGCTTCAAGAGGTTCTGTTGGACCTCAGCATTTGGGATGGACTCCATAGTGTATCTCAGCTGGAATATACTGGGCTTGGGTATGGAACCAAAGTCATTAGGCTGAAGCTCTGCTATGGGAAAAATACACAGCAGAGAAGGGAGGAGCACAGGTCCAAACAAGGCTCAGCTCTCAGGCTGCCCATGGCTTCTCCTGCAGAGCTCAGCCTCAGGGCTACTTTGGTTCCAGCCATTCCATTTCCTACATTCTTGTCTGTAAGTGAATAGTAATTCCATACTCAGTAGTTCAGTATGAACTTAAGAAATATGTTCTTTTCTATTTTCCTTCCTTCTCCCCTTTATGATTATTAGTTTGTTGGAGTATAGGTGAAATTCTTATTTCGGTTTTGTCATCATTAGTTGTTGAATTTCTAAATTATTATAGTAAACTTCTAAACAAGAAAAATCTGGAGATCATCATGCTATTTGCAGAAAAAAAAGGCTACTGTAGCCTTCCCACTAGCAAGTGTATATAAAGCCTCTTACAAACCTTCAATCAGCAATCCATAGGAGCATGTGGGCTTTATGTCATGTTTAAATGTGTATCCTTTAGGAATACTTAAGCATTGCTCTGTAGAATTTAATATTAAAAAACAGTTATTGCTGTTCCCTCAGTATTGTGATACTGTTGCTTTTGTGGCTGCAGATTGGAAATGATTTTTATCCTCACCAAGAAAATGCATCCAAAGTGCCCCCAGCTCCCACAGGCAGGGCGTACACGAGCCCACTCGTGGATATGTTCAACAATCCTGCAACAGCTCCCAAAGCACCTTCTGAAAACCTGAATCATTCAGCAGGTGAGTGTTCCTTCTCTGCAAACTGGGGAAGTGTGAATGACATCCTGCAGTGTTCAAAATTACCTCAGGGCTTTTCTGCTACTACAGTGATGTGAATGTCAGCATGTATAGAGGAGTAGAAATGGTCTTCACAAAGGATTCATATAATTTACCTAACAGGAGAGAGATCTGTTAAAAGAGAAATGTTTCCACTAAAATGCAGGTTAGGATAGGTAGTTTCTCTGCTGATCACTTTCTGTGTGTCACTAATTAACCCAACTTGACTGCTCTCACGGCTTGCAATTTTACCAGCAGAAGGCATTCCATGATTTTGAACAGGATACATCTCAGTGTTTCAGTGCACACAAACACTGACAGTCTTACTCTGGTTTACTTTAAGGGCATGCAGCAGAAGGGAGAAATGCACATGGGACCAAATGCACACAGTGTTGCAGTTCTTTTCCTGAAACTGAAAATCCTAAGAAGATTTGATTCCCAAGTGTCTAATATATTGATTTTTTGTACTTTCTGTGATACAGGAAGGAAGGTAGGCCTAGACCACAGCATAAGAAATGCAGAACTCTTCAATGTGTAATAGAAATTCCAGCATTTCTTCCCTAAAACTATATTTACAATATAATGTACTAGACAAATAACATACAGTTTTAAGCCCTCCTTTATTTTTTTCTGATAAACATCTCGTGTCCAGAAAGTGCCAAGTGTCTGCAAGTCTCCTCAATGCTGAAGCTGAGTGCTGAGGCACATTTGAAAGTTGGATTTTATACAGTTCCATTTTTTCAGAAGGAAGAATTTTCAAAGGCCTTTTACAGCTGTGATTGTTCAGTACTTTTCATGCCAAAAGAGGAAAGAAGTAGCCAGTTAAAACTTACAGAACCTTTTCTGCCTGTTGGTTCCACTTTACTATGCTGGGTGTGTGCTTATAAAGGCACATGCAGTTAAGACCTTCATGGTGATAAGAAACATTGGCAGTGAGAGGTGTCTAAGTACAAAGTCTCAGAACTCCATTTGCACTTGAATTTTCCTTTATTTTTTTCCTCTCAGATTACTAATTGCATTTATTTATGTGTATCTAATTTTTGGGGTTTTTTTCCTTTTTTTGACAGAGAATTCAGATTATACCAATTTATCACGTTCAACTTCTGTTGCCACGGGATTAAATACAATGAAAAGGCAAAAAGTGAAGACAATCTTCCCACATACTGCTGGAAGCAACAAGACATTGCTCAGCTTTGCCCAGGGGGATATCATCACCCTGCTGGTGGCTGAGGAAAAGGATGGCTGGCTTTATGGGGAGCATGACACAACCAGACTGTAAGATAATCAATATATTACCCACCTTGAACATGAAGTAAAAGTATTTCTCACCAGATTATGTTAGCAGACATTAGTAAATTGTTTTCCACCTTTTTTACTAGCTGTCACTGACTAGGGACTTGGGGTTTCCCTCTAAGGAAAATCATCAGAACTTGGTATCTTCAAAGGTTAAATCCGTTTTCTGAGTCTACTGTTGTATTTTGAAAGATCTTTCCAATTTTATATAATATAAAAGATCTTTCCCTTTACAGAAAAGGATGGTTTCCATCATCATACACCAGACCATTGGATGAATCAGCAGAAGAAAAAGCCTTTGCCCCAGTGCCAAGGTAACATTCTGGGTGGCACTTGCAGAACTACCCAGATCTTCACTAACATTTATTTAAAATGTTATTTTTGTGCTCATGTTCTTTGAGGCTCGGTAGCACACACAGTAAAAACTCTCAAACAGTAAACTCTCTCTCTCTAGTCTGTAGTACAGTGCCTTAATAATGTTAAAAATGTGTTTTAATGGTTACATACAGACCCAAAGAGTAGCTTTAGAACAGCCTTAACTCCGAGCCCCACTGGCTCCAGGACACTGTACCCTGTTATTCACTTCTGTGCTTTCCTGGTGCTAAAGACAAGTGTGAGATGGATTCTGGCATCTGAGAATGGGATTTGTTGGGTTCTGTCTTGCAGCCCTGCACCAATCCGAAGTGTTAGTTCTGTGAACCTTGTGGAGAAAGGGGAAGTTGTCCTCCCACCACCAGACTACGTGGGGGCTGCACAGACAGACAGACGGACGGAGCCTGCCAAAGGTGCTGCTGTGAAAACTCCGACCGACAGAGCGGAGCAGGCGGGCCCGGTGAGTGCCCGGGGCAGGGAATCCAAACATCCCCCCCTGCTTGGATGGGATCTGCTACCTCACCTACCTGTGCTTGACTTCAGCCCTTTGACCCAGCTGGCACCAGGAGTATCAGGGGCTTTGGCATTTCAGTCCATCCATCCTAACAGGAAGGGAGAACAATTGTTCAGGGATATAACTGACAGTAGCAGGAGACTTACCCTGCACAGCAGAACTTCTCAGCAAAGGAATCTGTCAGACATGAAAAGAAATTCTCACAGAAAGCAGTACAAATCCATCACTTCCAGTGCTGTTAGAGCTGTGGGGCACAGGGGACTTACAGCAGCATAAACTCTGTTCAAGAACCCCATGAAAGCGATTGCTGGGTTTGCAGCTACTGCTGAGGGAGAGCTGTACTAATTCCTGGCTGTATTCAGCAAACCTACAGCTAAGTGAAAATACATTTTTTTATGAACAGATAATGTAATACAATGCTATTATTTCTGCTATTTAGGCAGCATTCAAACTGATGCAAAATGAAAACTAATCAAATTAGGCAATTACTAGCTTTTTTCTTGCTGCTTATTTAATTATTTTGATGATGTGTATGTAAGGGTGATGTTTTTGAGACTTTCTCCAAAAAGCCTCTTAAAGCAGAGATCACATTTTTGAAGGCAAAAAAACCCTAATTAAATAAAATAAGGTTAGCATTGCTAAAATATAAGACACCGTACCAAAGTGAGATGAAAAGTTCCATTAGCTGGTGCTATAGGAAACTTAAGGAATCAAAGAATAATACAATTGCCTGCCAGTAGCTAAAAAGTTGCATTATTTATTGGTATGACTAAAATATTAATATATCTCTCAATATAGCATCTAAACAGATTGTGGGTTGACCTGCTGACAGATGTTTCTGCTTTCTAAGTGAAATCTGGTGAATCCTACAGTAGAAATTGAAGTGGCCTTTGTAAATCTGTGCTTTGTGGAAGTAAAACTACGAAATTTAAAAAGCAGAAACTGAAAGCTTGTTACACCCCATCTTGATTAGTGGTGGAAGGGTCCAAAGGATGACAATTTATACAGGTACTCTGTGAAATAGAAAGGCATCAGAAAACAATGGCTGTCTTTAATGAAACCTCCTCTCCTGATCCTTCTAAGTGTACTCTTAGGATGTTGGGTACATGGACAGCATTTCTTACCTAGAGGTGTTGGGCATTATTAGGGTTTTTTTGCTATACTGGCTAGCAAAGAAAATGAACTGTATTTAAAATAAGTAAGAATAGAAGCATTCACTTAATAATCACTAATAATCACTTCAAATACATCTCTCTAGAACTCCAGAAAAAAATACAAAACATGGGAAAGACAAGTATGGCATAAATTACGTAAATTGACAGTAACATATGCATTTTAAGCTATTATCTGCATTTCAGAAGTATAGAGAAATACAGAATTTCAAGAAATGGGAGGAAAGGAATTATATTAGTTTTGTTTCTTGTGAATGGAGTGTTTTCAAAGCAATCACTTTTGTAATCAAATCGCAGACTTGTGTCTAGTTCTTGAAAGAACAGGTTACCTAACTTTACAAATATAAAAGGTGTGAAAGAAAGTATGAAAGTTGTTGCTGGAGATTTGTGAAGCTACTCTCAGTTAGAGACCTTACTCCATTTCATTATGAGTCATGTTTTGGGATACCCTTTTTTTTTCCATCTAAATATTCCTACAGAAAAGATCTGCACTTTTTGGGGGAGCCAGAACAGTTTAATATTAGCATATATATTTGAATCCACATTCAAGTAAGTGGGTTTATTTCTCAGTAATGACCCTTGTGGTGTAGGAAGTGTGTAGTTTGTGCAGTGATGTTTCCGGGAGTGTGTTTTCTATGAGGAATGAAGCTTTTCTGCTGCATGAAATGGTTATCAAGAAATATGACCTACATCTCAGTGTTCAGTTACTTTCAAAACAAGTATCTGGGAACTTCTAAAATTATTCTGAAGACCAGCATCTGTATTTTGGCATATTTGTGGTTTTCATTTTTGAATGAAGAAGCCACAAGCCTCAGTAATGGTGTAATGTCAGAATTTATCCTGTGGCTCCCTTAGCCTGTTTCTTGCTGTCCAGGCCTGCAGGATCAATTTGGCTTTCAGGTGAGATTATGTCCAAAGGCCTTGGGAGGTGCCAATCCAGCAGGGAGACCTCCAGGCCCTGGGACCAGGTGACAGACTAAAGAGTTTGAAAGAATTAAGGAATGTGTGAAATGCTCTCAGGATCCCTGCACTGTTCTGCTGTGGTCACTCCATTCTCAGAAACAGTCACCTTAAGGGTTGTTTTGGTTTGTGGCATTGGGTCAGGGGGTTTAGGAATAAATTTAAGGCTTGTGGACTAACATTCCTGTTGAACCAGAAACTCAAAAGGAATGGCAGATCAGTCAGTTGGCAGAGCTCTAATTAGAGCAGTACAATCTCTTCAGAGGTGAGAATGGAAACTGATAGCTCCTAGGAGTGGAAAACAAATACATCTTTTTTGATAATCTAAATTTCCACAGCGAAAGCAAAACCAAAATAGATTAGAAATTCTCGAGTATAAAACAATGACCACTTTTGTTGAGGCACCTCCTAACTCACAGCAACTGCTGTGACCCCATCTTAGGACAACTGTAGAGGAGAGCTGCTGCACTTGCAAACAAGTGTTTTGTTCCAAAAATCAGTATTTATTTTCATTCTTGCAGAACTTCCTTGTCTTTCCTGCTTCCCTGCAAGTCCCCAACCCCGACACCTCCACAGGCTTTGGAAATAAGCCCAACATTATACTGGGCTGGCTTGTAGACTCATACAGAATTTACAGACGTGTAAAACAGTCTGTTCACTGGGCCTCCTATGCAGAAGCAGGAAATGATTCAAGGCATCTTATTTTTGTTTCAGAATAGACAGAAAAAATAGCTCAGGATTTCAAGGAAAGGTGAGGAATGGTTCTGGCCAGTTAAACTGTTCCTGCTGTGCTACACAAGACAGTAATATGCACAACAGTATCAACTATGAAAGAAAAGACTTAATAGTTGACATAGCTTTGAGGAGGGTTGGTGTTCAGTAAGATTTAATTCAGGCATTTGTTCATTTTTCTTAATTTTGAGGGCTAATTAGGCCTAATTCTAAGGTCTAAGTCTATTTACAACTGAGGTACTTGAGCAATTTCATTGGAATCACAAGCCAAGCAAGTTAAGAACCTGCTGAATGAGGTCCTGAAACACAGTGTGCCTGGAATGGAAAGCCTGACAGGCTTTGGTTCAGCACTGAAATTTCTTAGTAATAAAACCAAACTGGTCATACAGATTAATTACAGGGTCTCTTCCCCTTAACAAGGCAGCAAGAGCACCTATAGCATATTTCTACAAATTCATGTAAATACCTTTTCTTTTTGTACAGAAACCTGACATGAACGGCATTGTAAAACCACCTTTTCTAAGGTAAAATACTTCTTTACACTGATTTTGTTGTGGTTTTATATTGGCTTATTTTATTTTTTTGATTATAAAGGGGAAATAAGGATGTTTATCATTAATTTCTCTGTGACCTTTCCCAGGCACTGCTACAACAATATGGCTAAAATTAGTTGCCCTTTCCTCAAGAGTGGCATGAAGTGCAGTACAATACACAGGCCCTTCTCAGAAAAACGTGTTTCTCCAGTAGCTTGAAAGGGAGCAGGACTTAAAACCTTTCTTTAACTGACTTGGTGGGTTAAAAGCAAAAATCTTTGAAGACTGGCAGCTATTTTAAAAAGTCCAGATGTAACTGGGCATTAACATCCCAAATTTTTGGCTCATGGAAAAGGGATTCTTCATGTGTAACCTCGTTTTAAAAATTCAAGTTAAACTAAGAGTTGCACAGAATCCCTCAGTCTCAGAACCATTACTTACTGTTTGATGACAGCCTGGATGAAGGACCTGAATGAATAAATTTGGGGCTGGATTGCAGAAGGCCTTCAAGTAACTTCATGCATTTCTTTTCAGTGGAGAAAACCCCTTTGCAACGGTGAAACTCAGACCCACAGTAACAAATGACAGATCAGCACCGATTATCCGATGAATACACGGCTCAGACACGTGTGCTTCCTCCTTATCAACACCCAGTTCCAGCAATGACAATTACTTTCTCATCTTGTCCCAAAAATTTATTTAAATGTAATTACTGTACAATAGACACATACTGGAATGGAGCTCTGATGTTTTTTAAACCTATAGTTTCTAATGAGGTAATTGCTTTGGGCTAGTGTTTGAACACTTGGGCTTGACTTTACAGTATGCCTTTTTTTGTAGTAGGAATTGTGAAAATACACTAGAGATAGTTTGGATACTCTAGTGAATCAGAGTAGTAGCTCACAGAATCTTTGGCATTCATTACTTGGAAGCTGCAATGCTAAGTTCTAGGATAAAAGCCTGCATACACCACCTACTAAAGAAGATAACAGTGATTTTTTTTTTTCTGCAAACAGAACAATGTAACAACTGCCTTATTCTAGAATAGAGAATTGCTGTATAAATGATTAGATGTTATTTTGTGTAAGAAAGATACCTTAGGTTATAAATAAATATTTATCCCCTTAAGAATAGACAACTTGTAATGCCTTGCTTAATGTTCACGCACAAGTTTCAGGTGTCAACAGAAACTCATTTTCAGTCTGTGTTATACTGTCAACACATTCTTCAGTGATAATTTTGTCTTTAAAAACTGTTGTCAAACTTTAGTCTGATAAAAGGTCATAATAAAGCAGTGCCATGATTTTCTTCTCAAATGCCAATATAAAAAGCTGCCTTTGAAGTTCCTCCATTACTGTAGCCTACCCAAAAGGAAAACATCCTAAAGTTGAAAATTCTTGGTTAAGCAGCTGAGCAAAGGCCTGAGTGCTGGCACAGTGCAGTAGCTAAGTTAAGTGAAATTGAGCTTTTAACTTCAGTCACAGCAGAGCTGAGCTGTGATTAATTCTTACTCTAAATCATTCTATTTTACACATGCACATTTCCTGCAGCATCCCCTGGCTCATTCCTTAAGTGGTGCCTACCTCTACTACTATAAACAGTGAATTCAAGTCATGTGAAATGCCTTTCAGTTACTTAATATCAAAAAATAGTATATGAGCATGTGCTGGCTCCTCTCACCCTGCCTTTCAAGTTCAGGGCGGAGGACAGTTTGCCAGAGAGCCCTGCATAAACATTCCCACCTGAAACACCAGCTTTTCAGAGGGGTAACTCACACCTGAGCCCAAAAAAGCACAGTAGAGGCAACTCAACCTAGCCTGTCTGAGCTTTCAATAATTCAGTATTAGAATTAAACAATCTAAGATGCAAAAGCCCTTTACTCAGGGCAGCTCATGGTTTGCAGTGCCCCAATATCTTCCTGCTGCAGGCAGAAGGTTCTGCTGCCTGTGAACCAACACCAGCCCCTGCATGATGCAAAACCCTCACTAATTAAAACAGGGCTCTGATTGTGTGTTATTACTTGTGTCTGCAGCACACAAGGGAGAGGAGCTGTTGCCAGAAGTAGCACACACAGCACTTAAAACACGTCCCTCAAATACCTGATGCCCTAAACATGTAGAATCTTAAACATCATTTATTATAAGGATTCTGGCACATACTTATCCCTCATTGTAGCTAGGATTACTACTCTGCTTTCAGACTACACAGTATCAGACATGTCAGTAACATACTTAATAATCCAGCCACAAGTTGAGGATTGCAAAAGGAAAAGCAGTTTTATTTAGTTTTCAACAGGTGCCACTAAACATGGAAAACAAGTCAGGTTTTCATGTTTTGCAATGCACATGCTCATAAAAGATTAAGTTTAAATTACATGCAAGAGACTAAATTCCTTCACACTTTACAAAACAGGTCTGAAGCAAATAAAATGATTGTACATGACATTTACATTAGAAAGAGTATGCTAACAGTTGTAGCTTCCATAAGCATGTCCACATTCAGCCCCTCAGCCAAAAGCTGCCCCACAGTTAGGGCATCTTCTCTGCCTCAGTGCAAGGCAGAACAGAATCCCAATTGGAAAGAATACAATGGCACACAAAACACCAAGACAGGTGAAGGTGTCCTCCAACACGCCAACCCTGCAAAAAGGGAAAACAGACTCAGTCAAGGACACTCACCAAGCTTGCCCCCAAGTCACCACTCTGCTTTGGCAGTCATGAGAAACCACACCATTTTATAAAGCAAGATAAAGTACAAGGTTTGGGAATTGTTCCCCATTTCTACTCAGAGCTGATTTCCCTTTACAAACTGTAGAGGAACTAATTATTGATGTCACATGGCTCCAGCTGACTCCCAACTCCATGACCACCTGGAAGTTTTATTTCATCACAGTCCTATGACAGCAGAAATTTACTTCCACTTCACTCCCTGACTCCTTTCTGAACCACCTGAGCATCCCCCAAAATAAAGACAGACAGTAAACCAGAGAATTCAGACTTCAGAAATTTGTGCAGTTACATTAAATAGTTGAGATTTGGAGTTTAGCAAAACACTTGAATGAGATGTATCCTCCTGGTACAGTGAAAGTCAACACAAACAGAGCTGAGTGGCCCTGAAGTGCAGGCTGTGAGCAGGGCACCAAGCTGCTGTTTCCCTGGCAGCAGTAAGGGACAAGCTCTTGGACGTGTAAATAGAGTGAAGGAAGGAAGGTGCAGGCTCAAGAGACCATTTCTTACAGCAACTGCCTGAAACATTGCAACTTCATCAAACTTGGGAACCATTCCCCTTTCCCCTCAACCTTCATCAGAAGCCAAAGGCTTTTCCAAGTGTTCTTGATATTCTGCTGCTCACACAAGTTCACGCTCCCCTTAAGCTTTCCCTCACTTTAATGCACTTTATTTCTGTTTGCAGAGATAGGAGTTAACTCTGTATGTGGTATAAAATAAAGGAACTGTCATGTTACCATGGATCCCAGCAGTAGCTTTTATCATTTCATGTCCTCAGATAACACTCTTTTAAGGCAACTAAAAAATGTAGACAAAGGTCATATCACCACATGGACTGGAGTCTCAGCACACAAGTGTGCCACAGGTCAGACTTGTGCAGCCTGTGCTGGACATTGTGGCTACTCCCACAGACTCAGCAGAACGTGAGCCATGGGGAGGGAACAGTAGTACCTGCACTACTGAAACTCACTCTACAAAACATGGGGAAAAGGGTCGGATCTGAAGTCCTGAGGAGTGTGTCTTGAAGCAGAACACTTCTGCAGAGCTAATCTATCACTGTTCTCTCTGGGCACACAGGTATTGAAGAGTAATCTTGCATTGTTGTAGCAAAAAAAAGTGCCTGCCCTGAGAGCTGGAGCTTGGGGAAGTGCCATCTCCTGGGAACACTCTGCTCCCAGAGCTGGAATGCAAAGAAATTCAGGACTGTTGGGACCAGACCAGTTACAGATACAGGGGCAAAAAGGACGCTGCAGTGTTCAGCCCGAACTGTCAGGTCTGGATGAAGCAGCTGAATTTGGCAATTTGCACTTGGGAAATGCACAAAATGCTGACCACCCTCAGACCAAACAGAAACCAGCAGCACAAGCTCAGGTGAGGTCTCTCCTTTTCCCCTGTCCACAGGTTAACCCAGTAACACACTGGATGTATGAAGAGGCTCAGGCACACTCTGGAGGTTTCTGAGTAATTCAAGACTTGTTTTCACACTGCATATCTACCCAAGACAGGCAAAGCCCCTTTTCCAGGCATTTAAATGACATCACAAATAACACTATCTGGAAAATGCACACTAAGTACAGTACACAGCACATTACAGCTGTTGTATTTCCTGCCCTGCTCTGCTGGTACTCTAATGCCTTCTTTTCCTTCACACACTGAGCAGTTCCCTCCTGCAGGCATTCAACTCCTGCTTCATTACTGTTTTGAAATCTTCTCCTTGTCTCTTTAAGAATTCCATATTCAGTTCCTGCCCTGAAACCTACATTTGTGACAAGTAAGCCAGTGTGCTTAGTTAAGAGTATAAGCAGCCTATTTATGTAGCCTTAAAGAATAAACACATTAATCAAAAAGAGGTATCAATCAGGGTACTGCTGGTCAGCCCCAACAATGATGAGCGCAGCCCAACCCATTCCAACCAACCCTCTTAATCAGCTTGCAGGGCCCAAGTCCATTGGTAAGCACATGTCTGTGACACTGTAAATAGAATTTATTTTAAACTCCCTTCCCCCTAAACAGAATTACTCAGAACTGTTTTGTGGTAGTGCAAAATGCCAAGTTAAACTAAAACTAAAAATTAAAAAATTGCCATCCATATTCAACACCAGAATAAGGGAAAAGGCCCAGAGAGGAACAAAGCAAGGCACAGGGAGCACTGCTGGGTCAGCACTGGAAAAGAACAGGGACAGCCCAGGCCAGCAGCAGAGCAAGGCAGCTCCAGGGGACACCCACCTGAGCTGTGCCTGCATGACCTCCACACCATACCTGCTGCTTCAGAGCTCCTATCACATCTAACAGTGTGATTACAGCATTAGCCACACAAACACTTCTTGGCTTCTGCTGATTTATGTCAGCACCTAATTTTAGATTAACACTTACCCAACCTTCTTAGCCAGTTACTAAATTTAAAAAGAAAAAAAAATTTATAAGGGAGACTATGAATATTTTCTGCTTTTATATCTTACCTGAGATGTGGAGTAATTAGAGACTCCATATTCAAACTGTGGATTCACTAACGTAACCAAACATAAATTTTCTTCTACAGCATAAACCACATAAAAGCTGATTATAACTACACCACTCCCACTCTAAAAATAAAGTGGAAATGTTTATTTATACTGCAAGCAGCATTCTGTATTTAAGCTATAACTGCAGCTGCCAACTCCATATAGTAAGGTCAATTATGCCCACTGACAAGTACTTGAAACCAAATTGTTTAAGATAACCCCCTTTTTCAAAGTAACTCTTAAAACATTAAGATCTTAAGTCAAATGCTCAGGATGAGAGGGCTGATAATGAGATCTGTGACCAGAGCATTGGTAAAATTTAACACGTGCATTTTTAGACTTACCACTACATCACAGTATTTAAATGTGGGCTTATCAGCAATTTTTAGACCTTACAAATACATTCAAAGGGTCACACAGGTAATCAGAGACAGGCTGACTGTACCACAAGCTCTGAAGACATGAAAAGAAACTGCACTTGAGAGAACTGCTATCGTCCGTGCAGACCACTGACCAACCACCTGGAATTTTCCAATCATATCCCATCTTCTGCCACAGAGGTTGGTTGAGTTTCAAATTTGAATGAGTTTTCAGTTTAAGTTTGAATGGGAAATCAGACCAGGGACAAGCATGGATTATGGCAGCTACACACTAAATCTTTAATTTTGAGCATACAAACAAAACCAGCCAGAGATTCTTTATCATCGCCTGGCTAATGCAACAGCTATGTTCAGAATGTTCAAATCTCACCTGCTGCTGAAGAAAATGAATTGACAATTATATATGGAACTACTGAGTAAGCACTGGATGTTTACAGTTTTAATTTCTATGAAGAGGGGTATCAGCTCCTCCAGCCTCAGCCTGATGGCATCTTGAATGGTTGTTGATCCATATTGACAAGAAGAAGCCCAAATCTCTATGTAGCCACTGGCTTGCCCTCCTCAGCACAAGATGTACATATATGTAAATGCAAGTATCCTTAAAATCACTTCCAAGTAAGAGGCACAACAGTATTTACAAATTTATCTGAATTTCCTTATCCTTTAGGCCTCATTTCTTATACAGAGGCCTGCTGCAGGAGCAGAGGAATCCTGGCAATGGCAGCAGCCTGTATCTAGCTGTTTGTCTTTCTTGAAATGCCTCCAAGCCACTAGCCTTCCCTGCTGCAGGAGCACCAGTGCTTTAATTCCAGTTCTAATCAGATGAGCCTCAAGGCTTCACACCAGCAGCCCAGCCTGGCAAACAAGGCAGAGCACACAGTACAGAGCTCCCTGTGGGGTGCTCCTTTCCCTTGCTCTTTCTCCCAAGCAACTTTAAATACGGTTGAACAGGAAAATAAAAACCCAACGGGGCCCAACACAGGCTCTCTCAGATTTTGAAGGAATTGGCTTTTGCAATCAACAGATCAAGAGAGTGTTTTTACAGTTTTTAAAAAGAACTTTCTTCTTTTAAATAACAGGAAAGCAAACATTCCTGAGCAGTTAGTTATCGCCAACAACAAAAGACAGAGAAAAAGAAAATGAAAGTGACCACAAGTAAATCAGCCAGGCTGCATATTCCAAGCTAAAAAGATAATTCCACAGCAGGTACCTAAAGTCAGTGCCTGTAATGACTCAATGTGTACTCGGGAACACAAAATAGTTTAACAGCAGGACTTGGCCAAACCTTAAACGTCAGCTAGAAGCCAAAAGGTGACAAGATTGTGCAACTCAGTTTAATCCACGGTACATCAGGGCTGGAAGAACACATACTGAGACAACAGGACTACAGCCACCAAGGAATTCTGAGAGTGCAAGGAAGGATGGAACACACATTAATACTTAAGTCTGTAACTAGAAAGCAACACTGCCCAGTGATGAATGAGCTCAATGTAAGGAATAGCTGTAAGCAAGAGGCACAGCTTGCGAGGCAGGAGAGTCATCCCTCAGATGGCAGCAGTGCTTCCGAGGGAGAAGGGCAGGAATGCAATTACCAATCACCACAGGCATATTACCAACTTCAGAGAGGCTACTTCTGGAGATACTTTGTACTTTTTATGACTAAATACCATTTAAAAAAGCCTAAAAATTGACTCTACGCCAGCCAGCTTATGAACCCCAAGATCACTCATGACTGCAGTAAAACAGACATCAATTCAAGTAACAGACCAATAGTGTGTATTTCTCCTCAACACCATATATTTTAAGTTGGAAATGGCTTTGATTTCCATCAGCAACATGAATAAATGCCATAGTGCAACGGACCGCTTTGTATTTCTGATAGCAGAAATCCTCTTGATGGCCTTTAGGTTACTCCATTAGTTACATCATTCCACAGCCACACACAAGGTTCCTGGTGATCTAAAGCAGATGAGAAGCGGACTTCTCTAACAATCATGCACCATCAAATCAGGAAAGTAACAAGACAACTGACCTGGTTTTTATGTACCATTAAGAGCTTTTAATATTTTTCAATGCCCCCTCAACAATTTTTTTGTTCAGGGCAGTATTCAGTGTAGCTGCACATTACATTCATCGTAAAATAGGTTTCCAGGGCATAGAAGTAAACTAGAACTATATTTAAGGTCTTGAGAAGTCAAAGAGGATTGAGTTTTTTCTCTAAAAGTAGCAACCAGTGTAACCTTCCAGAATATGAACTCTGGCCCTTCAGGCACCTATGAATATTGCCAATATTATGCCTTTCACCCAGCCTCCCTGTCCTTTCACCTGAAGTAATACACTATCAATTCCACAACTACTCAAAAAAACAGCAATCTGAGCTTTCTCCCTCCTACCTTGACACTTGACTCCTGTCCTAAGGACAATTAGGAACTAACATAGTAATAGGACAAAGGAGACTGACACACCATTACTAGATACAGTCACTCATCCTGGGGACTCCCTGACACAGAATATTTCACAGTTCTCACAATTTATTTTTTTCAAAGCCTAAAACATAAACTGAGGATCCAAGAGTAAACTAGGATTTTGTGGAGAGTATTTTGCTTTAGGAAAGAGTCCACAATGGGTACTTCCAGCTGGGCATACCCGATGACTTAAGAAAGCTATTCAAGTGAGATCACTTAAAAACAACTAACAACAGACCGCTCATTTTCAAAAAATTGGCTAAAATTATATAAAGTTATATGTGCAAATGATTGTTTCAAAAGTCTTTTCTAGACCATCCCAGAAGCCTCAAGCTTGTCTGAGTTCAAGAAGTGTTTGGACAACAGTCTCAGGCACATGGTGGGATTCTTGGAATGTCCTGTACAGGGCCAGGAGTTGGACTAGATGATCCTGATGGGTCCCTTCCAACTCAGCATATTCTGTGAACTTTCAGAAAAAGAAAAAATAATAGCAACAAGAGCCTAGCCATTTCAAGCTATTTCCAAGAGCACTTCCCCAGTGAAATGCTTTGAGCTGTCCTAGGGTCAGGGCCAGAAGGCCTGTCTGTGTAAGCACACTGCCTGCCTCTCTCCAAGCCATGCACAACATCTGCCCTGTATTCTGGTTGAGCTACAGCATCAGCATGTTGATGTAATCACTCAGGTGGCAGGATCTACCACATCCTCTGAACAGCTCAGCACTTGCTTTCCCCCACTGTTTAAAACACACCTTCTAGATCAATAGCTCTAGCTGGTACAGGTTTTTCAGCCTAAACTAGTGGCACTTCAACAGACTCCTGTTTTTACATAACACCACAGGACACTTCTTATTTGAATCTACCTTTGAAGGCAGGTAGTGACTCTCAGACAAACACCAACTTCCACACTTGGGCCACAGCCTCTGCCCATGACATCCTCTGTCACATTCATCACACACCCAACTTGTATCACTTCAACTACTCAGGTAGGTCTGTTTCCTACACGTTCTGAAAGGGAAGGAAGGGCTCAGACTTGCAGAATATCAAATGCCTCCTTGCAAGATATGCCAAGGGTAACTCCTGTACACTTTAACAGAGGGGAATGAGCCTGCATTTGAGTCGCAGCTGGCCAGGCAGAGCAGTGCCTAAACTGCACCAGCAGCTATCCCTCTGCCCTCAGCCACGGCCTAATATCCCAGGAAGAGAAGAACTGAGAAGTGAAAGGGACTTCAGCTGACTTACAGCACTAGTGAGGAAACTGAGCACCTCCTTCCTTTTTTATGGCTGTGATCTCCAAGGGGGAACTTGCTCTCTTGCTGCAACTCCATGTAATAGCTGACCACTTTTTCTGGTTTTCACCACTGCAGCAGACTGACATTTTTGGCCTGGTCTATCAGCTTCTCTGTTCTTCTGCAGTTAAAGGACTTTTAGAAATCTTTTTAAGTTTTAAGCCAATACAATCACCCTGCCTGGTTTTTCACAGTTTGGGTTGGGAATGAGAACACACACCACAACTGCAGAAGTTCTTCCATAGTACTGCCAGAAAACCAGAAGTGACTATGGTCACGGATTACAGAGTTTCACAATAAAATCATGCTCCTCACCATCACCAGGCATAGACACATCAGAAGGGACTTCCTGTCATGCTTTTCCCCCCAAGAACTGACCCTTTACATCTGTTACTGAAGCGCCATTTCATTAAAAGTATCACTTACAGATCTTCCTCCATCTTAAAGAACAGATTCATGTTTGAAGTGTCTTGCATTATTTATAGCAGGTGTCACGAGCCCACCCGGACAAGCTCATACCACACAAACCAAAGCATTCCACTCCTATATCTTAGTGCCTTTTCAGTTAATTGTAACACACGCACAAAGAAAAGCTATTGAAAATCAAGGAACCATATGGATACCCCTATCTTAAATAACAAAACCCAAGACTGAGTTTAATTCCACAAGAGCCATTTTACCTGCAGGCAGGACAGCCACCAACTACTACTACAGAAGTGGTGGTGGCAGGCTGTTGAATGATGGTGTATGTGCTCGAATAGTTCGGCTGTGATGTCGGTGGAGGAACAGTGTACCCTAAAATAAGGGAAAAAACCCTCAATCACCACACGTAAGGCACAAAGAAAAATAATAATTTACAAGTATGACTTCAAAACATGGAAAACAATAAATAGTAATGTAGTCTTGATTAAGCACTTTAAGCTCTATCAAAATCAGAACGGGAACACCTGGCACATCTAATAGCAAAGCCACTTCATAAACCCAAGTATCAATTTAACCATCCCAAAAGGACACAGAGCTAATAATTAACTTTGAGATTTTGTTTCAATGCTGTTGAGTGCCAGGGAAAAACTGTTTAAACAATGCCCATGGCTTTCACCATAGCTTTCACTTCTGGATGTTATGTATCAAGAACGTCCTGCTCCAGCAGACAAATTATTTGAAGCAGAATAAATCTTCCTCTACTTTCAAGCTTAAATTCCATATACTAAGTTTCTAACTGGAGAGCAAGGTAGGAGTGATAGGATGCAAGTAGAAAGAGATAGCATGGGAAAAAACCCAACTTTCAGAAAGTCCACATTGTTGGGAAAAGAACGAGTCATTTTAACGGCTGTAGATAGAAGATAGAAGCCTTTAACAGCTTCATTAACATTAAAAACTTTAAATTATAAAAAAAAGCTTTTGAAAGGGACAGTTAGACGTACACAGTGTAATAAAGGCACAGTTTGCCCAGTTATAATTCATTTTGAGCTTATTTCCCAGAAACAAGGGTTTTTTTCCCAGAAAGTTTCAGAGTTTCCTCAATCAAGTTATCCATCTGTGAAGTCTGGCAACCTCACTATTCAAACTGAAAATAACCACTAATGCCTGTATTGCAGGAAAACGAGCTTCAAGTTATCAGCAGGAAAATCAATGTGTAGCCTCAAGGTTCAACTCAAAGACGGGGGGGCCTGCAGCGCAACTTTTGTAACTTTTGAAGCATTCCTCTTTCTTGAGAGCCTACTTCTTTCTTCGGCAGGTGTTAGTATTAATTCAGTTAACGAAAATATTGCATCTGCTTACCTAAGTCTCTCCCAGACTACTGAAGTGTATCAGAAAAGACAAACATTAACCAGAATACAGCGAAGTGCAGGCAAAGAACAAGTTTGGGGTCTGTTCTAGTGGCAAGCACAGCTGTAGTTCTGCTGTTGTTCGGAGGCAGAAAACCCGCGCGTGTGAGGAATGCCCTCAATCCCAGCCGGGATTTTGGGGAGAAAGCAAAACAAACACCTCAGGGGCCCCGAGGGAAGGGGGGGGAAAGGGAGATGGCATTTTGGAACACCGGTATCCCGGCGCCGGTGCCTCCCTGCGCTGCCCTCGAGCGGGGGAGCCGCGACGCCCCCAGGGCCTCGCTGTGCCGGGGGAGCCGCACACGGGAGCGGCCCGGGAGTTCCCCGCTCCGGCTCCAGCCCGGCTCCCGAGCCCGCGGCCCCGGCGCACCGCCGCCCAGCCCCGGGAGCAGGGGAGGCTCTCCACAGCCGCCCCCCGCCCCACCGAAGGAGCAGCGAGGCTCTCGGGGCCCGCTCCGCACACCGGGGACCCCCCCNTGCTGCGCTCGCGGCCGGTCACGAGGCCGCCGCGCCCCACGTGACGCCGCTCCCGGAGCGGCGCGCGGCGGCTCCGCCGGGCGGCGCAGGGAACCCTCGGCCTTAAAGGGGCCGCGCCCCGCCGGGNTGAAAGGGACAGTTAGACGTACACAGTGTAATAAAGGCACAGTTTGCCCAGTTATAATTCATTTTGAGCTTATTTCCCAGAAACAAGGGGTTTTTTCCCAGAAAGTTTCAGAGTTTCCTCAATCAAGTTATCCATCTGTGAAGTCTGGCAACCTCACTATTCAAACTGAAAATAACCACTAATGCCTGTATTGCAGGAAAACGAGCTTCAAGTTATCAGCAGGAAAATCAATGTGTAGCCTCAAGGTTCAACTCAAAGACGGGGGGGCCTGCAGCGCAACTTTTGTAACTTTTGAAGCATTCCTCTTTCTTGAGAGCCTACTTCTTTCTTCGGCAGGTGTTAGTATTAATTCAGTTAACGAAAATATTGCATCTGCTTACCTAAGTCTCTCCCAGACTACTGAAGTGTATCAGAAAAGACAAACATTAACCAGAATACAGCGAAGTGCAGGCAAAGAACAAGTTTGGGGTCTGTTCTAGTGGCAAGCACAGCTGTAGTTCTGCTGTTGTTCGGAGGCAGAAAACCCGCGCGTGTGAGGAATGCCCTCAATCCCAGCCGGGATTTTGGGGAGAAAGCAAAACAAACACCTCAGGGGCCCCGAGGGAAGGGGGGGGAAAGGGAGATGGCATTTTGGAACACCGGTATCCCGGCGCCGGTGCCTCCCTGCGCTGCCCTCGAGCGGGGGAGCCGCGACGCCCCCAGGGCCTCGCTGTGCCGGGGGAGCCGCACACGGGAGCGGCCCGGGAGTTCCCCGCTCCGGCTCCAGCCCGGCTCCCGAGCCCGCGGCCCCGGCGCACCGCCGCCCAGCCCCGGGAGCAGGGGAGGCTCTCCACAGCCGCCCCCCGCCCCACCGAAGGAGCAGCGAGGCTCTCGGGGCCCGCTCCGCACACCGGGGACCCCCCCACCCACACGCCCCGGGTCGGCGCCGCCCGTGACCCACCTGGGGCGGCCGCGGCGCCCGGGTAGGAGTACGGCGGGGGCGGCTGGAAGCCGGGCTGCGAGGCGGGGATGGCGCCGTAGTTGCCGTGGCCGTAGTCGTAGCCCGGCGCGCCCGGCGCGGCGGGGCTGTAGGCGGGGGGCCGCTCCTGCAGCAGCGGTTTGCTGTCCATGCTGGGCCGGCGCTGCCTCGTCCCGCGGGGCCGACCAGGAAGCGGCGCCCGGCCCGGCGCACGCCGCCCGCCCCGCCGGGGCCGACAGCGGCACCGACTGCACCGACACTGACACCGGCACCAACACCAACAGCCCTACACTGACACCGACACTGACAGCCCCGCAGCCTTGTGCCTCGGCCAGCGGGGCCGTGAACACGCTGCCCTAGTCGGCGGTCCCGGGTTCCCTCCGCTCGGACACCGGGAGCAGCCGGCAGCCGCTGTCCTGTCACTGAGCTGGTGACGGACTTTTAAGGTGCTCGCTCAGCCGCTGCTCAGCATCGTTCCTGCCCGGGCGCTCTCCCCACACTGCGATCCTGTGCCTGCCGTGACCCTGCTTGCGCAGGGAGCTCGGACCAGGCGAGCCCCTGTGGTCCCTTCCAACCTGAGCCGTTCTGTGAAGTGCAATCCCTGCTGGAAGCGGGTGGGCTGGGGCGGTGAGGATGAGGTTGGTTACTCTTTGCAGTGACTTCGGCGAACTCTTACATCCCCACTGCGAAGAGCCACACTTGACTGTTAAGGGAAAAAGAGCTCTGGGATGGTGGTGCAGGGTAAGCATGTTGTAAAGAGAGGGAATGTTTTTGAAAAGAAATTGAAAAAAAAGCAGGAGAAAGCCCTCATGGTTCAAAGAAACACTAAAGTTAAGAAACAAACACTACAGGAAGGAAGAGGAAAGCAAAGATGCTGTTGCTGCCTCCTGTACAGCAAATTACAAGAACGAGGTCAACAACACTTTAACCAGATTCAACTGCTTCTGAAACACACGTTCTTGATGACTGCCCAGGCCAGATGCTGTGAAGATCTTAAATGTCTTTTACTCCAGCTAGAACTCTTTCTTCCCTCCACACCTTTATCCCTCAAGCTGTCTGACTCACCAAATACCTGGTTTGTCCTTTACTACAGGTCCCAGCACAGCCTTATCACTATAGCAAACACTGTGACTCCATCCCGTGACAGGTCCTGTGCAGCAGGGAAGGGTTAGCCCCATTTCATAGGAAGGGAGGAAAAAACAACAAAAAAAGAAGTCATTAAACAATTTGCCTCAAAAGGAAACAAATTCTTGAAACAGATGGAGACACAGATCACACCACCCCAAATCCAAGCCAGTGCCAGCATCACATGATGGTGAGGACGTCCCTGCCCTCCTGCCTTCTGTCTCTCTGTCTCTTTCCTCTGGTTTGCAGGTGACCCATTTGGAAGGCGCATCTCTCCTGAGGGCTCTCTTGCTTGGTGTAACTGTAGCAGTATAAATATTACATGAGGCTTTTGAATGAAAAATCTTAAGACACAAATGCAATGCAGCACTTCCTCATTAAGGGAAAGATACTTCCTTAAAATGAATGTTAAGTAACAAGGAAAAATCCTTCTTTTAAAGAAGTGAGGTTTTTGAAAGCATGGAAGAGCCAACAGTAGGAAACCTCTCTGTGCAAACCCCCTCTGACTGCATTAGGACAAAGGCTGCAAAGCAGTGAAATAGGACTGAAGATATTTTGACAAGGCTTTGGTTCACTGGAGAAAACTTTCTTCCTGAGTCACGCAGTAAGCACAGAACTGAAGGACAGGAGTGAGGAAGGATACCTGTATGTTTTCTTTCTCTTTTACAAGGCTTCAGCCATTTAGGCAAGACCCAGGATGCACCTTTCATAGGCCACACACTGGAAGGGAGGTTCCCATTAACCCCGTGCAAATCCATTTATATTCAGCTGTCTTTGCAAAAGCTTCCTTGTTAGCTCCTTACAGAATGGGAGCTCTATTACAACACCAGCAATTGAACAAAGCAGGGCTCAGCACTGGACACCCAGAGCAGAGAGAGTTCTTGTAAGGCATCAATTCAATCCTAACTTCTACATCAAAGTACAAGCATAGCAGAGCCACTGACCACACAGAAGGCAAGAGCTGCCAGTGTTGTGGGGAGCATTTGTTTGGTTTCACACATAATGTCCTCCTTAAAATAAGCAGGGATGAACTGTACTGGTTGTAAATGACTTATTGTGCAAAACCCTCACATATCCAGTCATTCACATTGCCAGCCTGTAAGATTATAGGCTGCAATTCAAAATCCAAACCGTGAAAAAAAAAACAGGAAATGCTCCATAAATTCTTCCACATGTTTCCCATGGAAAACAACTAAAATCTCATCTTTACCTGTGGCCACAGGATTGAGTACACATCAATAGTATCAGTCACAAACAGTGGAAATCTTGCAAAATGGATTTTCTAAGATCTAAACTTGGTCTTGGTACTTGGTCTTATAAATATGTTTTGCTACAATGATCAAATCATCAAAACACTACTAGAGAGCAAAAACCCAGTGTTGAGCTAGGCCCCAGTCTGTGCAAGGGACCAAACCACTGCAGTGAGTCAAGTGTCCTGGGGCTCAGCAGGAAACAACCCAGACAGGATGGCTTTGCCTCACACAGGAATCATTCCAGAGAATTTCACGTGTGCATCAACCCTCCAAACCACAACCCTCCACACACCAAAACCATCTGAACCCGCAGCCCACAGGACAAGAGCAAGGCAGATGTATTCTTCTTAAGCAGCAACTAGAAACTCCTCAGGCAAGATTCACAACAGATCAGACAGTTCCCTTTGAAAGAGGTCTGCAATGCTTTTTCAACTCCTGTACTGGTCTGCAAGATATATGAAGTTCTGGGACACTTTTGGTTCAGATATTTGAATGGACAGGCCTTGCCTATCTTGTTAGATTTTCTGGCTCACTTCAAAATGAATTGGAATTTGCTGGGTAGCACTGAGCATCCTTCAAAAGCTGAGATGTACAAGCAAGCAGTTTCAAAGGGAGGTTATCATTTGTAGCAGGGCAAGTGAGTGGTATCCTGCAATAAATGTTAAGCAGAACCTTTGGTGTTACCCAGGGAAGGAGGATTGCTACTGTGCCCCTACTGCACTGCCACAGATTGTGACAGGAAAGGCCACCTCCTTCCTGACATCTCAGGCAGGGCATTTACTGACACATCACAACTTCAGGGAAAGGCAGGTTTCCCTCACTCTGGCTGCAGCCACTGCTCACTCCGAGCAGCTGGACAGACGGATGGTCTCTGCCTGCACAAGCCCCCTCCACAGACTCACAGCATCACAGAATGGGTCACGTTGAAAGGGACCACAGTGCCTCATGTGTTCAACCTTCTTGCCCCTTCAAACAGGGTCGTTCTAGAGCGAATGGCACAGGATGGCATCCAGACAGTCCTTGAATATCTTCATGAGGGAAACTTCACACTCTGGCAACCAGTGCTCAGTCACTGCACAGGAAAGTTGTTCTTCCTCATGTGCAGGTGGAACGTCCTGTATCAATTTCTGCTCGTTGTCTCCTGTTCTATTGCTCGGCACCACCGAGCAGAGCCTGGCTCCATCCTCTTGACACCTCCCTTTCGATATTTCTACACCCGGATGAGGTCTCCTCTCAGTCGTCTCTTCTCGAGGCCGCACAGGCCCGGCTCCCTCAGCCTTCCCTCATAAGNGACCACAGTGCCTCGTGTTCAACCTTCTTAACCCTTCAAACAGGGTCGTTCTAGAGCGAATGGCACAGGATGGCATCCAGACAGTCCTTGAATATCTTCATGAGGGAAACTTCACACTCTGGCAACCAGTGCTCAGTCACCGCACAGGAAAGTTGTTCTTCCTCATGTGCAGGTGGAACGTCCTGTATCAATTTCTGCTCGTTGTCTCCTGTTCTATTGCTCGGCACCACCGAGCAGAGCCTGGCTCCATCCTCTTGACACCTCCCTTTCGATATTTCTACACCCGGATGAGGTCTCCTCTCAGTCGTCTCTTCTCGAGGCCGCACAGGCCCGGCTCCCTCAGCCTTCCCTCATAAGATCTGCTCCAGTCCCTTGCGCGGCTCTGTCGCCCACCCCGGAACTGCCGCAGTAGCCGCCCCGGCGCAGCCCCGCGCCCCCGGCCCCGGCGGAGCCCCGGCGGAGCCCCGGGCCCCCGGCCCC
>VWZS01006719.1:705615-777887 GCA_013397075.1 Rhabdornis inornatus
GCAGCCCGCGGGGAGCGGGGCCGTGCCCGGCCCGGGCCGCCCCAAGGCCGGCGGAGCCTCGGCCCCGCACGGCTCCTAAGCCGATCCGGCCTTAATGCCCAGCCGGGAGGGCCCGTGCGGGGCTGCCGGGCGCGGTGCGCGCCTTGGCGCGTTTGTGGAGCGCTCTGGGAGCCCCGCGGGGCTGGACGGGGGTACCGGAGGAGTCCCCGCTCGGTTCGTGTGACGCGGAGGAGAAATATGTGCGCGGTGTGCCTTGGAACACGCCGAGTCCTGGGGTGGTTCACATCCTGCCTCGGCCTGAACCCGGGGACAGGGCCCTGCTCTACCGAGGAACGTCACTGCTTTTATTGTATGCAAGGAGTTGGGATATTTTTCTTGAATTCTGTACCAATCAGCATTATGCCAGGCTGGTGGAAATTTTAGTTAACAATATGTTGTCTTCATTTAAGCATTTTAGTTCTATCCGAAATTACCTGGCTGAGCTGCAGGGTGAGGAATAATTCAGTCGATCTGATTTTTTCCAGGCCCCTGAGAATGCTTGACAAGTTCTGCCTTCACTGAAAAGCACATAAGCCGACAGCACTGAGCATCCTGCAAAATTGGGCAGTATTTGTCTTCATCTGCAGCACAGCCAGTGCAAAGGGGTCTAATGTGAAGTCTTAAAAGTTTATAATCCCAAATTCACTTGGGATTTTCCCATGATTCCCCAAACACTGTCTCAAAAGTTCAGCTGAAACAGTATGTAGAAACTACTCTCACTTGTCTTGGCTGCCTTGAGTATTTTAAACCAGTTGCATTAGCCTGGGTTACTTTAATTGTCCCATGTATGTTTTTCTTAACTTCATAATCTTTGGAGCTTTCATCACCTTTTCCCAAATTGTTCCAGGTACTTTTCTGCCTGCCTGCCCTGTCACTCCAGCTACAGGCCTTCACTTATATCTTTGCCCCTCTTCAAGAGACCCAAGGATCACTTTTCTTTGTTACCTGGCTAGGTAGCTGTCATTGTTGCATTATCCATAATGCTTCCTTTACTCCAGACTCTTCTGGCATTCTGGTTCCTTATGTGCATAATATTTTCTTCTGTTATAAACACTGCTTTGACGAATTTTAAGTGCTATTACTGAAGGGTTATTTTCCCAGTGGTACACACACTGATTTTCACCTCACCTTCACTTCGTTCCGTTCCATTATTCCATGTTATGTTCTTCTGTACTCCACTATAGGAGGATATAAAGAAGGTAAATGGCTGATCCAAGAGCAGACAAACGTATGCATTCAAAGTCCCAGCAACAATGAGGGAAAAACGGTCAAAACCAGAGGATTTGTTTTCGTTATGCTACAACCAATAGGAGAATTTTGCTCATGACCATCCCCGTATCACTTATGGTATCACTCATTCTCTGCTGCTATGTGTTTTCTTGTCACTGTTACATGGTATTCACCTGTTGGATCCAGGATTTTAGGTACTTAGCAGCAGCAATTCTAGGAAACAAAGACTCCTGATACATTCTCCCTCAGATCCCACTGGAATTTCCCCGTGCTGTTCTTTGACACTGACCCAGATGTGTGAAATTCTCCAGTTTTTCACCACTGCCATTCACATACACAGTGCAATGCACGCACTGTGTGCCTCCACTTTTATTGAAAAGCAGGCAGGCAGCTCTCCTTAGGCTCTTGCTTTAAAAGCAGAGTTGCCATTTGACAGTAAAGAAGCAGTGTTCCACACTGACTCCAAGCAAGAATTCCTCTTGCACCTGGAGCTCTGGGCTTTGTGGTTTTCTGAACCCTAACCCCAGGCAGAACCCTAACCCTAGGCTGAGCACTAACAGCAGCCTTGGACTGAGGCTATTTCCAAGCAGAAAGGTCTGGAGGGAGCCCTGTTGTGGCAGTCCTGTGTTCCTCTTGGCATGCCTTTTGTAGCTGGAGAGTCCCTGGAGCTCTGGGCTTTGTGATTTTCTGAACCCAGTTTAGAACTGATATGTTTCCCCAGCCTGCCAGAGCTGTCCTGTTTATTTCTGGGCTCCTGTAGGATAGACAGTAGTGGGCTGGTAGAAAGGTTTTTCTAATGGCTTTTCAGGGACATCTGAAAGGTGTTGGCTGCACAGCTCTGACAAAGAGTTCTGGCTACCAGCTTTGCACAGGCTTGTTTTAGAAAATCATCCCTTACATCTTTATTTAGTTCCCATAAAGATGGCTCAGAGCATGAGTGATCTGCATTAGGTTCAGGATCCATTTTTGTACCCATCATTTCCAGTAATAACCTCATTTCTGCCTTCCAGATATGGCCATGCCCAGTTCCCTGTTGTGGGCTGTTGACATTTTTGGGAGGGTTTACACTCTTTCTACTGTTGGCCAGTACTGGGAGCTCTGTAAGGACACACAGCTGGAATTCAAACGGGTCTCTGCTGTCAAACAGTGCTGCTGGGGAATAGCCTGTGACCATCAAGTGTACACCTACGTGTTCTCAGGAGATGTTCCCATCAGATACCAGGAGGAAACCTATGAGAACCAGGTATGACAGATACAGTACCTCTCACACTGCCACTGCTTGGACTGACAGCACATCCTACATCAGCTGTCTTGATGTATTTTTCTCACAGGAGGATTGATCAGTTTTACTTGTTTTCATTTTTTACCAGAAGTTTCTGAAGAGTACATACATGTGCCAAATACCAGGTTATTCTTGTAGTATTTAAATTCCTAAAGGGTTTCACTTCCCTGCTCCTAGCAAAAGCAATGCCAGTGTGAACTCCAGCCTGTTCTTTGTGAGCCATTTCAGAGTGGAGCATTCACCCTTTTCACTGAATAGTTTCAATTTCTCTTTTTCTTAGTAACAAATGCACAATCCCCTTAAGAAAATGTCCTATGTAACTTCCAGGCCACAAAGATACATTATCAGAAATATATTATTCTTTAAAAAATGCTGCTTTTTAGTGTTACAAAGACTTCCCTAATAAAGGCATAACTTTCCATTAAAGTACAGTGTTTCCAACTTTTTTGCATAGAAGTGTTAAGGTGGTTCTTTCTGTCTGATGCACTTCAAAATAATGTCTTTGAAACAGTATTTTAAAGGAAATTTATCAAATTCATCAAATTTGGTTTTAAGTTAACCAAAAGTTAACTGGGAGAGAAAATTGATGGATTTTCTTGAGCACATTTCTTTGATTTCTAATGGGCTGAATATAAATTGGGAAGAGACATTAACTTACCTGCACGGGCAAAAGTACAACAGATTAATTTTACACATTATTTAATATTGATACAGCTTTTCAGCCATTTAAGAATGTTCCTTTTTATTGTGTAAACATGTTCTTTAAAAATTTAAAATTTAAAATTTTATTTGTTACTTTAAAACTTTCATTTTGTTTGTTCTAGGTAATGAAAAACGGAAAACAAAATAATAGAAAGCACAAAAAGAAATACTCTACAAGAGCTAACAACGACAAAATTAAACTGAAGTAGTTTGCAGATAATGTGCAAGGCAATTTAGCCAGATTTCTAGTAAGAGCAAATAATATTTTGTGTAAAAATTTGAGCGGATTTTGAGCCACTCATTTTCCACGTGCCCTAAAACAGTATTAGAGGACAGATTTTGCCAGTATTTCTATAGTATGTAGGAGTGTGGGGGAGAAAAAATGACAGTATTGGTGAATATCCTTGTGTTATTGGTTCTCCAACTGATTCAAGGCAGATTAGGGAAAAATATAACATAAGATCCAGGGAGATTTACTGATACAGTTCTCTCAACACCGTTCCTGGCAGAGGCAGTGCTGTTTTTCTAGTGCAGACAAGATATGAATCATCTTTCTCTGGGAGTAGATTAGAGATACCAAGGCCATCCATTCAGCATTACCCTAAAGCTGCAGTGTCATGGGGCCATACATCACTAAGGAAAAAAGCCTGGTGTCTGGTAAAATATAGCATCAGATGGTCCTATTTATATAGCTGAAAATGACTTGGTTGGGACGAGCTCTGCAGCCAGCCCTTCTTTGATACTTTAAAAAGCTTCCTCCAAAGGCTGTGTCAGGGAGGGGCTCATGGAGTGAACACTTTCTCATTCACCCCAGGAATTTTTTTATTGCTGAAAATAAGAAATGTATCATGACTCCCTGTAAATGTCCAATGAGATAATGTGATCTCAAACAAAATACTTTATTTATTATTTCTGGCAGCGCTGGAATCCAGTTGGTGGCTTTTGTGAGAAATTACTGCCCAGTGACCGCTGGCAGTGGAGTGATGTGAGCGGGCTAAAACACCAGCAGCTTGATAGTTTCACACTGCCTTCACCACACTGGGAGTGGGAGTCTGACTGGTATGTGGATGAAAATATTGGAGGGGAACCAACAGAGAAAGGGGTAGGTGAAAAATACCAAAAAGAGCTCTATTCTGGGAACCCTTACTCTGTAAAATGAAAGGAACTTTCATAGAAGTGTAAAAAAGTCTGTAAAAATAAAACTTGCCATAGATGCTTCTTTCTGGGAAATAGCTCAACTCTAATACAACAGAAAGAAGGATCTTGTTTGAAGGCTTTTGAAGTCTATAGGAGCTTCTATAGAAGCTTTTTTCTTTTGATCAGGCCATGAAATCCTGGCAACTGAATGCCGTTGTTATTGAAGGTCTTTACTATGAAAAAAGTGAAATGTTTTACTGTGTCTTGTTTGTTCTGTGTATATCATCCAGAGGAATTTGGGCATGATTTATAAATTATTCATGGAATTAGCTGATCTGTTAATCAGGGCTCTAGAGACACACACAGTGATTTGTGCTGTGACTTTTGTGCAAAATTGCTCTGAATTATGACTTTAAGCTTTCCCTTTATCCTGTTTCTCATTCAAGAAAACCTCTGTTTGCAGGGCTGGACTTATGCCATAGACTTCCCCAGCACCTACACAAAGGATAAGAGATGGAATTCTTGTGTCAGACGCAGGAGATGGATCAGATACAGGAGATACAAATCACGGGACATTTGGGCGAAGGTTCTGGATCTCTTTTAAATATTAAATAAACGGATTGTCTGAAATAATCAATTATAAGTGTAGGGAAGTTATTTTTTTATGACTTCTCTGTAGGCTGGACTTAGATTCCTTCACTTCCAACCTGCTATTCTTGTAAGCAGAAATGGAAGGCTGGGATTTCTCATAGAAACCTGTGGTAATGAGGTGCCCAATCTCATGGTGATGCAATTAGAGATGGATGCTCAGCTCCTTTGCAAATTTCAGATCAACTTTTTAACTTCCTTTGGTTGTGTGACAAAGCACTCTCATTGGAGGTGGCACCTGCCTTGCATCATTCACAAGCTATGTCCTTTATCCATGAGAATAACTGTTCTTTAATAATTGTTGTTCCATTCTAAGAACATTCAAAATTTGTAATTTGTGATCTTTCAGCTTTCCAATTCTGTATGCACTGTTCTGTGAGTAAAAATTTCCTTTAGCTAGGGTGCAAAACACAGACCTCTCCATGCTATCTTGGCAGTGTTTCCCCTCTGTGCATATGGAGGCCTTGAATGAGAGGGAGAATCTCCATGCTTAGCCACTCTAGGAAGTGATACATAACCAATGTGCAAGACACAAGTTATGCCACCACCCAAGTCACCTGTTTGCAGTGTCTCCTCTCCTCAACCTTCCTTCCCTTTGCTCCAGATTGTGTCCCATGATGAACCAAACCAGCTGCCAGACCCTTTCAATGACATCTCCATTGGAGGATGGGAGATCACGGATGAGCCTCTCGGCCGCCTGTCAGTGTGGGCAGTTTCTTTGCAAGGAAGGGTATGTATGTGTTTCCTATGTTTTCTAATAAAAATTACTAGTTAAAAGCAGTTAAATACTTGTAAAGCAAGGCAAGGTTGTTATTGTCTTATATCAGTAAGGAAATGCACTGCTTATGCATCTGGCAGAGGATGAAAAGCTGCTTTGGCACTACATTACGTAACAACTTGTGTTTTAAATGGAAAAGCTTAGTACTTCTAAGGTTGTTGTATTATGGAAGCCTTTAACCTCTATGAGCAGGTGAATCTTAAAAACTGGGGCTGAATAGTATCTTGTATCTTGAAAAATTCCCAGAATGCTGACTAGTGCTGGGAACCAGGAGAAGGAGCCTTAAAGCCTGACAAAGGTTCTGGTGGAGCATTGTGCTGTGCCTTTGGGGTGATTCAAGAATTTACAAAATGGTTTTCTAAGACTTACTGACTGGAAAGTGGTCATCTCCTGACCTGGCAGTGTGGCATCCAGCTCTGAAATGTTTTCATTTTATTTTCTATTGAAAACTATACATCTTTCTCTGTTGTTGTTGGTTTTAGGCCTCCCATGGGGTCTCCTCTTTTGCTCGATCCTGTGAAGATTTGATTCTTGCTTTTCTTCCTTCATCCTTACAGCATATATCTAATATTCCTTTGTGTCTAGACAATTTCTAACTTGTGGTCTCACAGGGCATAATGTAATACTTCTAACAGATAGCCTGAGCTTTCAGTCACATGTGGCACTGCCTGGAGAGGCAAGCAATCTTGGTTAAATTGTTTGAAACAAAACTCCCTATTCCTCATACTTTCTAGTAATATGTGACAAGCATCCCAATCTCCAGGCTTACTTGACTGCCATTGTAAAATGCTTTTATTTCCTAAGTGAAAGTCCTCGGGGAAGTAAAGTATTCCTAAAAATGACGATATAGCACTCAGCAGTCATGCTGTGGAGCATTTGTATGACTGCCACAGGATGCTTTCTATCTTTGACCTTCTATTTTGACTGTGATCTACAGAAAATTGCACAGTCCAAGACTAGCAAATGGCTGGATGTCACCAAAGACTGCACAGAGAATGGAATTTTTCCCCTATATTGTAGCAGCTCTGTTCAGTGAGCATGAGGTCAGGGTGTCAGCTAACAGTAACATTTTTGTGTTATGTATTTGTTCACTCTTGGTTTATATAACATGCCCTGAAATACACTGAAGTGGTTCAAATGTTGAAATATACACAGAACTTGTAGCAATAGGTTACTGTACCCAATCCAGATGCAGCTCCATGACAAAAGCTGCTCTGTAGAGCAGCCTCCTCCCTTAGTACATAAGGAAATAGCTTCAACTGCATAATCAACACCAAAAAAACCCCCACCTTTAAAGGTCAGAGTGCCATACATTACATAAAACATTCCTTTTGTTAAAGGACAGCTGTTCTTTCCAGTTTCTTTACTCTTGTCTCAATGGTTTCATTGTTGTAGTGATATTTTTTTTTTCTTATTTAATTTGTTTTTGTTTTTTAAACTTGTCTAGCTATGGTACAGAGAAAATGTCTGCCATCACAATCCAGAAGGTTCCACATGGTCCTTAGTTGCCACTCCTGGTGAAGTTGTACAGATCAGCTGTGGACCCTATGACCTCCTTTGGGCAACTCTCTGGGAAGGGCAAGCTATTGTGAGAGAAGGAATTGATAGGAATAACCCACAAGGTAAAGTTTGTTAAATCTGGCTGGAAACCCCTTTGATTTGTGTAGTGTTGAATAAGAAACTAACCTACAGTGCCTTCCGGGTTCTGTCTTTTGCAGGAATTTCCTGGAGTATTGTGGAGTCTCCAAGCTCTGAAAATGGGATTATGCACGTCTCTGTGGGTGTCGATGTGGTGTGGTGTGTTACAAAGGATAGAAAAGTAAGAGGGCTTATGTTCTGTTTTTGCTTTTTTCTTCCCTTTCCCTGTCTGCTGCTCTCAAACAGGAGTGTAACTTGCACAGGAAGCATTGGTGATTTGAACTCTCTATCGCCATGGTTTGGGGAATAGTTCCCTTTGCTGTTAGAGGAATGCTCTGTAGTTTGTGATAGTTGAGTTGAATTTAAGAAAGACTTTCTGCTTTTCTTTTGGAAGGAATTTTCTAAACCCAAGTCAGACAGATTTGGCAGGTGGGTGGGGATGTTGGTGGGGATTGGATGAGGAGCCTCCTCTAAGGGATATTAAGCATCAAAATTGAAGTGACTCCTGTTTCCACAAGGACTGAATTTTACATCAAAAGCAGCAGAGGGAGTATTCTCATCTACACTTTCCTGCATGATGCTATTTTTTTGTCTTCCTACTGCAGCTGTTCCCTCTTCATCAGCCTTTTAGTGTGGGGGTTTTGGTATTTAATTAGGTGAGATATCTCTTATGTGGATGTGTGATTACTTTCTTACTGGAGTTTTAACTTAGAATGATGGAATGTCTAAAGTTGGAAGGGACCCATAAAGATTATGGAGTCCCACTCCCTGCTCCTTCACACTGAATTCAAAGCCAGGCCTGAACTCTGTGCATGTGCAGCAGTTCTGTTGAGTTTCTCTTTTGTAGTGAGTCACTACTTGTCAGCTGAGCCATGGTAACAGGCTGTGCCCAGCCTGCTCCATCTGCCAGATAAATCCACTGTGATAAGTGGAGATAAGCTGGTGCATTTTCCTTCAGATCTGCCACAGGGCAGTCAAGCATCCTGATGTTTGCTTCTCTGACTGTATGGATATATGCTACACACAGAGGGAACTACTTCCAGGTGCACAGCCCACAGACACTTTCAGATTGGTAAAGTGAGATCTAAGGGGAAACAATTTAAAGAGCTGTACTGCTAAAGACATCCCCCTGACAGTTCCCTCTGGCAGCCCTGCTTCTAGGACTTGAACGTAAGAATACTATTTAGAAGCCCATTCAGAATGATCAAAAATAGCCTACATGTTCATAGTAATAGAAAGTATTTTTCCAACAGCACAAAACCTAACTCTGTCACAGAAAGTCCTACAAAAAGTCTCCTTTTTTGGCTTTCCTTTTGGCTGCAGGTGGACACACAAGGTAGGAACTATTGGGAGAATTGTTTTATCTTTATTTGATAAAGAATCAAGGAAGTAATTGACTTCTTAAGACAATGTGTCAAATCAGTATTACAGATTAAGATTAATCCACTAAAGAAACTAAATTCCTGCTAGAGCAGAAAAATTTAGACTTTCTGTTGTTGTTGTAGGTGTGGTTTAGAAGAGGAGTGAACTCACATAATCCTTGTGGGACAAGTTGGATTGAAATGGTTGGAGAAATGATGATGGTAACTGTAGGCTTAAACAACCAGGTAAGAGAGCTGGGGAGCAGCTGAGAGGGTATTTAAGTCTCCCCTAAAGGGGAATGTTACCTCTAAGGGGTATGTTCCTTCTAGTGCAGGAGCTGTTCACACATGGTGAGGATTCTCAGCAGTGCCACTAGGGCTGGCTGGACAGAAGGGACCCTGGGCTCAAACTGCTGGGAGGGAAAGTGGCTGAATTCTGCAATTCTGCTCCTGAAGGTGACAGCCAGCACATGTCTTGTATAGCACAGGGAGGTGCAGACTGGTTTTGGTACAGAATTTTGTTTTGCATCTACAGTGTCAGCAGTAAGGAAGAACACAAAAGGAAAACGCTGTGTCCAGCAGTTTTCTATGCTCAATTCTGCACTTCTGCACCTTTCTTGTATCTGATACCTACTGCATCCCAAGCCACTTCCTTCACCAAGCCCTTTCCCTCCCTAGGTGTGGGGAATTGGCTGCGATGACAGAGCGATTTATTTTCGACAAGGTGTCACACCAAATGAGCTCAGTGGGAAGACATGGAAGGCAGTTGTGTCTGGCAGAGAGAGTGACAGATCTCAGACTGGGAGCTCAACAAGTCTGCTCAGGTACTTCATGAAATACTTGCTCAAGACTGTACAGCAAGGGTTTCAATGCTAGGAGATATTTCTTTACATTCAAGGCATACAGACAACGAAGAGTGGAGAAGACATCTCTAATTATTATGTATGCCAAAAGGCATTTGCATTTTTGCCATTAAAATTAACAATAAGTAGCAGTTGATGCACTCAGAGAAGAATCTGAAGCTCCCACATTGGAATTCACTGCATGCCTGCAGTAAAGTATGTTCCTCTGGGCTTTACTATCACTATCTGGAACTAGTCTCTAATAAGGGAATATGTTATTTAACAAAATACCATGAAGGAGTGTCAACTCCACTTAGGAATTATTCTTCCTGAGTGTCACTGTACATTTCTTTTCCTAGGGAGGTTAAATCAATTATTCCCCCTGCCTGCTGGCCTCTGGGCTGTACCACACATGCCAGTGGATCTGACTTGTTTGAGCCAGAGTGTGTCCTGAGAAGCTCCCTTTAGCAAAGACAAATCATAAGGTTAATAATGGGCTTTAAAAAATCCTATTAGTTATCTCGTATTCAGAAAATGGGATGTGTTTTCCTGAGAGTTGTAGGCAGTCAACACCACCAATTGTTTGAAAAGATTAATAAAATTCCTTCCTATGTTTCAGATTTACTAGACCAGTTTGCCAGATGGCAAACTGGTTTGTTGGACTCTTTCCTCTGAAGATAGAATTTGACATTTAAAAGAGAAGTCTTATGTTTCCTACAGTGAAACACTAAGTCAGTTTCTGTGTGTCTGCAGTCTAAGGCCTGTGCTGATTTACAATGCTTTGGATGATAATTAATTATCTATTTGTCCTTCAGTGCTGGCTGTTTCTTTACTGATGATATTCAGAACCAAACAAGCGCGGTCATTCAGGGTGATGCAGATCCTTCCTCTGATACAGAGCTCCCCGGCGTGCCCACGAGCCCTGCCAGCACTGCCCTGCTGGGAGCTGCAGCTGCTGGGAATGGCCCAGCCAGCCAGGCTGAAACATCTGCACAGCTGACTGTGGATCCTCTGCACTCTGAGCAAGGAGAAGCCACTGCTGCTTCAGCTAGTAGTGAGAAAGATAACCTTGAAATGAATAAATCTCCTGGAAACCAAAATCCTTCTGCAGAACTGCAGTGGATAAACATTGACTTGAAGGAGGCTCAGAAGCATCCAGTGCTCCCTGTCAGCAGCTTTGCAGACACATCCAGCCTCTCCTCCCTGGGCGTGTTCTCGGTGGGAGCTGAAGACCAGTACGGAGCCGATGAGCACCCACTGTGGGCCTGGGTGTCTGGAGGAGGCTGTCTGGTAGATCTGCACAGCCCACTGAAGTGGTTCACTGCTCCATCAGGTACTGGCCAGTCACCACAGCACACCCCAGTTCCAGTCACAGCTCAATATGCTCTTAAAGAAAAATGTTGGTTTGTTTTTTCTGAGCAAAACCATGGTGCAAAACTTGTGCTAGCCCACTTTCTCTTACTGCAGTTTGTTAATAGGTTCATGTCTGAGCATAGTGCTGCAGTATTTAGCTGTAGAGCACTTTGGGCTTGAGATTAATAAATGTAAAAGTGGTATTTTCTCTTGAGTTCCTGTAGCAATTTTGTAAAGTAATCTCTGCTGGATCTACATCTCATTTTTAATTGTACTGAAACTGCACCTTGGGGCAAAACACATAATCACTGGGCAGTAACAGGAAGGAATGAAAAGGGCTCTCTGGGGAGATGCAGATGCCAGCAATGACTGCCTTACTCTGCCATTCCTACTGAAATGGGTAAAACAAACCATGAACTGTGGCATCCCAGTATTTAACAGTCTAACTTGTGATGCAGTATATTATCTAATTATCTTGCAGTTCAGTGACAAAACTCTTGTTTTTACAAGGTTATGGCTTTTAAAGCTTCTATATAATCATCTAGTGATCCTATTTCTATGCATGATTTACAAAGTTTGGCTCTAATACATTGATTCCAAATTATAATCATTATGAAAATGGTGTTAGACTGGGTTGATCCAGTCTGGTGTTCAAAGGAGCACAGTGTTTTACCTTTCACAGAACTGTACTCAAAGCTCACTGGAGCTTATTTGGTTTGATTCTGTCCCAGGTTTGTCATCATCTGTGCAGTCTCTGTCCCTGTCCATCACTCCTGCACAGACAGCAGCATGGAGGAAGCAGATTTTTCAGCAGCTCAGTGAAAGGACAAAACGGGAACTGGAGAATTTCAGGCACTATGAGCAGGCTATTGAGCAAGTAAGCAGTGAGGACATATATCTCTTATCTTCTAAACAAATCTGGGAATCAATAATACATCTGACATACTGATTTGAGCTTACTGTCAGCTTTATATTCTTGCCCTTATTTCTGTCTGACAACTTTCCTGGATTATTAATGTCTGAGCTCCCTGTGGGAAATTAACAGCTTATCAAACATGGAGCAGCAGTATTCATCTAAAAGCATTATCAGATAGTTTTATTTAGGAAGAAACAAAGCATTGGTCAACATTATTTGGGTACTGTGAGGCCTCAAATCCTCAGAGAAATGGTTGCAACAGCAGAACATTGTATGAATTATTCCACCACAAGATGAGGTATCTTAATTGGAACAGTGACTCAAGGAGGTGAGCTTCCTTCTCTGTGGCCATTAGGACTAATTTAACTTGCGTAAATAAATGATGCAAACGTCAGTGGCAGCACATAAATAGCAGCAGTTTTGTTTGATGTTCCCTTTGTTATGACTCCGTGGCTCTTTTCAGATTCATTCATATTTTTGGTCCCTTTATTGCTAATTGCCAAATGACATCTGGAATAATTTGATTAAAAACACTTGGAGTCCAGGGGTTTAATCAAGTTTAAAAAAATTATGTCAAAATCTTTAAACTCCAAAGAGGTTGGGTTATAACAAGACCAAACTTGAGTCAATTACTACCTGTGTGCTACTGCATTCTTGCAGGGTAAAAATGTTACTACTTTTGTACACGTGCTACTTCAGTATCTTTTTAGCCACTTCTATGAGTTTTCATACTCCAGTACACTCCAGTATGGGAATGTGTGATACAGGTGTATGAACGTATGATGAGGTGTGATACAGACTAACCTGCAGCAGACACAACTCGTGGGCACAAAAACAATATTTGGGAGACAGAAAAAGAGTCGTGCAGTTCCTTTATTCCTGTAATTTTGTGTTTGCCTTGCAGTCGGTTTGGGTTAAAACTGGAGCCTTGCAGTGGTGGAGGAACTGGAAGCCTCATAAGTGGATGGATGTTCGAGTTGCACTGGAGCAGTTCACTGGGAGCGATGGGATGCGTGACAGCATCCTGTTCATCTATTACATGTACCATGAGGAGAAAAAGGTGGGTGCAGCTGCAGACCCTGGGAGAGCTGCTTTTGGCAAAGGCAAACAGTTTCTTTAAAGGAGGCAACTTATGGCATGCTACTATTCTGAGGTTTGGGAACCAGTTCCAAGGTAACCCCAGGTACCAGCAAACCACAGGCTTTTCTGAGCTGTGTTAATTCTCTGTCAGAAATACCCAATCACAAAACACTCACATTGCTTAAACCATCAGTTCTGCATTAATTAGGAATTCTTCTGGAAGTTCAGGATGTTCTTGGTTGTGAAGAGCCTGGCTTGGCTGGACAGGGTCTTCCCAAGTAGGGTTAATGCCTGCAGGCCATAGGAATCAGAGGTAGGGCAAGGCTGGAAACTGAGTCCCATTCCCTCTGCACCAAGAACTGATTCTTCGCTGTCCTTGGCAGGAATGCCTTGTTTGTAGACCTGAAGTGCAAAAATGCTGGCTCTGTGGAAGGTTTGTCTTAGACACAGGTTTTTTTCTCTTGCCTTAGTACATCCACGTGTTCCTGAATGAAGTGACCATTATAGTTGAAGTGCTGAATGAAGCCAAGCACTCCTTTGCACTGTACACACCTGAGAGGACAAAGCAGCGATGGCCAATCCGCCTGGCAGCCACAACAGAGCAAGAAATGCATGACTGGGTAATTGTGGGCATCTCTCATTTCAAGATGGTAATGTCTGGAATAAAACAGAGAAGCCAGTCTCTGAAATGTCAGCATTGCATCTAAACTCTTGAAGCAACTCATTTGTTTTTTAAGTTTAGGTATTTAAACCATCTGATGAAACTTAATTTAGAAGCACCTGAGGCTTGTTATCTCCTCTGAAGTCTGCTTGCTTTCTGGTGCTGCAGTTATCCACAGCAACACCAATATTGCTTTTCATTCTCTTCCTATCTCTGGATATAGATAAGGGTTGGAATGAGTTAGGAGTTGAATTAAGTTATTGTGTTCTTCTGTATTGGTAGAAGAACCATTCTCTGTTGTCACTTGCAGAGAGTCTTTTGTACAGGCAGACAGGCATAAATACACTGGACCAGGGGCAAACCTGAGAGGTGCTTCATCCTGATCAGCTCCTGCAAACCACAGTGGTTCCAGTGGTTGTATAATAATTTCTGAACCACTGAATTCTAGTGCCTTTTGAGAAACAGCTGCAAATTCACTTTGCTGATTTGCAAGAACGTGCAGAGGTAAAATTTTGTTTTACAGTACTGAGCATCTCTATGGGAATTTTTGATCTCACTGTAAATGGGAGCTTTTTTTGCTTCTTGTTTTGTAGCTGTCTTTGCTGAACATGTCTTGCTGTGAAAGCAGACGGATTCAAGGCCCTCCTTCTCACCATGCCATTTGGTCAGTTACTTGTAAAGGAGACATCTTTGTTAGTGAGCCAAGTCCTGAGCTGGAGGCCGGACCCCAGCTGATGCCGTGTGATCAAATGTAAGAGGCTTCTGAAGCTGTTCTTTCTCTATGGGATGCCATCCAGCAAAGAATGTCCTGTCAGTTCAGTGGCTTTGATGGGCTCTTGGAGTGTGTAGTACACTGCAGATGTCTCTCACTGACAGGGTTAATGGCTGCCTTCCTACTCATGATTGCATGTGAAGAAATTCACCAAATCATATTTTAATTCTTAGATGCTTGGAGATATCCTTGTGATTTCTCACTGAGATCCCATTTTTTGTAATTGCATCTTTAACCTAAACTGAAAGAAAATGTAATCGCTGTAATTGGAATATAATTTGAGCTTTCAGTTTTATCTGAGTCAAGAAATCTGAAATTCTCAATTCTCCATAGACACTGCAGTCCAGGAGCAGTTTCTTGACAGTTTTTATGATAACTGTGGCAATATGGTACTGCAAACCCCTCGAGCAGAACAATACCATCTGCTTTTTGGTAGCTGTTCAGAGGGAAATGCTTTCAACTGGCAGCTGCTTTCACTTACAGGTTGCACAGTGTTTGGACGAGTGAGCAGAGAAGGTTGCCTGTCCTGAAGATGGCTGGGTTGTTGGTGGGGAAAGCACACATTCCTGAAGGATGTGGTGTTGAGTACAGTTCCTTTTCCTGGCAGGTTCTGGCGGCAGGTGGGAGGCCACCTCCGGCTGATAGAGAGCAACAGCCGGGGCGTGGTGTGGGGCATCGGCTACGACCACACAGCCTGGGTTTACACTGGTGGATATGGAGGTGGCTTCATCCAAGGTACAGCTTGGGAGTGAGAAATAGAATCATCAGTGGCTGTTGGAATTTAAAATGTACTGTCTTCAAGCTTTAGCTTTACTCTAATCCACATTGTTTATTCCTCACAGGACTGGCCAGTAGTGCTGACAACATTTATACACAGTCAGATGTGAAATGTGTTTACATCTATGAGAACCAACGGTGGAACCCAGTCACTGGATACAGCAGCAGGTTATTTACTCAATGTATTGCATTTATTTACTTTTATACTACCACAGTCAAATGAAAGGGCTTTGTTCTAGCTTGGAAGAGTTATTACACTTACTCTATCTTCAGTCTCCTCCAACATTAATAGTTAATGTGTGATGGAAGGAGCAGTGTTTCTCAATTTTCTAATTTGTAATTATCCTTTCAAAATGTCATTATGGCAAAACGTTACCATTTGTGGTTTGTGCTTTGTGACTGCACAAAGTGTGCCTACTTGCAGTATCTTTCACTATTTAAGCTCAGAAAGAAAAGTTATTAGTATCTATATATTCCTATACATATTGTGCTAAATACAGTGGGTCCTTGAATAGTATATTTGAGCAAAAGTATTGAAAAATACATATCCACATATATGGGATTCATGTTCCAGTTTTAAATGGTAGTGAGGAATATCACTCTACAAAGAAACATTTACACAGTCATCAAGTTTAGTATAACTGGAAGCAATTGTACAGATTCTTTCCCACAATGTTCATCACTCACATGATATTTCTAAATACAGAGATTAATTATGGCAGTGTTTTGTGTGTGAAAGCAGGAAGTGCTACAAAAAGGCTTTTCTTCCCTCGCCTTTTAAATTCCCTGTTATAAGTGACCTTGCATTTTTTGTGCACTGTTCCACCACCACAGAGGTCTGCCCACAGACAGATACATGTGGAGTGATGCCTCTGGCCTGCAGGAATGTACAAAGACCAACACCAAGCCTCCTTCTCCACAGTGGTCTTGGGTAAGTTATGTCTTACAAATTTTTTTACAAAGAAGTCCAGGCTTAGCAAGTAGAATACAAGACTTGAGTTCAAGGGGCCCAGATTTTCTTCTGGGATTTGTTGTAACATTTAACTTTGTTTTCCCTATTCATAACTAGCAATAATCTTCCATAGTCAAAAGAATGTTAAACATTGAATGGGTTTTTTTGTTTAACATGACTTAGATCCTTTTCAGCTGAATTAAAAAGATACGGGAACCTCTGTATGTATTTCAAGTATTAGAAGGTTTCTAGCAAGTCATTGTTGTCCAAAAGCTGGAGGTAAATAGAAGAAGAGGTGTTAATGAGACATTAGGTGTTGGTTGTTATTCCCAGTGTCCCTGTTTGTCCACAGGTCTCGGATTGGTACATCGACTTCAGCCCGGCGGGCGGCACAGACCGGGAGGGCTGGCAGTATGCAGCTGACTTCCCAGCGTAAGGAAACTCCTCTTCTAGCAAATCCCAGACTCCAGTCCTCACTCCTTCTCATTTCTGGTTTGCACATTAACTGCCCTTTGACAGGGACACAACACTGCCTCGTTTCCTCCCTTTTTGTGGGCACTGATATTTGCAGGGAGGGAGGGCAGCAAGGTAAACTTGGCAAACTGTCACTTAAAGAATTTTAAGATCAGCAGGGGTGCCTGGTGGGCAGATGGAGGCAGTGCTCTCAGGCTGGCACTGACACTGACACTGGAGATGCTCTGACATCCTCATGAACATTGTTTGAATCTGTTTTGATAGGTCCTACCATGGCCACAAGACAATGAAAGACTTTGTCCGACGGAGGCGCTGGGCAAGGTGAGGAACCTCAATAGAAATAAATTTTGAACTTGAATGCTAATTGCTCACTAAGTCTACTTTAGTTATGAGGTGAAGAGTCTTGTCACCCAATCAACAAAAGAAAATGTAAAGAAACCTGAAATAAATAACCCAGCAGAGAAACTGATGACCTTTAGCATTATGTCACTAATTGTAAGTCTCTATGGATAGTTACCCTATTGGATTTTGTGGGATCTCTAGATCTAAGTCAGACAGTTCTTCTCTATATCTGATTTTCCTTATGGTAAGTGATTAAGGAATAGTAGACACTGGGTATATCAGTACATTTTAGGTCACATATAACTGCTGGTAATAGGCCTTTTATATTATTTATTTCAACTTAGGAATTCCACATACTTCGTGCTGGGCCACAGATAGTCCAACTCCATTTCAGTGAGAGGAAATGTCCAGGTGGAACCTGGAAAACAGCAAACTGCCACTATATTCTATAAGCTGGGAAGTCTGTGCATTCCCTGTTTTTCCAACTTTTCAATGCTTTCTATACTAGAGCATCTAATACTGTGCTAATTAACTGCTGTGAACTTACACGCTGCTGGGTTTGCTATTGATGCTACAAAGTATTTTGCCTCTTGTACAAAAAGCTTTGAAGTGAGGTTCTGAAGCATCAAAAGTGTTATTTCATGATATGCAACCAAAGAAACCCAGTAAATCAAAATGGTGACTTGAAATAAACTTGAGAAATACCCTCTAGTCTAAACACTTCTTCTTGTTTTAACTACCAATTGAAAATTGAAAACAAATAGGGAACCGCTCAGGGTTGGATCTGGTTTTTCAGAACTGGAAAACAGAGGAATGTCCTGTTTTTCAGGACATTCTTCACACACAAAATTATTGTGATGATGTTAGAGTCTAACATAATTTCGCTAATCAACAGCACTACTTTGGTGCAATTTCCACAGAAAAAGTACACAAAGTCCCAGCATGACTTACCAAGTCTGTCATTTAGAGCTGCTTTACCTCTGCCTACCTCAAGATGCTACATAACCTTTTTAACAGACCAACCAAAAAAAGAATTGTGAAGTTAATCCTTTAACCAATACAGATGAAGGAATGAGCTGGGTGTGGAGCTCTCTCTGCAGTTTATTATCCTGCTGTTGCCCAGTGAGTCTGACAGAGCTATGGAGCAGTGTAGCACCAGTTGCAGACTTCTTATGTGGTCTTGGTTTTGTAAAGTAACTTAAAAACAAACAACAGAAGCTTTGAGAAATCAGTATTAGCTCAAACTTCAAAACCTGATGCAAAACATGATTGTTAAAAACCTCTTTCAAATTAAAAATACTAATATTTAATGAAAAGCACTGCCTAATGAAAAGACTTTAGGACTGGAAGTCAACAATAGACTGGGAAACCAGTTTACTTATAGGAAGTAAATACTTCTGACAGGTTTGGGTTTTTTCTGCTTCAGAAAATGTAAGATAGTCACCAACGGGCCATGGCTGGAAGTGCCTCCTGTTACCCTGTGGGACATCTCCATAATTCCCAGTTCAGATGCAGATGATGAAGAAGCAGTAGCTCTGTGGGCAATCAGTGACAAAGGAGACGTGCTCTGCAGGCTTGGAGTGACACAGCAAAATCCAGCTGTAAGGCTCCCTGTTTGTTTTTAGTGCTTATTGATGTATTTAATGTAATATGCAAGTACATACAATCACACAGGGCCCTCCCTCAAAGCACCTCGTTATTTTTCATCCCCTTGTGTCCCAGATTTGGAAGTCCATGTCCATCAACTGTAGCACAGTTTGCTGCCCACGTTCCTTATAATAGTGCTTCTCTTGCAATAATCTCCCTGAGCTTGTGCCACATCACCTGCAGGAGCGTCTCTCAGCTCCTGGCCATCTTCTCATGAAGCATTTTACTTCCACTTTCTGCACTGGCAGCTTAGTTCTTCTTTTTTGTTTGTTTTTTTTTTTTTTAATTGTTGATAATAGGTGTATCCCACTTAAAGGAATTGCTGAGGAATAGACTTTGTGAAGCATGGTCCTAGTCTAGTGCCTCTTGATACCAGTAGGATAAAAACCAGGAAAAACATCTAAGAAAATATAGTAGAATTTGGAGAAAGACTACAAGAAATTGAAAAATATCTAAGAATTTTTTTTCCTTTCTGATCTGTAAGGCACTGCAGCAGTGAGAACTGGAATACTGTGTCTGGAATCTGAAATCCCCTATCAGTTGACTTTTGTGAGGAAATAAAAAAAAAAAAGAAGGCTCTGGTCCAGCTGTTCAGAGACATGTAGATGCCTAAAATGCAGTGATTTTAATAGAGAAAGCCCTTCATTGTCCAATTTATTTTCAAAGAGTTGTATCTCCAGATATCTTTGAGGATCAGCAACCTCATTTCTGTTCAGTTGTAAAGTTACATACGATTAATCCTCCAGAATATTTTTTCACTCTGTTGTTTTTTTCTCATTTGGTAATAATCAACAATATTTTGTCATGGAGGTTTTAACCACTGCTTCGCAATTCATCTCCCATGATTTGTTAGGGAACATCCTGGCTGCATGTGGGAACAGATCAGCCCTTCATTTCCATCTCCATTGGAGCATTTTACCAAGTGTGGGCTATTGCTAGAGATGGTTCTGCCTTCTACCGGGGTTCAGTGTCTCCAGGCAAACCTGCAGGTAAGAACTTGTACTTTATCTTTTGCTCTACTCCACTGCCATGTCTGAAAAAGTCCAGTCTGTTTCCCAGACGCCTTTCCCATGGCAGTGCATATAAATAATACAATAATTGTAGCAGTTAATTTGCTGTCCACTTGAGTAATTTAAAGTGTTAATTTGGAAAAAAAATCTGTTAAAAATATATGAAATGTGATGTCATTCACAGCTTTCCTGCACAGCAATGTATTTCAACTGCAGACATTCTGTGCCTAATTCTGTTTTTTCAATGCTTAACTCAAGATTTGTGACCTTTAGGTGACTGTTGGTACCATATCCCTTCGCCTCAAAAACAGAAGTTAAAGCAAGTCTCAGTAGGACGAACATCTGTCTTTGTCTTGGATAAAAATGGTAAGGATTAAAAAAACTGTTAGTGCTACAAAAAGTACATTGGTCTATACCAAGCTGATTTAAAAAGGAGAGGCTAAGTTAGAACTGGACAGATGATTACTGGTGCTCCAAAGGGAGTAATATTTCATATTGAAGGATTTGGAGTAGCAGTGCATTTAAGTATTGCTTCTGAATGCTTGGTGGTTGTTATATCTGATAGTGCCCTGGGTAACAGCAATCCAGTATCTGTGTTCTGGGGGGGGAAGACACAGATGAATGTCAGAGAATTGCATGGCTGGGTTTTGTCTGGAATCCTGCTCCAAAACAGATCAATCATGAAGCACCTTTTGTACAAGAAACAAGCCTTTAACACCAGATTCAGAAACCTTAATCTCATTTGGCTTTGCTTTCTAGAGCATAATTCCTTATATGAACATTTTTTCCCCAAGAAGTTTTACGAAACAGAGTATTTGCTGGTTTTTATAAACAATAACTATAGAAATACAAATTCCAAAGTGGGAACTTCATTTTGCCCATTTCTGTGACACATTAGCCAAAACTGCATTTCCCCAGAATGCAGAAAGAATGAATTCCTGATTTATGTTGTTTACAGCACCCCAGATAAACAGCCATGCTGGGCTGTAACCAGCACTCTTTGTCTTACAGGCAATCTTTGGTACCGGCAGGGTATCACACCCAGCTACCCTCAAGGATCTACCTGGGATCACGTTTCAAATAATATCCGTAAAATGTCTGTAGGGCCCCTGGACCAGGTGTGTATTAAGCTTCCTTGTATCTCATTAGTTCATTAAGAATTGTGTACAACATACTTTAGTAATTAAATGTTCTTCGGCCTTAGTTTTGTTTACTTTTATTCCACAAAATGTTGGTCTAAATGCTGGAATCTGATAGCAAGAGAAAAAATCATGCCAATGAAATAGTGATAGAGTCAAGCCCTCTGCTGTAAATGCCTCTTTAATTTTTTTTCCATTTCTTTTAACAAGGCTACATATTTTAACAAGGCTTTTTAAATATTTAATTTCTTTCCTGCCAAATCTTATCTGGCAATGTTCTAATTGTAACATTGCTCTATAGTTTGTTTGGGTGTCTCCCTGCCTAAATTAGTGTATCTTCAGCCTATTGAAGAACAAGAGTAGTTTTTGATTTTTGAAAGGGGTCAGACAGACTTCACATCTGGGAAGAGCAGCACATTTTACTGCCTCTCTCTGCTTCCTTGAGGTGTGGGTGATAGCTGACAAAGTGCAGGGCAGCCACAGTCTGAGCTGTGGGACCGTCTGCCACCGGACTGGTGTCCAGCCAATGGAACCCAAAGGCCTCTCCTGGGATTATGGTATTGGGGTAAGTGCTGGGGGCACAGAACTGCCCAAGTTGTACATGCCAATGTCTATGGGCTCACAGAGAAAGGGAAGTGCCATCCTGCCCAGCTGGCCAGCTTTGGAAGGCTTGAATATACCTGCAGGAAACTGACGTTTTCCTTCAGGTTTAGGTTCCTTTTTGAAGTTACTGTAATGGGCTCTGCAGTCATAGCTGGGAAGTTGTTTATTTGCATTTGATAAGTATTCATTTTAAATAGGTAATTCAAAAGTTACAATGGAAGAACTAGTGGAGTAAGAACCCTTTTAAAAAAAGTGGATTCCTTCTTGTCTACACATGATTATTCCTCATTGTTTCTCAATGTTTTGAGAAAGACTGTTTCAAGGTTTTGCCACCTTTTAAATTGGTGGAACATCTGCAGTGGCTCTGTTATGAATGCCTGACCCTACTAATCTCAATTCCCCGTGATAAAAAACAATCCTCAAGTTTACTACCTCTATAACTCCCTGTCAGGGAGGTCGGCTATGTTTTGTTTCATTTTACAAGGAACCTTTGTTCTGATTCATCCCAGAGCAAGATTACTTTCGTCATGAACAAACAGTATAAACTAACAGTGCACATAAAGCATCCCATCATGTACAGCACTGGCATGGTGATGTTTCTCCTTTTGAATTTCTGTATCCCTTTTTCACAGGGTGGGTGGGAGCACATTACAGTCAGAGGAAATGCAACAGAAGCATCTCGGGGTGCTGTGCCTGACACCGCCGAGGAAAACCCGGCAGCATCAAAGGAGGGAGAAGATGAGGAGAGTAAAGGGAAAACAGAACACCCTAAGACTCCTCTGGTGGTCAGTGAAAGTCAAGAATTGGAAAGAAATTCTGTTAGCTGTTAAACTGTTGCCATCTACATATTGCTAACAAGCAGTAGGCAATAGTTTAAAAAGAAATAAACGTCTACTGCTTGGAGAGAAAAAAAATGACATTTTTGTGGTACTAATAAGTTTGACTGAACTGGACTTTGCAATGGGGTATTTTAAGTACTGAATCCTTCTAATGCATCTTGTGTAAAATGTGACTTGATAGACTTCATAGTTTTGTCAAAGCAGGCAAGGTTTTTAACCACAATGTATTTCTGACCCTTCACCATAGCTGCTACACAATACAAATGTGAATATCTGCGCCAATGATCACTGCATTTACTTCTTTTTTTCTACGCTCCCTACATTTCTCTCATATTATACACATCTTGCACACTGTCCTTGAGATTCATCTTTGAGCACAGATGAAGATGTTTCAATTTGAATGAATTGTAGGCAAACACAGCTGGTCCTGTTTGTAGAGGCCCTTACACATGCACACAGCTCTGTTCATGGGAGGGCTCCATGTGTAAGGATGGACTTGGCTGTTCTTGCTCCCATCAGCAAAATCAGATTCTGTACAACTCTGCTTAGGCTGCAGTTACTAGGAAGGGCCAATTTTTGCTGTCTTTACTCACAGTGAGCAATGTGTTAATCAGGCAGCAGAAGCCCTGGTTTCAGGGAGCCCAGTCCTGGTCAGTTGGGTTGAGCAATGTCTTGCTGTGAACTGTCACTGCATTGCTGGGAAACTGTGTTCTATCTTCAGCTGAACTGAAACTGGGATAATTGAGGTACACAGATGCCTACTTAAGGAGGCTGGAAGACACCAGACTCTGGAGGCTGTGTTCCAGATCATTGCAAATTATGCTTTCATACTGTAGAAATCAAGGCAAGGTCTTAAACTCTGATTTTACAGTGGTAGGAATGCAAAACAACTTTACTGATAGCAGTGGTGTTTGCCAGTGTACACTGAGAGCAGTTCAGAATGAAGCATTGCTCTTAATTTTGAGCAAGTGATTTATTAATCCCTTTTTCCAACATGAAACTACTTTCTATTCTCAGAAAATATTTTTTTCTTGACTTATTTATCATAATTGGACAGTTTACAATAATTTCTCCTCTCTGTGTGTGACTGTTTATGAAGCTATTTTTATATGATGAACAGTTTGATGTGGTCTCAGTACTGTATTTGTAGAAGTAAAACTTATGTTTGCACGTATTTAAGGAATATATTTGGTATTTAATGCCAAGGAAAGCACTGTTTCCAAGTCCAAATGTGAATGAAGACTGAAGATGCTTTACTGTTAAAAAAAGAACCTGTTGATCTTTCCAGTATGTGATTAGAGATTTCTGGTCTATACATACATTGTGGGAGAACCATAAATAATGTGTTGCATTAATTACCATAATAGATTTTGCATAACTTGCACAGTATCTTGTCCAAATAAATAACTTTATTACATGTATTTTTAGAGAATTATTAGGATTGTATTTTTCTCTGCATTGTTTCAAGATTTTTCCTTTTAATAGTCAGTGTTTACATCTCCAACGATCAACCTGATTGCATACAATAAGCTTTATAATGTACTTCTGCATTTTTCCCTACATTGCCAAGTTTCACTTACTTTACTGTAAAAAGCTGGGTTTATGTGAAAAAAAAAAGTTGTAAGTTGTTTATGTTTGAGTACTAAGTATTTGCCTTCTAAAATATTATTTAGAAAATTATTTAATTTAAAAACATAATGTCATTGCTGTGGCTAGTTAAAATACAGAAAAGTGACTTTAAACTGAAGCAATTTTGAAAAATAAAAGTAATTTATCAGAAAAAAATGCTTCTTACAAAATCCCTTTTGACATGTCCAAGAATACAGCACTTAGTAGCAAAGTACTACTGTGGAACTAGCAGCTGTAATTCCATAAAAATGCCTGTGGCCAGAGACTGACTGTCCCTCGGGGATGGCAGAGTTCAGAGAAGGGGTAACTTTCACCTGCCTCCTTGGCTGCTGTATTTATAGCTAGACATGATGTGCCATTTTGGGCTTAATATTAATATTTGAAATGCCTCTGGTTGCAGAAAGTAAAAAATACACTTCCCAAGCATTAAGCTCTGTATGTTTAGGAGCAATACCAGCATACTTGGTTCTTGAAGTGCAATTCTTCATCAACAGCATTGTTAAAATACTGGATTTTGAACTTGCTGGTTCCCTCTTTCCACCAATGCAACCAAACAGCAGTTCAAATATAACTATCCCACAAAAGCATTCCAGAGATGTTTACTAGCTGGAAACTCTCAGATAATGACCTTTAAAGAATCCTACAAAAAAATTACCATCATCTACAAGTGCTTGGTCATCACTTACTGTGTGACCTTACACAGAGCCAGTTTGCACTGACCTAGAGGGTGAGAAATAACCAAATAACATCAACATCTCTTACCTGAGGAGGTGCTGAGTGGAATTACTGGAAGAAAAGGCCTTGGTGTTACTGACTGACTCATTGTATCAGTGTATAAATACAGTGAGGATTAATTCACCCACAGGTGCAGCTGGTGAATGGAGTAAGATCCAGCACTGTCATGACAAATTAAATCTCTAAGAGACTCTGCAATTCTTTCATTAACATTTGAGTATGAGAAGGGCTTAATCACATTTATTTTAATGTGATAACAGTTCAACAACTAAGAAAATTCCAGTTGAGGCAGGATCCAAATGTTTCCTCCAGTAAGGCAACCACATGTATAAACTGTTGTGTTGTTCTACATCATAGCTATAGATTGCTGTGGTGGAGAAAGATAATTCACATCCCTTACCAGCCTGAGTGGGAAACCTCAGCTTTCACTCTGAATTACATTGTCATTCCCTCAGCTGTGCTGCAGCAAACTACAAACACATTCCAAACTGCACAGTGCAGCACAGTCCTTTTGTGATGGATCTGATAATCATAAATCCTTCCTCCTTGGACTGCCCTCCTCTGCAGGAAAAGGACCAGGACAGAAACCATTATCAATCCTAGTGATGCATGAGGGCCAAATGTTTCCTGTGCCATCACAGCACAGAGCAGCAGCCTCCTGTTCCATGGGGCATGTGGGGAGGGGGAGCTGTGACACAGAGGCTCCGTGGGCACCACACTTCCAACTGAGGCCACTCCTCAGGTGGAGGTGCCCCAGGTATGAGAATACATGAAGAAATGAGAGTTCTTCACTGACATAAACCTTTTTACCACAGAAAGGGATGGGGGAGGGGAAAAAAGAGCTCATTTTCCTTTTTGAAGAGTTTCTGCTTCATTTATTGTTTTGTAGTATCAGAATCTAACACTAACCCAGAAAGTACCTGATCACATCACAGGCTTCATTAGCAAATAATTTAAACCGGCCAGAGCAATGTCTAGACTAAAGCATTAAGACTATACTAAAGCATTTTTATCATTGTCTTGGCAAAAGTAAGTAATTTGTCCCTTATTTATTATTTGTATTACAATAGCACCCAGATACCCACTAAAGAAAATCTCCATGAGGCCAGATGCTCTGGAAACACAAATCAGAACTGTCCTTACTCTAGAGAGCTTACAATCTAAGAAAGCTTTGCAGATGTTTGCATCAACAGATGTTTTTATGCCTTGCAAGGTTCAAAATTACCAGGAGAGATCCAAAAAAGTTAAATAGCAAGATAAATATTCAGATTTGGTGACCAATTTCCCATATGTGCCACTTCAGTCACCAAGTCAGCCAAATGGCTGTCATGAATTTTCATCTTCTCTTTAGCATGGTAGATGAGTCATTGAAAGGCTGGTGCACAGAGCTACAGCCAAGATTCTCAACAAACTCCCAGGACTCAGGTGGCACAGACTTTAAATACTCAATTCACTCTAGTCCAGGTAGGATAATTTTCAGAAGTTACTAAATCACTATTTTCAAGTCAACTCCAGTGTTACAGGATAGGTTTCCAGACCCCAGCACACCACACAAACACATTCATTGTGCTCTGAAAAATTCTGAGGGTTTAAGGTAGTTTTTTAATGTGCCATATAGAGTGTTACCTGTTTGTCTTTTTAAGGAAAAAAGAGGAAAGACTGGAGGCAAAAATAATCTCTTTAAACCTCTAGCTAATGGCATGTATTATGTAAGAAGGAAAAACAATGACAGTAGTAGCTGGCAGTTGGTTTTTGGCTGAAGTGATGAATCTATGTGGAATATTTCTGTAGATGTTCCTCATGGTCATCCTCCCCATGCTGCTGTTGACAATGCTGGTACAATTTGGATCCCCAGGCTCCCCCCCTCCCTTCTACTGCTGGAATGTGTCCATTGGACATATTGAGTATAATGGAGGTCAAGGATTTAATGTAATTTTTGGCCAGCGTGAGAGTCTCTATTTTGGAAAGTTTGTTCTCGGCTCTGACGTGAGGGATCACCTCGCGCAAGGCCTGGAAGGCGTTGTTGAGCTTGTGCATTCTCTGCCTCTCGCGCTCGTTGCTTTCCAGCCTCCTCAAGAGCCTGTCCTTACTGCTCCAAGGACACTTGGCTCTGCCTGTGGGGATCTTGCTGCTCTCCTTGTTGGCCCCATTCCTCCTTTCTTTGCGTCGCAAACATTTCACCAGTTCCTTTTTTCTCATTGTTGGCTCTTCGGAAAATGCCTCTTTGTCAACAGTTTGCCTTTGTTTCTTTCCTTTGGTTCTAGTCTTCATGTTTTGTTGGATGGACTGGTATTAATTAAGAATGTGCTGTAAAAACATAACACCAATATTCAGCTGCAAGGAGAGCTTGCAGTGGGAGCAGAGGGCAAGTGAATGGAACCAGTGAAACAAAGATGTAATGAATCACCTACTGATGAAAAACAGATGCCTCTACTTTCTTAGAAACAGGCCTCAAAGCAGAGAGATTTTTTTCCTTTATCATTGTACATAAGAGAAAATGGTCTCCAAGTCGATTCAGTCTTTCTGTAGAAAAGTGAACCACAACTCAAAAAACATGCAGAATACAGCAGTCAGTCAGGTTTGATAAGATATCACCTCTGTTTGATCTGTTATGCTGCTGTTGTCTCCCAGCTCCTCATTACCCCATGTTATAATAAAACCATGCACCACTTCAATGTACATATGCTGGCTTAAGGGAATATTAGACCCTCAGGCTCTTATTCAAAGTAATTTCTCCTTGAACTCCTGGTAATTGGTTTTTGTAGGCACAGGTTTCCACTGTGAGAGGAGTCCACTAGAGGGAAGCATGGCACACTCTCAAGGAGAAGCTCCGAGCCAGCCACGTGTTTTCAGCTGCAGCATTTCTGTGTTCTGGGCTAGTCCCCACCACACACACACAAAAAGCACTTCCCTTTTCCAACAACAATCCAATAATGGCAGGTCTTAATTGCAGTTAATTCACCAGGAGCAGAGCAGGCTATTTTCCAAGTTACCCAAAAAGACACAGCAATGTTCCTTCCTCTGCATTAGATGACGGCACTGATATTTTACCCCCTCAGCCCATATTCTGTGCCCACTCTACATCTGAAGACCACAGCACCACAGCAACCCTGCCTCTAACACCAACCATCAGTGTTACTAAGAGACATTCCTCAAATATGTTCTTTCCAGTCTTCCAATTCATGTAATCATAAACAGCTTTGGTCTAAACAAAATATATTTTATGCCAATATTATTGGGTAGGAGCAGTTTGAGAGCTGGTGAGCCAATAAAAAAATGAAGGAAAAATAAGAAAAAACCTAGCCCCAGATGTGAGACTGTCCCAGTACAAGACATCAACCTTAGCTGGAACAGGTGGTGGCAGGTCATGGCTGTGCTGTGGTAAACATCACCTCCTGTCTCATTTCTCATTTCTTTAAAGCCATGTTCAGCTGCTGGGCTTGCACAGTGACTCAGTTCTCTGCCTGTGAGGACATCCTGGCCATCCCCAGGTTCCTTACTACCAAAGAGGCAACTTTACCAAACAGGACAGGAATTCGCAAAGCAGCTGGGTTAGAGTAGCATCTAGGTGATGACAGCTGAAAGACAGCACCAAGCAGCTTGTGTTGTGGGAGCCTAAAAAATGCTGGAGACACACAGGTATCTTCAGAGAGAAAACAGTTCCAAAGACAAGCACTGGATTTGTTCTGGACCCTTTGTGTAACTCACTTGGCAGACAAGGCACAGCTACAGGACAGCACAGAGGAGAGGGAGCTTCCCTGCCCAAGCACAAGAAGCGCTGCTGGGAAGTGCTGCTGTTTGGAAGAAAACATTCCTCAGGACTTGGTGAAGAAGGGGTTCATGGAGGCAGCCAGGAGAGAAAGTTGCAAGAAGATCCAAGAGAGAGCAAGCTCCAGCAGACTGTGAGAGCAAAGTAGTCCTTAAAACTGCAGGCTGGGCAAAAGCACATGGGCTGTCACGGGATAACAAGGTGCCTAGCTGGCAGGCTTGCTCTCAGACTGCCACTGCTGTAACCAGGAGAAGCAACCTTAGAGCCCCAGCTCAGCTGCTGGGAGTCCCAGGAAGGTGGCATAAGAGTGTGCAAGGAGCAGATTGTGGGGGGATCAGAAGCAACAGACTGGAGTGACCAAGAGAAACCTGAGAGAGAGAGCAGCCAAATACCAACGCATTTAACACCCTCTGCAGCCATCTACCAGGGCTGGCACCCTTCTTCTGTGACTTACCACTCCACCCGCTGCTTAGAAGGTGCCTGGGGCCAAAGGGGCAACGCGGCAGAGACCCAGGGGAAGCCAGGAACAGCAGCAAGGGCTGTGGGGGCAACAGGGAGGGAACACTGCGTGTCCTCTGAGCGAGCCAGGGGGTGTCAGCAGCAGCCTGCGAGTGGCCCAGGCCCTTGCCCGGCCCGAGCAGCCCCGGGCAGGCGCCGCCCGAGCCCCGCAGACAGAGGCAGCCGCAGGGGCCGGCGCTGCCCCGGACACGTCGCTTTAGCGGCGGGGGCGGGCCCGGCGGGCGGGAGCTCCGGTCCCTCCGCGGGCAGGCACCTGCACAGCCACCGAGGGGCCGGGCACGGCCGCACCGACCCGCTCCAGGCTCCCGCCTGTGTTCGGGGCGGGCACAGGGCTCGCGGTGACTCGGGGGACAGGGCACGGGGAGGCAGCGCGGATGTCACTGACACTGAGCCAGGCACAGCTCTGCACCACAGCAGGCGCGGGCCCAGTGCCTCCTGCAGCAGCTGGACTGTCCCCAGGGCCTCCTGCAGCAGCTGGACTGTCTCTGTCTGGAGGAGGACAAAGTCTGTCTCAACTCTGTTCTCCAAGGTGTTACAGCACCTGTGTGACACAGGCCCACAGACACAGCACTGCCATCTCTTTGAGAACCTGCTGCTCATCAAGTTTGCAAGTTCTCAAATTCTTTGATAATACCTTCTATATAAGGTAACCAATTTAGTGCCATGGGATCTTTTGCATCTGTTCTCATTAGTGACCACTGCCTTGGTCAAATTTCAGCCCAGTAGTTATATTTTACCTAATGAAGTTAAGTCATCTTGGTATCAGTTTCTCATTCCCAGGTCACAACAGGTGCCGGCACTCAACGGCTGCCATGTGAGGTGGGGGCTTCCACAAGAGCCTCCATGAACACTGCCAGGGCTGCCCTGGGCCATCCCACCCCTCCCGGAGAGCAGGGAAATCCAGCACTCTCCTCCTGCCTCTCCCAGTGCCCAGCCTGCAACAGCCTCAGCAGCTCACCAAAGCAGCTCCCAGTACACACCAGTACTACAGTTATTTACCTGGTGATTTTTGGTCCATTCAGCACACGCGCTTAGATTGAAAAAATCCAAGCAAGTCTTCTAGGAAGAAGTTCAATGAACACTGAGAAAACATCATTAACCCGTTTTCTGAATTTATAAATTTAAAAATCCCCATTCTTCCTACAGATCTTTAATTCTATGATTAAAAGCAAAATTCAGTATTCAGAATTACACTGTTGCTGTTTTAATTATTGCTTCTCTACTGACTGTGTACACACTTTACCTGAAATTTGCACAAGGGTGATGATACTGGAAGAATTTAAAGGTGACTACACTATTTAGCATGGAGTCATCTGCTGGGACTGTGGCTTTGAGCTTTTGGAACTTTCTCAACCTCCAGGAGACTAATAAATATATCTTACAGTAGTACTACACTGCTGCCATCTGTTTAAAAATGAACAAACAGACAAAGAGATTATAAATATATAACTGTATTTTATTTTTAATATTAAATATTTTTAAATTACAAGCAGTTTCTTGAATCACACTATGCATGATAATCAATATACAGTAGAAATTACAATTTAAAAATGTACACAATTTAAAGACATTTTGACCTGAAATTTCATTAACTATGATATATTGCCATAAACCTCATACCTGTATTAAATTACAATAGGAAAACCTCATACCTATGATTTTGTTACATAGTTTCTCATTTACAAATAGAATTGAACATTATATATACACACACATCAGTACCATTTATCATTTAAGTTACACCTACATCTGTGCAAGTTCAAACAATTTCATAAACAAAACTAACTGTAAGTCATATTCAAGTTTCTGAAAAACAGGCTGCTGGTATTACAAATACTTATTTTCAATAAGTTTATATGATGTTTGACTCTCCTCTAGATTTCTTCCCATTTTGTACCAAAACCCTTAACATGTATGACTTAAAGCTGAAGTAATTTTTTGAAGTAACTCCATTCTTATTTAAGGCTATTTCTTATAAGGCTAATGTACTTGGATTCCACCTTTCACCAACTCCAACACAAATAGCCAAGTCACTGACACCTAACAATGCTGACATTTTAGGATAGTGCTTTCACTGACACCTAACAATGCTGACATTTTAGGATAGTGCTTAATCATAAAAAAAAGTCTTTCTACCAACCAGCCTCCTCATGAAAGATGGAGTATTACATAAAAATCTGCTAAAAATACTGATAAAAAGAATGAGGCTTAAATGGCTTTCATTAGTGCATCAACAAGGATGTGAAAAACCAGTTAAATCTGCTCATTTCCATGAAAATGGCAATTTCCATAAATGCAGTTATATACAGTGTATCTGCAGCTGGGGGATTTGGGAGAGTACAGGTGCTCCCACTGAACCTGGACCCTTGTTGCTCTCTTGGCTTCTCACTGCAGATCATAATGTTCAAATAAACTTCTTTAGGTGGGAAAAATCAGATCTTTTAAATACCTTTAGTCGCCAAATTGAGACAATGCCTTCATTATTCAAACAATCCAGGTATTCTACTAGAGAAGGAATTAAGCTGTCATCAGTCCTCATAATAAACCATTGAAAATAGATACATGTACTTCTAAAACGGAGACCAGGCTTAAGTAGCTAGTGCAAGAAATTACATAGAGTGTAATGAATGATTTGGAACAAATCCCCTCATTATAATGTAACATGTTGGAATTACTGATTCACTTTCATTGTGCCACTTGACTGCCAGGCAAATATTTAAGTATTGCTAATAGTTGATCAGATCTTTAAGTATCATTTTTTACCCAAAAAATAGTTTATATTATTGCAATCCAGCCTACTGTATTACTGAAATTAAAATTAATGTTTAAGTGATCTGAGTTAACTTTAAATATTTATTTCTCTTCATTGTACAGGTAAAACGGACATTACCTTGCTTAATATCATACACATGTAGTTTTGGAAAAAATGCTCCTTTGGCAATTCATCAGCATTGAGTCCATTTGGACAAAGGAGTAAACTTTCACTTCCTGTGTAAGATTTTCTTTAAACCCGGGCAAAGAATAAAAATCTTAGACTTCCATCAAACAAAGGAAATTTGTGATGTGCAAGATACAAACATCTGATTTTCCAGAATTACAAGAAACAAAATGCACAACCAAATTACAACATTATAGAGCATAAGCTTTTATTGAACCCAGGACTATTTTTAAAATCAAATGATTCAAAATTAAGGCTGAACTCCAGGGTCTGACAGGTTTTTCACCATGTAAGGCAGACAAGCCCACATGTACTTTGCAAACCATTATGGAGTTTCATTCTTACTATGGTGAGAATTAAAGACAGCTGAGATACCCTAAATCTAGCTGTATCAAGGAGTTTAATGTTGGAATTGTGGAATTTCTAAGCAATAGTTTGTGCACAAGGTCTATTACCAACATTTGAAAGTATTTTCAGTAGTGCACAGCCTCCTTAAACCCTCTACAGTATATACTGTAAGCCTGTATTAAGAACTACTTGACTTTGCCTTCTAAATAATGTTTTGGGAAAGGTCCATAAGAAAATTCAGTTCCTCACTTCATACTGAAGAACAGTTCTGACTAACTCTGAACCTGAGTGCCTCATCAAAAAGATCTCAATTCATTGGCAACTTCAAACAACATGATAACTTAATCATTCCCTTCTAATCAGTATGGAAGCCGTTCTGGTTTAAGGGCTAAATAATGTTGGGAAAAAAGCAGTTAACATATTCCTGTCATTTTAAAAACATACTTAAAAATCAAAATTAACACAGAGGTATACAAAAAGAAATCACACATCTGAAAATATCTAGTCCTCCCATCTCCATATGATGAAAATTCTCTGGTGACTGGATCTGGACACAGAGCACTCGGACCACCATTATCTCAAGCCCTGCCAAAACAGCCACTAAAATACAAAGTACTTCATATTTCAGTGCATTTGTATTTTAGTATAGGTAAACAAATACAAAGCCAGGTAAACTGTTCCTATCATGTTTCCTACAGATCTGAACTGCATAAGGCATTCCAAGAAGTCAAGGATTTGTTTCTCAACTGAACTCACTTTGGAGTAATATTTAAGGATATCTTTTTCCGAGCAGTTTAGAGGATTAAATCAGCTAAATGCATGGTAAAGCAGGAAGGTTAAGCCCTCATACTGTCTTCCCTTCCCCACAGGCTTCAGAGCAAACCCATTGTACTGCAGCCTTTGTCCAAGATGCATTTCAAGATGGACCATAGAGTTCTGCAGACATCTTAAAATGGGTCTGGCCCTATAACAGGTGCAAAACTGGGCATTAACCATTAATCAAAATCTTAATTGTCATAACATCACCGAGAGGTAGATTTACCACAGGCCTCTGAATGGAGCCCCGATCTGCAGTCAGCAGCAGAGTGAGCTTCAAAATTCACAGAATGTGCAACTGAAGGGCCAAGTGTACCCAAATCCAGTCTATTGAAATTAGTCTTTTTATAAGATTTACAAATTCCAGAGTTTTGTACAGCCAATTTTTCCTCTTCTTTCTCCAAGGCAGAAATTGTAGTAAAAAGTGGAAGGCCCTTAATTGTGATATAGTCAGATGCTATTACAGTTTAAGCAGTCAGTAGGATCATACATAGGAATTGAGACAGTATCTCTTCCATCTAAAAATTCCAGAGTATATCATATATTCTTTTCCAGTTTCCTATAAAACAAACACTAATAACCATTCTATAACCATTATCGTTTTAGAAATGGTACTGAATATAGGATTTCAGCAAGTCTAACATAATACTCAGAATTTATGTACGCTTTACAAGTACCGTGCATAGCAAAGGCTACAAAAAGGACAAATTAAACTGGATAACTGGGCCAATTCAACTTGTCTTACTTTCCTTGAAAGATTTAAGATTTTGATTCTGTACATCATCAGGAAATAAAGGAAGAATAATCCATAGTGCAATTGTAATAAGCAAAGTAATATGTAGTGATATCTTTTTGAATAAATATGGCTCACTACTGATCAACTATCATACAGTTCCATCAACACAGCCACCTGTTGCACAGGACAGTTATACACAATTCTACAACAGGTGTATGTTCAAATAGATAATGAACTACATGGAAAAATATAAAAAGAATATTATACAATCTCATACATAAACCAGACTGTAGTGTAATTGCTTTACTTGTTTAAGTTATCTGAAAAATACTTCAAGTACTTGAAAACAGCGGCAGAATCGTCTTTCAATGAAAAGCAAAATTGCACTGATTTAAAAATACATTACAAAGTTAAATACACATTCAAATTAATGTCCTGATTTAACATTGCTTTCAGTGTTTACTTCCATTTCTCAGTACTTCTTGATTACCTGTGTTACTCCAGGAGGATCCAGAGTTTAGATAAAGAAGTTTCAAACAAAGTCTATGTGTTTTATGTATGGAGTCCGAGTAAGTTTAAATTGATTTAATCTTTTTCTCCATCTTCACTGCTTCCTGTTAGCAGAGGAAAGGTTATAAGATACAGTGAGATTCTTCTGCATAACCCTCACTTCTTTGTAAGACTCTTGCTAGAACTTGGCATTCTGCTGTTTTGCCATTCCAAGTTTTGGTTAATCTTTCCCTATGCTTTCATCTACTGCAAACATTTGGTTCATTTATTCATACACATCTGCTTCAATCACACAGTTCAATGTCACTTCTTAGGACACATAAGGCAACACAGGATCTCCAAAATATTCTCTCTTATCTGTAAGTTACTAAGCAGCAAAGATTATCTAATCTATAAGCACAATACAAGAACAATACATCTCTATATAAAACTGATTACCTATTTATAGACATTGACCATTAGCAAGGCTCTGCAATCAGTAATATTTATTTTTAATAATGCAATGTGTTATCAAGATTAATAATATGCCAAACTGATTCAAGTGTGCTTATTTTTGCTCCTCTTAACCCTCAAAACTGTATCAAAGGCTAAAAAAGGTTTTCATTTCTGACAAGGCACCTTGTTAATAAACACTACTAGTACTCAATATTGCTCTGAATGGATTGTTTGGCTCTCCTAACAAAAGATATCCTATTCACAGCTCTAGAAAACATGCTGCAGTTCTCAGGAGATTGTCAAGAATGCAATGTTTAAAAAGTAATATGAAAAACTAAACTGTAAAATAAGTTTACACAATAATAGCAGAAACATTATGTTCCTGGCATCCTCATCCTGTGCAATGAAAACACAATTGTGACTTAAGACAGTGCGATAACCAGAATTAATACCGCCATAATTAATCTGAATTAATCTGCCATAGTGTGACATATGCAACAGCAGTGCTTCAGGAATGCAGAGGTTTCATTTATACAAATACAGCACTAGGGTTTTTAACACAAAAACTGAGAGCTTGTCCTGTAAATGTTCCATAGGCTGTTCAATCACAACTTTGTACCACCTTGGACACAAATAATCTCAATCTCCATGGAAAACAATGTCTTAAGTGAAACACAAGACCAGACAAACTTTTATAGTGTTAAAAATGTACTCCTACATTTGGTATTTAAATAGAACAAGACTTGTTTTATCTGTTACTTTTATCTTTACATAACAGTTTTAATTTGTATCTTTAAACTATTATAACTAAACCACTTACCTCCTTGCTCTATATCTGAATCTGTAAGATGTGTAAGAGAAAAGCTTGCCATGTTTGCAGGAGAGATGGAGAATCTGGAATAAGGGGATGAATGTGACCAGTTCTGATCAAGAGTCCGGGAAGGTGGAGGTGGAGAGAAGTACTTTGATGGCTGAAGGGGTGCTTTAGAACCAATGAGACTATTAGCTGCCTTGGATATAAAGGATGGCTCTGGAGAAGAGAAGTCATCATCCCACTCAAAACCCCCACCTTGGGGAGGAAAAAAAAAAAAAAAAAGAAAAAAGCAGCATTACAGTAATGTCATGTAAGGTGACCCAGTGTTGTACAAGTAGACTGGAGGATTGCATTAACCCCAAACAAAACCTGTAGCCCTGAGCAGGGTTCTAGACCAGGGAGTCCCAGAGATTTGTCACTCAGTTTGTCTCCCTCTCAGGCAACCCTGGACACATCAATATATAAACAACCAGTATCACATCCCAGCTTTGCTCCTCATGAACAAGCAGTCTGAGCCCAGCTGCATTGTCTAGGATGCAAAATTGAAGCCAACATGGTCCAGTGAATTTATGGATCACATACAGGCTCTAAAAATCTCATAAAAGGCTCTGCATAAAACAGTCTCAGCCCCTGCTGTGTATAAATATATTCATGTACCTTCTTCATCTGTTGAGCTTTCTGAATTTGCAAATCTGTTTAAGTAACCAGGACTGGAAGACGGAACAGGAGAGCTGCCAGCACCTTCCCCATTCACATCTATCCCACGACTTCCCAGCTCCTTCGTTGGTGTCTCCTAAGGCAAACAAAGTCATTTATTTAACTCTTTTTTTACACACAATGTCTCCATAACTTCCGATGCCAGCACCCACAAATACACTCCCGCATCCTGCCATCAAGTCAAATGTGGAATTAAAGGGTCTGTAAACTGTTAGAACAAGAAGACTGAGTTACAGATTAGCACATGCACGTACATCTAAAGAAAGCTGCATCAAATCTATGCTAAAATGCACGTAGAAAATGACTATTTAAATATTATTTACTATATAAAATGGTTTCATATTTCTAGGAACAAAGCTAAAATATCTTCCAATTAAAAACAGTTCCCATATCAGCTTAACATGGGTAGGTTTTTTTTTTTCCCTCTTTAACAAAGCCTTATCCCAACTTTTTTTTTTTTAAATCCCCTAATCATGTTCAGAATAAAAAGACAGACTTTGTACAGCCGGTATTGGAATTAACTAACATTTTATCAGTTATTGTAATAAGAAGTAAAGAGTTCAACAGGTAAGAGCAGTGTAAACACAGCTGATTTTTTACTTCCCCTCTGACAAAAGGATTACTATTCTACAGGCTGGCTAAACACAAATAAATCACCTACGTTTTCTATTCCAAAACACAGTTAACTCTAACATTTATGTGCGTCACCGTAAGCAACATTTCCAGAGCCTGACAATGTTACTGTTCTTTTAAACTCACTGGACTAGTTTAGTTGCCATAATGCTAAAATACAATCCCCTCTGTATCCAATTACGGAAGTTAAGAATTGATAAAGCTGACAGGGAAACAAAAGTAACCTTGAATTTTATAAGCAGATCACTGTGTCACTGAACATGAATCCCACAGGATTAATAAACATTAGCATTACCATCTAAATACTGCTCTCATCTTTGATTATGATCTTAGACATTTACCTTAGTGCTAACTAACATAAGACTCAGAGTTCAGTTTCAGTTTGAGTTTTGGGGGATTTTTTGTTTAATTATTGACTTACATACAGTCAAGGGTCCAACAGCAATGGAGATTCAGGATTTGGCAACCAAAGCAAAACCCTGCTTCACTTCAGATTAGTGCTGCTATTCTACCAGCAGCACGAAACTGCATCTACCCAAGTCAAAGTTCTCTTTTCTTTATACATAAATATTATTCTTTTACAGATATATATTCTTATACAACCTTAATATATGAAGAAAAAATAACCCACATCATGAACAAGCTGTAGCCCTGCCAAAACAAGAAAGGTACTTTTGTAACAAGGTTTTCCCAAGCATTAAGCAATTTTTTCAATTACTCCTTGTTTAAAATAAAAAAAAGGCAAGCCAAGAAAAACTTTACTTAGTAATTAAAAAGGAGAGTACCTGATCAAACAAATAGACTGTCACATCATCAAAAAACGTTACAGCCTTTTTCTCATCTTTCCAAAGTTCAGGCTGCCTTTCGTTAAGAGGTTTCGGAAGTTTCAACAAGCTTCTCAAGTGTTTTCCATCATCTTTGTCAGTAACTATCTCGGGTACTTGATGAACAGTTTCGTCTTCACTGTCAGAACTCAGACTATGCATATGAAAAGTCCTCATGTCATCCTCAGAATCACTATTTTCATCTTCCTCATCTGCATCATCGCCATCTTCTAAATCAAGCATTCCAGACACGCTGAGTTTGCCGAGGTATTTTCCTTCAATATCTGGTTCTTTCAGTTTTTGTCCTTCCATGTGATAGAAGGACTTCTCACTGTTACTCAGATCTAAAGCCATGTTGTGCACAGGCTTTAAGTCTCTCTGTGAAAGGAGTTCTGAAGTGTTAGTGCCAACACAAGAGACACTTTTATGGGAAGTCTCAGATAGTTTTATTTCATCCCTCAGGTTACCTTCCATCACTATTTCCAGGGAAGTCAGAGTTGCCTCAGCCCACTCATCAGGACACCCCTGCATCCTTTCATCCATCTCTTGGATCTCTAAATTGTGGTTTAGTTCCAGTTTTGAGTTTTGATTATCATCACCCTGGTAATTCCTCACATCACACATTTGCTGTCTCTCTTCAAAACCACAAACCTCTTCAGTGTGATTCTCTCCTCCGTTGGAGGAAACAACACACACAGCCTCTCTGGACAGATTTACAGACTCTTCCATTTTTTTATCTGGCTCAGAATCATTATCAGAAAAATAGGCTGAGTCTCTGTAAGAGTTTTGATTTCCACTCAGAAAAACCACTGGGGTTATTTCAAAATTGCTGTTCACTGCATCCAGACAAGCTGCTGCTTCTGACACAATGATGACTGGATTAGAAGGCAAAGCACTGACACTGTTCTCACTCACGACACACAGAGCAGTATCCACACTGGAAGCATCCTCAACAGGAACATGGGAAGTCCATTCTGGAGATTCCAGGTTTTCTGTTTCATAGCCACTGTCAGCAGGTTTATCTGGTGGTAAAAGTTTCTGAGGACTTTGAGCCTGTAAAGATTCTAAAACCTCATTTACATCTAAAGAATCCAAAGAATCAGGTGTCTCTAAGGCTTGTTCTACAGTCTGTATAGGAGATGGGCTGTCTTCCAAAAGACTATCCTGACTTGTACAATCTGAAGCAGCAACAGAAATTGAGGTCACCTCTTCTGGAACATTCTTACAGTTCTCAAAATGATTTGCTGTTTCTTGTATTTCCTCCAATAAACATTCTTTTTTTTTAAGTACGGGAGAACTATCTTGCAAGTTTCTTTTCCTATCTTCCCGATCACTACATTTTTCTCCATTAAAAGTTATTTCATCAGACTTGAAAAGCATTCCCTCTTTCATCTGTGCATCACACTCATTTGTTTCAACAGCAACACTGTAAGATGGACTGTTTCCAACATTATTATTTTTGGCATTATAAGATAGCTCTTCTTGACAGAGAACATCAGTGTTACAGGACATGACTTCATTCACTTCTACATTTAGAAATTTCCCCTCATCCTTCAAAATAGGAAGATTTGCACAGTTATCACATGAATTATATGCTGTGGGAGGACTAGAGGATGCCTGCATCTCTACAGGAGTCTGGGACTGGGAACTGGGATCTTTATTCATTGTCACTGGGTTAAAATTTTCATCTTTCACTGTTCTAAGACTTTCATGTATTAAAGAAAAGACCTGTGCATTTTCAGCCAGCACAGGCTCAGGCTCTACAGAGTTTCTTTTTGAGGTTTCCAATATACTCTTTAGAACATCATCTGAGTTTTGCCCAAAATCACTGCTGGTTTTGTTAGGCAATAACCCTGTTAGTAAGTTTTTCTCTTGAAGAAATAAGAAGTTATCAGAAAGTTCTTCCAAAGTTACTGGGTCTGACTGGTTAGAGATATTTTCACATAAGGAAACTGTTTCATTTTCAGAAGCATAACTAGAATGCTCCTTCTCAGAACAGCCTACTGCCTTTCTAGCATCTGTGTTTGAGTTCAAAACAGCTGGTTTAACATCTTTAGGAGAATCATCAGCAAACCCAAGTACTTTTCTTTTTGTCAATTCTGATCTATCAATGTCATTACATATACTCTGGAAAGGACTTTCTGGGCTACTAGCAGCAGGCAAAAATTCCTCTTTAGGATCTGTATTGTAGTGGAAGAAGTCCCCATCGGTACTAGACTCTTCAACATCAAGATCCCTGAGAACCGTGAAATGAGAACTTTTTTCTTGTACAGCTTCTTGATGATCAACTTCTGTTGTTAATACAACTGATTGGTTATCAAAATTCATGTTGCAGCCACTTCCTTTTTCCTCCAACTGGATATAGTAGTCATTTCCAACGGAAAGTTTGTGTGCATCAAATACAGGTAAGACCCCAGGGACAGCAAGTGACGCCTCTTGACCACTTCCATCCTGTGCTCCTGGTCCTTGCTCTGAAAGTGACCTCTCAAAAACCTCCACTGGATAGAAAATACTTGTGTAGGTCATGGCTTCATCAGGATTCACATGTCCACATTCATCAAAGTGATCGTGTTTAGCTGCCTCCCAGATGTATTCAAAGCTCAAACCATGGCTTGTTTCAGTTACAGTCAGAACTTCCTCCAGCTCATGGCCAAGTCTGTCTCCTGTGAAGTGATCCAAGATTGGGAATGCAGAGTTACTTGCTTCTCTATTTGAGGTGTTTGGTTTCAGAGCATTCCACTGCTGCTCAAAATCAATCTCTGAGTCCCTTTGGCTTTGCATGCGGAGGTAAGTTAAAAGTCTGTGCACTTCTTCTGCTGTCGGTCTCTTTTCTGGAGGCAGCCAACAGAACTGCAGAACTTCATACCTATACAAATAAAAACATGCTTCAATGGGTTTCACAGTGAAAAGGAATTTAAAGAATTCAGACACCTAACAAGCCTCAGAGTACTAGTATCACTGGCAGGAACTTCCATCTCTAGCAAGTCCTTTTACTCCTTTTGCTGAGTTGCCATGTAGCAATTTCAATGTATTTAAGAGAACTGAGTCATTTGAGAAACTTCTTCAGCAGCTTTAAGAATAAATAGAAACATTCAAAGTTTACCATCTATCAGAGTATGGCTGCTCCAGACGTGGCTTGAAGGGCTTAACCTGCTTCTCCTTGATGACATGGGTTAGGACTTCCCTGTCAGAGAAGTCTGAGTAAGGCCGAGCACCATTCTCAAACAGCTCCCACAACGTCACACCCAGGGACCTGCAGAAGAGCAGGAAATGACAGGGCATTCTCAGAACTATTTTAGAGTGGCTTTTCTAAGAAAGGATAAGCAAAGCATACCTGGCAAGAAGAAATAAATACTATTCTCCATTGTCTCTAGAAAAACTTCAGAACTTGTTAATTCATTCTGACAGAATGCTAAAAGCCTGAAGAATAAAGTGCTTGAAGGCAATAACAATGAAGGCAACAAAATATAGGTCTCAAATTATTTGATCATGGGGAAAACCCCCACATATAATAAAATATTTCTGTATTTTATATTTTTAAATTGTCGAAAAGATTATGAGATTAAAAAACCTTTCAGTTAGTGCAACAGAAGAGAAAAAGCTTTCATGAGAAATTGCATTTATAGGCCAAACTGCTAGAAAAGTCATCCTTGTTCCAGAGTTCACAGAATTCCTTATTGTCAAGCTGCAGTGGTCAAAAGCTACCTCTGCTCAGTGCTGCATCTGTACTATATCCAACACTAACCACATTTTCACTGATTACAGTCAATGCTAATCTTCAGGGAATCCTTCTGTGCTCAAAATGCAAAGTAACTGACTCTGCACATAGAATAATTTAGATTGGAAGGGGTGTCTGGAATCATCTAGTCCAAACCTGTTCAAAGCAGCTCTTCGTAAGAGGCACTGAAATACAAGTTGGAAACCTTAAGACCCTGGCTGCTTGTAGTCCAGATGAACAGTATGAGCTGAGGAAGCCTCCTTGGAGGATGGAAGCAAATTAGTTTTTACATTTTACATTCAAATTTTATAGAAATTTACTATTTCTATATACCCCACTTGCTTTCTGCAACCTTACTTATAAAACACCAAACAAAGTCTAGTTTACTATTTAATATCCTTCAGATATAAAGCAGGAATTAACTACAATATTTTCAGAAACGTTAGCCTAATCCAGTTTCCATTATCCACATTTTTTGGGGCTTGAGAACTGAAGTGGAACTTGGCAATTTCAAAAAGGTTCATCTTCAGCCATTGTCTACCAGCTCTTTGGCAGCAGAAGCCATCAGTTAATTGCTGCTCTCAAATGCTGCAGCAAGAACACAGCATTTTAATTAAAATGCCATTGTTCTACCAATTGAACTTCAGGCTCTAGTGGGATCAACTTTTTATGTCACTAACAGCTACTTATTCTTGGAAAAATCATTTACCATTTCTTTCCTTTGCAAACATCTGAAGGTATTTTTATTAATATAAACACCTATTATTCTGCTAAACATTTTTGCTTGCTCCAACTTTCTCTCAGATTTCTACACATCTTTCCAAAGCAGGATATAATTTCAGGTTTATAGAGATTAACCCACTGCACATCTGATGCATCAGGCTAATTTAAATATAATTTACTCTTTCATGTAATATTTCAAAATATGTTCACAAATCCCTCATTGAAATTTTTTAAGTGTTCTACATACCATATGTTACTGTATTTATTTTGCTCTGCTGATAACAGTCTGTCTTGAAAACTTGTTACTAACTCAGGTGCAGTCCATCGTAGAGGAACAAGTTTCTTCTCATCTGTCTCAATATAATCTTCCTAAATTATTGATCAAAATGAAGAAAAAAATTTAACAAAAAGGCTGAACATACATTGGATCAACTTCCAGACAGTGACAGTCATTAATGTTTTTATGTGATGCCTATATAAAAAATTAGAATTTAAAAAAAAAAAATCCTATTTTCCCCCAGTAGCAGAGAATAATGCTACAGAGGAAAGTCACTGCATAGCAGAAACTTGAATGCCAACTTCTTGTTCAAGGTTTGGTATTTACAAAGTGTTTTAATTAATGTCCTTAACTTTTCACTTTCTTGATATACTTTAATATTTTGAATATTTTCATTAAGAAATTTGAACTATTCTTTCAAATGTGTCCCTAAAACACATTAAAATTAGTTTGTTCATATTGTAGGGCTACTGTAAAAAGGGCCACAAAAGAGTAGATTTAACAGAAGATTCCCGAAGCATAAACTCTACTCATCTCTATAAAGGTACCTATACTGGTACATGAACTTGCTACAGTTATTTGCCAATAATACTTTGAAAGTTCTTTATTCAAATAAAGGACAATCTAGTATCAGTTTACAACTTTCATGCTTGCTTGTTGTAACTTGGCCCCCAAATTTGTTAGTGGTCCATGACTAGATTAACTCACCTTATACCTACTGAATCCTATACCGTAATCTCCTACTTTGACATTTAAATCCGATGTCAGGAAGCAATTCCGTAAGGCCAAGTCACTGCAAATGCAAACAAATAAACAGTGATCTAAACCAAACAATAAGACAGTTTTCTTGTTGTTTACATTTTTATTAAGTTTTAGAACCTACACATGCCAGCAATTGATTTCATATCTCACTGAAATACTGCAGCCACTACAGTTCTATACAAACACTCATCACTTCCAGAAAAAACAAACACTGAAAGGGTTTTTCCTTAGAGAGGACTTATTGGACAAGATTTCTTTTGTGGCCAAAAGGTTGTGATCTCCCTTGGGCATTCCCACTGCTTCAAAGGAGAATCAGTTTAGAGCCAGAGCTAAGCAGACTCTGCAATCTGGAATCCAAAGAAAACTAAACACAGTGACAAGGCAATCACATTAAAAGATTTCATACAAAAACCCTAGACTATTATGCTGCCCTGTAAAAAAAAGTTCAAGCTGCAGTCACTTCTCTAGGAGCAGTGGTGTAGACTCTTAAGCATTCAAACTACACACTGCATTTACATGCAATTATTTCATTCTGCTCACAATCCTCTCATGGAGATTACGTGGGCTGTTCACATGCTACAGTGATGTCAGCCCTCTTCACACCTATCACTGCATAGCTTGCATTTTAATTCTCATAAGCAAAATCTATCAGCAATTCAGATTAGGTTTAAATAATAATTTGATACTGAGCAACCAGTAATATCTTGCATCTACAGTTTAGTTTCTTAAGTAACAAACCCATACATTACACATGAACCAGAACTACAGTCTTTGAAAAAGACCAACTCAAAAAGTAACGTATTTCATAGAAGTCCTCCAATAAACAAATCACAAAGCTCTTTAAAAGATACAGAATTTGCTTCTAGTTGCTACCATAAACCAGACCACATATACTCATGAAACAGCAGTGCTGCTGTAGTAACACAAAGAAGCAGTTTTAGGAAACCCATCATGCAAACTCAGAAATATATGCAAGTTTAATGAACCTGGAACTGTGGCTGCGACAGCAAAGAGCTCAGCAGACTAATTGCTCAAATATTTCAATTCTCAGTTTCACAGAGGGGACCAGGAAATTAAGTGCACTGGAAGAACTCTACCTTTGCTTCTGTTGGCTTAAAAAAAGTCTCTGAAGTACAAATGGTCTGAAAGCCACAGCTTGTCTTGTACAAAGAAAGATGATGTTTTCCTTTCCAGAGTCATTGAACTACACAGGTCAAAAACACATCTATAACCTTCAAGTATGTCCCAGAATGTTTTGTATTATTTAAATAAATATCCTGGAAGAGAAAAATTGTTGGCTGCTTGAATTTACCACTAACAACAAAATCACTGATGCTGGAGCTTTACCACTTACTCTGACAGCATCAGGATAGTGTTGCTAGAAGTAAACATTACAATGAGAATCTTGCAGATCCACTGATTAATTATTTACCAAGTTTATCTGTATTTCACTGAAAATGTACTGTTAAATTTAACATCTACAAAGCCATGCTGCTGCAAGACAAGAAACTGATCCCTCCATTAGACAGGTACAACTGGTTCAAGTCATTTGAAATTGTTACATAGGTTAAAAGGAGAGCTCTGTTCATCAGCCACCAGCTGAGGCCAGGCTTTGGGGTTTTTTCAGGGTTTTGCTGCTGTTTTAAACCCTGCACCTTTTAAGACTTAGGTTTGAGAGTTTATTTCTCCCTGAACAGAAGGTCTCTGCCTTCCCTAAGCAGCAAGACGTGCATTGATAAGCTCCAACACAAGCTCCTGACTTGCTGAAAGGGTGACGCAAACGCTGGTTCTACAGCCGAGAACAGACTGAGTAACTGTCTTGTGGTACCCGAGACTTCACCAGGTAAGCCACATTTGGACAACAAGGACTCTAATATTTAAGTCATTTTAGAGGTTAATTGCTTCCAGTTCCTTACCACCCCTCTACATTTAATGCAAAAAAAAAAGTCTTTTTCTGGGCAACTTGTTTAACGAATAAATTTTCTCTGCCTTTTGCAACTACTGCCATTCTTTTCGTATTGGCTACATTAGCTTTAATTAAAAATAAATCTAGCATTTCCCCCAATGGGAACAAGATTCTTCTCCTAGCATGATTACTTCGAAATCTGACTACCTCCTTTAGTGAAGATTTAAAGGTCACATGAACAACAATTCATTGAGAGAATACCCCTTTCAGTCAGATTTTCCCTCTAAACTCAGCTTCCTCCTTACTGCATTAGAAAGGTTTGGGGGTTTTTTTCCATTTTTAGTAACACAGGTAACATTACCAAAGATAAGTTCTAAATTTCTACAATCTAATAAAATTCGCAGCAGGTAACATTCATTCTAACTGAATTTTAACATCCCTCCCACCATAATAAACAAAATTCATTTAACTTGGCCATGAATTAATCAAACAACTACATGTGGACTGGCTTGGCAGCAGGCTGTGTTCTATGGGCTGCAAACCCAAAGAGCAGGTGATCAGCTTTCAGGCAGGTGGAGCTGGAATACCACACCACTGCAGCTCAATTAGCACCTTCATTAGCATCACACCTTCATGCCTCAGGCTATTTCACGTGTGGAAAGAGTCTTCAATCCCCCTGGATTTTAATGAAAATACCCAGATGAATTTGAGAGTGCATGTTGACTGAGTGGCATTTCTCTGGAGCCTACCTGTGCACAAAGCTGTGTTTGTGCATCACGGCGAGGCCAGCGGCGATCTCGCATGCCATTCTCTGGAGCAGCATGATCTGAGACTCTCCTTTAATGTGATCCTGCTCATTACAGATGTAAGTTTTCAGGTCACCCTGTAAAAGAAGTTGAAGGTATTTATCAGCCTTATATGTTGGTTGAATCTGAAAAAATTATTTTTAATAAAGATCCAACTGACCACATCACTTATTTACCACATTTATGCTCAATAAAATAGAGCTCCTCAAGTTTCCAGTCTCCATAAAGGATCTTTAAAAAGTCATCTAAGGCATATAGTGTTGTTCCTAAGGGTTTTTAATCTAATAATTTAGTAATTAACACCCTAGATCAGACTGACACATAAAACCTGTCATGCATTAATAACTTCCATTTAAAAAAACAGTTTGATGAGCCTCTGCTTTTAAATGAGATGAGTTTTCGAGAGCTCCAAATCAAAGCAAAGCAAAGCTGTCTGTCTGGAATTTGTAAGGGGCTGGAAGGGAGAGACTAAAGAAGAGAGTTTCAGACATTGCCAGTTCATCAGAGCTTTCTATATAAAAAGCATGGTAATACAGCCCATTCCAGTCACAGAATTCTGATGACGGCAGCAGTTTTACTGAACCCAAGCAATGCTGAGCAATAGACACGTAATTAATGAGCCCATAGAAGCACTCCATAAATTACTAAAAAAAGAACAGCTTTGGAATAGAGAAAAACAATTGGATACTGTCCAAACATTCAGGAAAAGGAAGACTCATGTAGTAAGAGAATCCAAGCAAAGGAAAAGAACAAGTTTCTCATGCCATTGTTGTTCATTTTCTTACAGTTTGATTTTTAACCCAGCAGTCCTGTATTTTTGTTATTTAAAATATAGACTTTCTAAAAGGTTAACAAATTATCTTAAAGACATTTCTGTATTGAGATGCACAACATATATCACAACTTATTTCACCAGCATAACATCCTGGGCTCTGTCTATGTCCATTGTCTTCCCAAATCCTGGGCCAAGAAGCTCTTGCCAGAGCAGAGTTTCAAACAATCAGGAAAGGAACAGCGTTTGTAACACATAGAAGTTCCAAATGGCAGAGCCCAAGGAATACAAGCCCTGAACACCCAGCTGAGCTGACTGTAGGTGGCAGCAAGAGCCTGAACAAAGTCAAACTCTAAAATTGTCATTCATTCAAACAGCAACTGCTTGCTTAGGGCTTGTCCCAGGTGGATTAAGCTCCTAGGATGCCTGAAATGCACACAGGAATTACTTTATAATTTTTAAATGCATTAGTAACAGCAGTGCTGTGTGACATACCTTATTTAGTAAATTATTCATGCAGGCACATATTTTTGTAGGAAAATCAGCTTTATTAAATCCAGCACCCTGAAACATACCGGTTCTATGTTCCCATTCTGGTCTAATTAAGGCTACAATCAAGATTAAAAATATAACATAGGTATTTTTTGTATTGCTTTAAAAGGACACTGCTTGTACCAAACTGGGGTGGACCAATGGTCACACTCAGGTGCTGAACTGCCCTTTAGAAGACCCAGAAGCTGAAGAATGTTTCAACAGGGACCTTATGAAACTCCAGAAAGACAAATGCAAACTCTCACAGCTGGGAAGGAAAAATCCCTTGCAACAGCACAAAGTGAGCAGTGGCCAGCTGGGCAGCAGCTCTGCAGGAAGGGACCTGGGCATCCTGGTGGGCTCCACATGAGCCCTGTATGCCCTGGCAGCAGGGAGCAGCTCCTGGGCTGCACAAACAGAGCCAGGCCCAGGGGAGGTCTCAACATCATCTCAGCACTTGTCAGACCACACAGATCCTGTGCTCAGAACTGACTGCCCCAGAAAAAGACAAACTGGAGCAAGCTCAAGAAAGAGCCTCCACAACAGTCAGGGGTCAGAGCATTTCACCATGAGGAGAGGCTGAGAGAACTGGGCTCATGCAGCCTGGAGAAAGAAAGACTTCAGCATAACGACTGTCCAGTATAACTCATTAAAGACTAAGCCAGGCTCCTCCCTGTGGAGCATGGATGGAGGATGAGAGAGAACAGGCATGAGCTGAAACATGGAAAATTCAGACAGTGTAAGGAAAACAGTTTTTCACATAAGGACTTGAACAGAAGCACAGGCTGCCCAGAAAGAACATGCAGTTTCCATCCCTGGATGCTTTCAGGATTCATCTGGACAAAGTCCTGAGAAATCCAGTGTGACCTCAGGATGATGCTGCTTTGAGCAGGAGGCTGGAGACCTCCCGAGCTCCTTGCTAGCCTGAATTATCCTATGATGCTTCCCTGCCTAAAAGCAGACTGCAGCAACACAGCAACATTATCCCTGCACTATTTTGAGAGCCACAAAATGGCCCTTTATTGACAGACTTTTTAACACAGTAAATATCAAAGGTTATATATATCTGAATAAATGCAGTTCTGCAAAATTCACTGCAGAGACATCTAAATATAAAAGGCTCAATCATGCTTGAGGAAGACTCTACTTTCTCTCCAACCTCCTCTGCTGCTCTGCCTTTTCCCTCCTCTCCTGGGATTTCATGAAGAACTAAATTTTGCCTTTCTTCCCATCCGTCTCACTTCAGCCATTTTTGTAAGTTTTGATATACCTTTTCTCTGTAGCAGCCAGAAGCTGGGAGCACACTTACAGTCAGTACTCTTTGGCAGCCTTTTGTTTGTGCAAATTCCATATTGGGTTCATCTGAACACCCAAATGGCTGACATGACTTTCTAAACAGAATGCACTGATGGTTTTAAAACTGATGATGGCTTTAACAATATGAAACAGTTACCAAATTACGTCTACTGAACACATTCTACCAAGTTGTCATAAACTGACAAATCCCCCCTTTATTGTTAAACCACACACCATTGATAAATCTTCTCTTTGGCTCATATCCATATTGACCACGATCATTAAATAGATTCACTGAACTCTTTGATGATGAAGTTTTCATTGCAAAGATTCTTTTTTGATGAGAACATGCTTTCAAGCGGCAGTAATTTAAAAAAAGAACCAATCACTGCAAGCAGACACCTTCCCCTAACAGCAACATCCCTAAAGTAAGCTACAGAGCACTCCAGGCAAATACTGCATCCTGCTGATCTCATCTGCCCAGGGAATTGCAAGACTTGAAGAATTTCTGCAAGAACTTGATAGGCAAATCAGCCCCACAATATACATGCAATTTCCACATTTGAATAACTTTCCTTTTACTCATAAATTATGTCAATCCATTAGAGGATTTGCTGTGCTGACAAAATGCTGGCCATGCACAGGGCTGAGTAATATATTAAAGTTAATAAGACAGCTACCACTATTTTTAACCTGGCATCATTCTGCAATGTTTAACAGTGAACATTTAACTATTCATAGCAGACTGCACCAACATACAATGCAACTAATATAGGGAAAGGGGCTGTGAGACCTTTTTGAGCATTTCTTATTATATTTACCATTTTCTAAATAATTTTAACACAGGCAAAGCATAGAATTTAACACCTTAAATCACTTATGTCCAACTGACAACTTCTTTGCCAGCTCTTCAAAGTAAGGGATACAGAGCAACTTGGATCACATTATAAAACAGACTAAATGTTAGCCAAAACAGTTCTTGCACATGCAACCGGCAATCTTGTGTAACAGAAATGTATCAGGAGTTTCTGTGGCCAAAAAAACAGGTAAGCCAGCCTGCCTGACATTCAGCACCGCCACCCTGACAGCTCTGGTTTCTCTGCACTAGTTTCCAGTGCCTCTGACCAAGACCTTTCAATGCCAAGGAGCCTGGGAACTGATAATCCAACAGGGCTGCCTGAGCAGCCAAGACAAGGTCAACTGGCCCTAAAAAGGCTACAAATCCAAGCAAGAGAAGTAGCAAAAGGAGGATACACTGTGACAGGCTGAGTTTGAAGGAGTGTGAATACAACAACCTCTGTACCCTCCAGACTGTGTTGGTCAGCAGAATAGTCACATTTTTTGTTACTTAGTATGCCAAATTTGCTAACCAAGGTCAACACTGCCACATGAGCCTCAAAAGAACATGTCACCTGGAGATATTAAAACTTCCTATCCAACACAGCTCATCTTCTCACCATATTTTTTTCAGAACTATTGAATTCTTAAACACACAAGTACAAGGGATTAGAACAAGTTTACTTTGCTGGACATACATAGACACCACCATAACATAAAGGAAAGAGCTTTAGCTCGCCACTAAGCCGCTGGCAGCTGAACAGGACAATGATTCTCATCCTTCCCATTTGAACAAACAATCACAGACACTGGAACCTTTAGTCAACCACTTAAGTTCCACCTGCCCTTACGCTCTTTCTGCTGAAGAATCATTCCCATGTGTTTTGGAAGCACCTCCATGCACCCCAATTCATCCAATTTCAGGGGAAAAAAGTACAAAAGGAGCTTTCATATTGGTTACTAGAAGTCTAAAAAATCTAAATAACTGCTATTCCAACTCCAGTGATAAAAAGCTTCCTGACACTCCCTTAAAAACCTTTTTACTAAAAATACCTATTTAGCCACATCTTCTATTCCATCATGCTTCCTTCCTGTCTCTTCTCTGCATTTACCCCAACATTGCCTACCTCCTACTCCAGGCCCTGGACCACAACAAAAATTAGTCATGTACAGGGATACTGAGCTGCTCACTTGGCCCAGTCTCTGCATCAAACTGCAAAGGGAATGTTATACTGTCTGCCCAGCTCCTGAGTATTTGTGTGCACAAAGGAAAAAATACCATCATGTTCAGGAGATACTCAGCTCTACCAAGTAAGAACTCTTTAAGTGAGCCAGACTTTCATATTAAAGTTATGTTTAACTGACTGTAATATATAATTTTCTAAAACCAAGTTTTAGTTCACTTGGAGTAGAATAATGAGCACAGACATTTATTTTCCATTCCAAAGAAATTACCTAACTACACTCAAATTTGTAAAACTATCACTTTAACTGTCAAGCTTACTGCCCCCAGCTAAAGTGAAAATCTATTCTATCCCCTTAAGTAAAATCCTTTCCAGATTACTCTGCAGGATCATGACAACTTCTGGCATAAATAATCAGGCATCAAACAAGGATATTATTTTTTCCTGTATACCTAAAGTAGGGCAATCTTTAAAAGCTACTCCATCTTCAAATTTAAAGTTGGATTAAATCACATAACTATTTGAAAACATGGCAGCAATCAAATCTGATTTGGATGTATATCTGATAGACTCTATAAAATGCAACTCTCTTTCCAGGAGCCTCTTAAAGAAACTCCAATTTGAATAGCAGGTTTAAAAATCACCAAGTAGTATTCTATTTCTATATTGAAAAATTACGAAAAACCTTATCTGTTAAGCTGAGGCACAGAGTTTTTAATTGTTAGCAAACCCAGAACATTTCACTTTGATCAGTCACTTAAAAAGTTCAGGCATTGCTTCCATTTGGAAAAGAAGGATTTTATCAGCACTTCTGCCTCATTAATTTACCACAGCTAATACAATTGAGCAAAAGAGCAGCATGGAAAAATATAGTTATTTAAGGTCACAGATTAATTGATATTTCTCCAAAAACTCAAGTTCATGCTAACTAATTTAAATTGCCTGAAGCAACTAGAAGCAGATTTTTGCACCTGAGTTTAAAGGAAAATGCTGCAGTAGTGAAACTGGTAAAAAAGATCTTGCTGAAAATCAAGAATGCAAACTATCTTATTTCTGAAAGACTTATTCCTTAGTAACATCTGTGCACTTCTGACTTCATTTCTGTCTTGACATCTCTCGAGAAACTCTGCTTTGGGTGACATCTACACAACAAACCTTAAAAGAAGCTACTGAACCAATGTTTAGACAGCCACTTGGATATTGGAGTTTGTTTGGTTTTAGTAATGTGTTATGCTAAAATAAAACAATTCAAGTCTTTCCAGACCATGGATCCAAATTTTTGTCTCTCACGGCTCTGCACACTGGGCAAAGTCCAAAAGGCTCTGTACATGCCCCCTCTTCCTCACAACATTCACGAACATTCCAAGGAATGCAGTGGCTGAGCGAGGCTTTGTGCTGTTCCTCCCATTCCAGAGACTATGTGGCACTGAAAGCAGTGGGAACACCCTTCAGTGTATTCCTAGCTTTTCTTTTGGTGCCCAGGAAGCACAAGGCAGTTGTTTGGAGGGGGTAGAAAGGGCATAAGAAAGGAAATAAAAGGATAAGAATGTAGGGAAAAGAAGTGTACCATAAGAGAAAGGACTGGGAAGAGAATGAAGACTGAAAGTGAAAATTCTAGCTATTAGAATAGGCGTGACTGATACCAGAAGTGAGTCCACCATCGCATTTTATCACAAAGCAGCACAGCATGGGTAAAATTTGGGCACTCTGGAGGTGAGGGAGAAGTCAGAAGGGAAGAAACTCTTCCATTTTCCTCAATTAACATTTTTACATAAATGGTAATAAAAACACATTAAGACTGCAGACAGCAAATATTTTGGATGTGATGTTGGTGCGTGCATGTGATACTAGAGTGTGATAAAAAGCTCCCTGCTATGACACCCTCTGCTCTCCAAGCTCCCTGCTGAAGACAGACTGAAATAAACTGTTAATTCCATTATCAAGGAACAGGTATTTGCCCCTTCAGAACACTCCACAAGCACTTAAAACATACATGATGAACTGAAAAGAGTACAAACAAAAAACTGTAATTGTGGTTGCTCTAAAAATAAACAAACAAAAGCCTTCTAAAATTCTGGTTAATCAAAAAACTTCCTAGAAAGCAAAAGAATAATTTCATGAGCAAAGGGCAGTAAATATACTACACACAATTTACACCAGTGGAAAAACAACTGCAGCATCTCATATAAGTGCACTTACCAAGTCACAGAACTCAAAAACTAGGAGATAAGGAATGGCTTCCACACATTGCCCAATACACTGGAGAACATTTGGATGTTGAAGAATGCTAGAGTGAAAAAATACAGTTAAAGCCAGGAAAATCACAGTAGAATGCAACACACTGAAATCCCTACCAGAAGTTTCAACATATAACATTGGGGGAGGTGGCAGGAACAGAAGGTGCAAGTACCAAAGCCACAGGTTCCATTTGTACCTTTGTAACTACTTTGTATGCTGAAGTGTATCACTGACAGCAGCCAAAACTTAGAGGATCTCAAACCCACAAAAGCCAGGATTGCCACATGAGAGTCACACCCATCCTCCCACCACCCCTCATACCAAAAATAAAAGCATGCAACTCATGAACTACATCAAGGTACAGAGCTGGCTAGAAGATAAACCTTTTTTTAGCCAGGTTAGTTCCCAGCCAGATCAGTTACTTTTCCTAAATTGCTCCAAAACCACTTGTGCCAATGCAGCGGAAGGCATGAAATTCCTTCTGACAACTGCCAACAACATAAGACTAAATGCAAATATAGCCAGCATATTAAAAAGCATCAAGAAGAGAAAGCTCTTCACTGACCAATCTTTTACAGCACATCCATGCAAGGTAAAGGACACTAAGTTATGTGAACACAATTTTTGCTCACTTTGGGTTGAGTGCATTTCACATTTTAAAGACAAACATTACAGTTATATGGGATGGCAAGTAGAGACAATAACACTGAACAAAAGCAATAGTCATAATTTATCTGCAGCAGAATGAAGCTGTGAAATATTACTTACTAATATGGTTCTCCATTTCTTAAGAATTGTTCTTGCTCCTTGGGACCTGCACTTGCCTTTAACTCCTTCACTATTACCCTTGCTACACTAGTGCCTGTGTAGATCTCTCCAAGGAGAACCTGAAATAAAGAGATTGCATCTTTAATCAGAGGGGAAAAAACATTTGTAGTCTTCCTGCAAAGGAAAACAAGAGTTAAAAACATGTTGCAGGAAAGATTTTCTGGCTTTTTTATAAACACAAACAGAGCTTTGATAATTAAATATACATACTTAAATCTTGACAACTGATCTACACGTCAGCTTTCAGAAAACATGTTTTCTAGTGAAGACCAGTTATTTACTTAATTTTTTCCTAAAAAGAACTGGTAAAAACAAGAGTGCATTAAATCAAATCCATGGAAGTGAAATGCCTAACTAGTCTGTAGTAAGAATCTACAGGTAAATTTTGAAAGCACAGATCAGTGCTGTGATTACAGCTAAAAAATGCATGCAAGGAAATATCTAATTTCAACTTAAATGTTTCTATGTGTGTTTTTTGTTGTTTTGGGGGGGATTGTTTGTTTATTTTTTTGTTTTTTGGGGTGGTTTTTTTAAGTACCGCTTTAAAGTAAATACAGAGGCCCGGTCAGCTGGGAATAAGCCTCAATCTGTGCAACATGAAAAGATAACTCCTCACCTTTCCAAACCAGCCATTTCCAATTTCCTGGATGTAGTTTAGACTCTGACGTGCAACTTGAGACTTTGATCCATCTGTCACACAACGAAACAAACGTAACACATATCAAACTACTCAGATGGCCGAAGTTAGCAACTGCTGAGGAAGTAATGCAAGCTTCTACAAGATTTATTCCCAGTTGGGTGCACACATTCAGCCCAAGCACCAAAACCTAGTCACATGTACATGAAGTAGGAAGGCAATGTTGTGACAACAGCACTCAAGTGAAACTTTTCTAAACTACACCACAGCACATCCCCAACAAAACCACAGCAACTGTCCTGATGAAATGTGAACTTACAAGTTTTTTACACACTCAGCAAGAAAGCAAAATGGGTAAGTTCTGCTTCCAGTATAAAAGTGTATGCAGCTGTGTAGAGAAATAACCTTACAAAAGTCTCCTATGTAAACAAAATAGAAAACCCAAGACAAAACATCTTAACATTTACAGTTATAGAGTTACCATTTCAAGAGAAAAGTTTTTGACTGCTTTATTCTTCAGCCCAATTGCCCTACTTGTAGCTACCATGTGGAATGAGGACATTTTTCAACTAAAAATACTTCACATAAGAGCCCGAAGAGGTGGACAGAAAAGAAAACCCAGATCTTGGCAGAGGATGGGCAGTAACAACGGCAGACCTCATTCACCAGAAGAGATTCAGCAGTGTTGATCCCTCTGCTGCCCAATTGGTTAGGAACACTAATTGATATAAACAAAGCCTTTTCTTGTCTGAGAATTCTAGCCCACAATTTATTTCCATAAACTACATTTAGAGCAGTATTATTGTACTGGAAGAGCCAGAGCTGTATAATTCACTGTCAGTGTGCTCCTAAGCATGGTGAGGGCCACAGCAGTGCAACCACATTTTATCCAAGTACTCAGGCACATTGCCTTACTTCTGGTAAAACACTTCTTGTGACAGCTTCATTTCAACAATTATGGCTACACAAAAGAGCTGACATAAAATTTTTCAGTCATAATTTTTCTCAGCTCTTTAAAATACTGAGTCATTTGTACAACTGTGTCATTTGTACTAAAGGCACACTGACAGTTTCTTGAAATTTGTACTGGAGTTTTACTAGAAGCTTCCCTGAATACCTAATGATCAAGCAACACAAGTAATATGTAAAATTATGTGAAATATGAGAGTAATTACTTTAGACTAAACTCTGCTTATAATATGATAAGACATTAAATTTCCTTTTACAAAAACTGTATTTTAAAGAATACATCCCAAAACCCCTTCTGCACAGGGAGATGAAACCTAATGCTCCATCTCACAAAAGATCACATTTACTGCACAAATAGTCTACAGTGCCATCAAGAAAGTGATGCAGCTGAGCAGCAGCACTGCTGCCAAGTAAAGGATTCACTCTTATTTCTATTTAAGGGTGGTGGTTAAAATCCAATGACAACTTAGCCATGAAGAAAACCACTAAAGAGCAGAAGTCACAAGTGTGCCAGGGTACTTCAAACCCTTTAGGTATATAAAGATATAATGACAGCAATCTAGAGAGGGGGTTTTAAGGCAGTTTTGTTCTTTTAAGCTCTTACCCTGCCACAGGTTAACATCTTAGAAGTAATATTTCCCCTTTTATCCTTTACCCTACGAAATATATTGGCTCAGTTCATGAAAATTTGTAAAAAAGTAATTTATAACAGTAAAGTCAAACAATCAGCCACACTCCATTTTAGACACTGAATATGCCTACTTTTGTCTTTGCATTGAAAACCAGTATTTTACCTGTACGAGATGGAAACTGGGAGGGAGTTGGTAAAGCAATACTGGGAACTGAAAGAGTAAACACTTCTGCTGGAGACTGAACAGATGGAGTATCTTCTGCCGGAGGTGTAAAGTCTATTTCATCATCAAAGTTATCTTCAAATTCCTAAACAAAAGAAGTCTTAGTAAACAAGCTGATCCTTGCCTTTAAATAAGCACTAATACATTTCTTTCAGTTTGAAGGAATACTGCTAAGGAAGCTTAGTTTTATTTCCAAGAATAGTGACAGACATTTAGTATTCTATTCCTTATTTTCCATTAACTGCTGCCTTAAAGAGATTAAAGCATTGCTTTTAATAATCAAGGGGTTTTTGTTTAGTTGGGTTTTTGTGGGTTTGGTGGTTTGGGTTTTGTTGGTGTTGTTGGGGTTTTTTTGCTTTGTTATGTTTTTACTTTAAATGCTAGCCCTGGCTTTGACTGAATTACCATGAACTGCTGAGGCCAAATATTGTCCATTTAGAAATGGACAATATGGACAATTTTAGGAACACTGATTACAGATATTCCAAAAGTAATAATTCTATGATGACAATTTCTCAAGTGTTTTGTTACAGTGGATTTGCATCTTCAGTATCCTTATTCAACAGGAGTGTCCTAAACCCCACCTGCAGACTAAGAAAAAACAAAAGAAAACACAGAAAAACAACAAAAAGGTTCTTTGCAGCAGAATTGTCTCAAAGATGTTAACTTTTACTACTAGCCCTGATAGCTAGTTATTATTTTGAAAAGGCATTAAAGGATCCTTACTGCAGCAGGGAGCAATTAGTTAAAATAAACAGCTGCATCAGGACTCCACAGCCTGTAGGAATATAGTCACTGGCTGTTTCAGAAGAGAGGATGTACAGTGACACTGCAGAGTATTAGCACAACTAATCAAGTGCTCTGGATATCAGGATGCAACTGAGAACATCACTTGTACACACATTGATAACTTCAGGTCTTACCTTGAAATCTATCTCGGGGTCTTTACAGCAGGAGACACAGTTTGCCAGCAGAATGACCAGGACTACCAGAGTGCACAGAGACAGAATCACAAAAGATGAGGGAACTTCAGCTGTAGCTCCTTCTCCTAGAAATAAACATGGATGTAGTATTATATAAATACATTAAGCACCCTGAGAAGTTCCTTCAAAACATATTAACCACCGCATTTCTTTTAAAATGGGAGACTGAACAATTAATCCCACGGATGTGATCAAACCTAAGAAGAAACTGAACAGAGAGGACAAACTGGCAAAATAGATCTATGCTTCACCACCTGCCTGCACCATTCTGGACTTACTTGGCTCCAGCTAAAAGGCCTCAGCCAGTGCGATTTACTGAATTTTATGATGAACAGTGACAACACCAAGCCTCGGGATTCTGTTCCCAGTCAATAAGTCAATAAATTTATACAAATATCCAAACACAGAGAGTAGAAATCTGCTCTTTTGGAAGACATTTCCCATGATCTAAAACAACTGACCTACAAGAACAGGCAACTAGGAGAAATCCTCACCTAAACTGCACACAAATGTAAAATATCACTATATGACAGCATTCTCTCTTTCAAAAAGTACATTTGTGACAGTCTGCCATACACACAAATTGTTGTCACAAGTGCAATGGATGTAAATCAGCTCCACACCACTTCTGTTCCTTGTGATTCACTAGGTGATTTGTCTTCATTTCAAGAACTTTAGATTTCTAGCTGTTTTACAAACACTTCCAAACAATTTTCCAAAATCTGATATATAAACATTCCACAGCACATTTCCTGAGATTAGGTCAGGTTATTACTCACAGGATCAAAAGCCTCAAATGGCATTTTAGAAAAATCTTAAGTTATTGCCAGGGGTATTAAATATATATTCATCCCTATTTTCATCTTCAGTAGAGAACAAAGACATGAGGTTCCCTAGGAGACCAGAGCACACATCTCGAGGAGTTGTTTTTGTTGTTGCTGTTTCTTTTCAAACAGGTACTGCCACAGGGATCAGAGGAGGAGTTGGACCACATCTGATTAAAATATATTTAGCTATTACATCACTGTCAGAGTTTAACAATGTCAGGTGACCTGGACTGACTGGATTTTACAAGAGCATTTGAATTATCAATGGGAACGTCTGGCAACAGGACACAGTGTAAATGAAGCCTCAAAAATAAGAAAAGCAGAAGTTCATCACTAGTTAAGGAACAAACTTGTCTACATATCTTTTAAACCATCAAAAAACTGCAAAAATTGAGAGATTTGCAGAAAAAGCTTTTCATCATGTTCCACTGAACACTTACAGAGTATTTACTTATTTTAATTACATGTAAAGACTAAACTGACATAATGAAAATCCTGCTTTGAAGTGTGTCAGCACACTTCCAGAGGGTCACATTTTCTGCACAATTAGGAATATTAGCAATACAACAAATAAAAGTTAGCAAAAATGGAAGGTTTTCAAATAAGTGATTCTGTTTCTAGTTTCCACAATAGCTTTGGCATTCTAACCTCATTAAGGACTGGGAATACTTCACTGCAGATACTGAGTATTGTTCAAACACAGATCAACAACAATTGAGGCCACTCACCAACTTTTGGCCATAATTCTGTAGAGAACAAAGTAGCTCTGAAGAGGGCTCTCAACAGAACAATTTATATTCATTTAAATCAAGTCTTCTACATAACACAATGGATATTTTTCCATTTCTAAGCATCAACAAGAAAAAAGCGGAAGATAACAGCTGACTTGTGTTTACTTCCTCCAGATGTTCATTAGCCTTGCTTAGGAGACTGAAAATTACTTGAACTGCAAATATTAACATTCTGTGCAGTCATTAATTAGCTAAATTACTGTAACGAACACACACAGGTAATACAGCTGTGGATAAAATACAAGAAATTCCTTTGAACTAACTGAAACCAAATAACAAAAGGTAGCTTTACTAAAAAAAAAGTTACCAGCTATTACAAATTAAAATTATTATTCCAGATATTTTTCCAAACCCATCACACTTGATTTCCAAACAACTTCCTCACCTTCACCAAAAACTTCACTGAAACAAGAAGTCAACTCACCTCAGACTATCTACTGAACAGATGCAGATTCTCCCTAATAGCCAGGAGCACATCACCACAATCACAATATACTCCTCCCAGTAGAAGATCAAGACTCCTGAACCCTCTCAAAGGTTTCCTGCATTTGGGAAAGTTGGCCAAGCAAATCCCTGCACACTGAACTCAGGCACCAAGAGCACTGTCATTACTCACAGAAAGCATTCCTGCTCTTTGAGGACTTAACTTCAGACCAGGTCCTTGAGACCAGGATGTAAAGCACCTCAACTGCCAAGTGTATAAAACACTAAAAAATGCTATCAAACTTTATTTTGGGTTTCTGGTACACTCTAAGATCTCTTTTGGCTAACATAAATTTTGCACTGACTTCCTGTTCCCCACAAAAACTGAGCATTGTCCCTCCTCAGCAGAACCTTCTACTCCAAATACCACATCACCTTTCTGAGCAGCCTCTACCAAAACTTGAAGCAGCTCTTCAGAGATTTTTCAGATTTATTTCCTTCAATCCAACTGTTTCTTTTCAAGACCTGGCCAGGGACTTGTGCCCCCAGAAGTGCATCTACTACAAGTACATCAGCTGGTCATGATGGTACCTCTACCTACAAACTCTCAGCCCTGCACTGTCCCAGCTACAGCAGCACAACCACAACTTAGATTTACACAAACACTTCCATGCTCACTCCAACTCAGGATCCCCACTTTTGATTCCCAGCAGTTACAAGTTATCATAGCAAATCCATCTAGGAAGATTCAAGCTCCTGATGATCTTACACACAATTTATTAACACAAAGTGAGACATTTATTTATTCAAAGTGGTTTATTTAGCTCAAAGTGAGACATAACGAGCTATCAATCTATAACTATCAATCATAATATAATAATAATATAATATATAATAATAACTATCAATCATAAGCTGCATTTATTGTACATGTTAGATACACTGCATATGCACTCAGACACTTTATATGAAAAGGAGAACTGAAATTCCTTCTGTGAAGGAAACTACACATTTATCACACCTAAACTCTAAGCCTTTTATGCAAGTTACACTGTTCCCCATAAGGTAACCATCTCTTTTAAGTGCCATGGAAAGAATACAGAAAAAAACAAATATTGCTGCTGTTCATTATGTTACTTCCTAACCTTTAAAACCTTTTATAATTCCCTAGAAATGAAACCATGTGAACAAGCAGCAATTAATTGGAGAAGGTAATGATTTATTTTTTTAAAGCAAAGATCACCTTTGAAAAAGCAGCTAATCATTAACGGTCTGTTAAGATAGAAGTCATCTACACTTCCAAAAGCACAAAGCAATGTCCACAAAGAAAATTATGAACAAAAGTTTTAATACAAGAAAAATGCCAATTAACCCAGGCAAGTTTCTGCAATAGTTACAGAACAGCATTCCAGATGACTCACACAAGTAAGAGCCACTTACTAAGAATTACAGAATCCATCTCTGTTTGGATAAACTTTGAAGTTTCTTACATAGTAATTAATAAGTAATATTTTTAATTTGCAGGGGTTTTTTTTTTTAATGAATGTAAAATTAAGTATTAAATAATGGCAACCTGTAATTGGGCTAAAATTTATTTTAAGTGAAGATATTTTAATGGGTTGCATGAATACATATTCAGTGACAGAAGTTACTGATTAAATATTGGAACTGGTCTTTGTGACAAAGTGCTGAAAATCTGCTGCAATATAACCATGTGTGCATTTTTCAACTATTTCCATCCAATGATTAATTCACTGGAGCTTAGTAAAATGACTTGGAACTAGAAGATGTTTAATACACCCTTTTGTTTGTAAATTGTAGAAGTATGAAGGAATGGCATTTATTTTATGGTCCGGACAAAAAAAGCAACCAGCAAGAAATCCATTCTAATTAATGCAGAGGACCATTTTACAAAGTCATCCCACAAGAATTTTCCTAAATCAAAAAACCTCTTAAAAAACATTGCAAATCGAAGTAATTTTAATACAAACCTGGACAAAAACCAATAAACAGAATTTCATAATCATTGCAGAAGTTAAGATTGCTAATTTCATACATTCTGGAGAAGCTAATAGATTTACTCATCATATTAGCTTAAATCCCTGCCATATTTACTGTAAGCCTATGCATTAACAACCTAAGGCATCTCAATATGTACCCAGAAGTCAGAATCTGTTCTGTAGGAAAGGAACCACCAAACAGATTAAAAAATACTCTCTCTAAGATGCCAACAGTAAAAGGCTTCCTGTCAGCTAATACAAACAGTCTAGGCTACTTTGCTTTGGTATATCCAAACTACTTAAGCCAGAGGAAGAGGCCTGGATTATATCAGTCCTGTATTAAAATAAGCAGGAGATGAAGTACAGCTGCATCACTCTATGTGTTACTGCAAGGTTAACACAACATAACGCTGTATAAAGCTCTGTGCTAGGACATGTTCCAGCCCAAAATGGCATCTAGATGGTCCTAAATTATCAACACAGAAAGTCAGGTATTCTTCCAGAGCGTCACAGGATTAAACACATCTATGTTATTTACCTGCTTTTTCAAAGCACATGATATCATAAACAATTCAAAGCCCTGGCTGAGGCAGATATTTAATTAGCAGCTATTGAAGCAGATTCCTCAGTACCTCTGAAGATGCCATTTCCTAAGCAAGTTCTTCACTAAAGCCTAAATTTGAGCACAGCACATGTGAAGTCAAAGGCTGTACACAGGCAAGTACACAAACAGGATCACTAAGGAAAAAATGATGATGAACCGTGTTTGCATTCTCATGATCAAGTTCAGACCTGAGAACACACACATCAGCATTTATTATAATGTTTCAAGCGCTGGAAAATGTTATTTTCATACAAAGTATATTTCAAAGCAACTTCTATAGGCCAGGATTCCCTATACCTTCCTAAGTTTCTTTTAAATCTCCTTTCTTCATAAGACAGTTCTCCAACCACTAAATGCAACACCTAAGCAAACAAGTTATTTTTTCACTACGACTGTTTCCCTTCTCTATCCCATTTCCCAGCCTGCCCACAATACCCTCAAATACCCTCATGTCATCCACCTGTGGCATCCTTTGGTATCATTAATTACAAGTAATGAGCATGCCAACTAGCCAAATATTCCATCTATGTTTACTTGTCAAGCAACAGCCTCCACTCAGGACAACACAGGACCAGGTTTAGCTGCCCATACATGAGGGATGCTGGGCTTGCCTTTCTTCTACTACCTTCTTCTACAGATTATGAAAGGCTAGGATGCTTGAACTCTTGATTTTGGTTCAATGTGAGTAATCAAATCATTAAGGTTTCCACCTTCAGAAAACTGGGCTAAAACATGCATGATACCACACAGTTCTAAGATCAGGGAAAAAGAAAAGTAAATTATATTCCAGACATTACTGAGTGCACTCATAAAAGACATTCACTACTGTGATAAAGGCAGCGTAAGGCACAGATAAATTAAGCATTATTAGGGCACAGTGAACTTCAAGGGAGCATCTGATTTTAAGCTTTCAGCACAGTAGTTGCTATGCAACAACAGTCCCACTGCATAAGCAAGAGCCCATTTCCTTTCAAGAGCAGCTATATAACTGGCACTAATAGCTATAACTATTTCCAGCACAAATCTAGCATGACAGCAATCACTTAAACTGTCTCTTGGACACACTCAAATTATATGGTCATGAACTAAGATGCTACTTTATGACACCAAGTCAGAACAGCACAGTCTTTAAAATACTAATGAATGACCAAACCTAATTCTGTTCCCTAGCTATACCCAGGGCATCTTTCATAAACTTTGTCAGTTTTATTCTGCTTTTAACGAATATTAAAGCAACCACATTTAAAATACCACCCTAATTTATAGTGGTTTTGACAAATATGATTTTAAAAGCTACCCCAACTTTCCTAAATAATGCTGTCATTCTGTTCTATGCCAGCAATTAAGTGGGAAAGTGCTATCGACTCCTACCCAGTTCTTCACAAGTCATATTCAGATCATTATCCTTCCCTCATAAAGAGTTTCTCCTGCATTTATTTACGCTCTGAAATCTTCAGAGGTTTGCTACTAATAAGCACAAAACCATACAGACAGAACCAGGCCTAGAAATTGAGATGGCCTGCAGGTAACAGGCAGAATACTAAACCAAACCTCTATTCAAAATTATTTTAGACACATCTATTGTGTAATGCCCGATTTGTATATAAGGTAAAGCACAACAGACACTGCAACTCCTCCATTTCACAACAAAAAAACCTCAACCAAACTCAAGCACATTCCATTCGTTACTGCATTCCTGTAATCTCCATTTTTTTCTGCTATGCTCCATTTAACAACTGAGCCAAAAAAAAGCATCATTTTCAAGATTAAGTTTCAGAAGGAATGGGTGCAGTACCATTATTTAGTTGTGCAATGCTTTATCAAAATGTGCTTTAAAATGCTACATTAGAAGGGCATAAAAATCACCAACCTTCAACTGAGATACAACACACACAAACAGAAGTTTTGAAGGAGTGTTATTTGCATTTCAGACATTCTTTTGAAAATAAAATGAAGAGAATTTTAGTGTGAGAGAGACACTCCAAATTCCAATCAGCCCTTCGCTTTGAATGGCCATTACCAGTATAGTACCAGTACTATAGGAAGAAACATTCCCAGATCTCGGAGACTTTCACTGACTTGCTGTCCTCAACACAATGGCAGCACTTTAGTGAAATCTAAAATGGCTCCAAATGCCCAAAGTATTTCAAGAAGAGACTGGAAATGTTCCTTCATTGAGCAAATCCCTAAGAACAGATACACAGCACTGCTAAAGGAACTTCTACATTTCTCGGTTTATACCTGAATTTTTCAGCATTCAGATTTTCAGTACTTAAGACTGAAGCACAAATGTTTACCATCTTAAAACAATAACCTGGAACAAACTGTTGAAAATATTAGTAATTGAAGACTTATTTCAAAAGTCTGTCTTCTCACATTATCGCTACCCTTACATTGGATAATGCAAATGTCTAATGCATTACAAATAAAAGTAGCCTTCACTATTATGTACCCTTTTGCAAAAGCACTTTATCACCTGATTTCATCTATCCTTCTATGGATAATCCTACTTTCTAGACATAGTCATAAGAAAAAAAAAAACTCTTAGGGACTTAAAGCTACAACTATCCAAGTTACTTCTGCACAATTGTACTTAATGTTTTTGAAAACAAAAAGCAGTAACTATCAGCTTGTCAATAAAATTACTTCCTGGCTAAATCTGAATTGTGTCACATGGCCTAAATCAAAGTCTGGCACTTGGAAAGATACAAGTAAAATGACAAGACTTTGCAGCAGTAGCGTGGGGAAAAAACAATCATCAAAAGTCAAATACAAGTCTGTTCCCATTTTCTTCCAGACAGAAATTGAGACATTTCATCCCTCTACTTGACTTGTCCATCACAATCCCTGCCTTACCCTAGAACCCCATTGGACAGTTCTTCTGAAAACCCAACAGCTTTTCTTCTTTATAACAATTAACCATGAGAAGTAAGGGTAACAAAGACAAAAACATGGCCATTTCTTACAGAATTTTCCCCATGAAACAATTAAAAACCCCTCTGACACTCCTCCAACCCATCTTGAGTTCTGGATATATTTCTACAGTGTCAAAAGCCAGTTGCACAGTTAAATGTGTGCTTTGTGGACACATGACCCTGAAATACCACCATCCCATGCAATAAGTTACAATATTTTCAAGAAGAAATCTTAGCTACTTCATATCACAACTAAATGTGAAATTCTACGTCAACAATTCTTGGCAAATTATCTCTGTCCTCCCATTAGTCCTTAAAGAGAACAGGAGTCTATGCTGGAGTACAAGCTAACATTTTTTCAAACTACTTTATCCCATGTTCCCCCTAAATGCTTTTACAGTGTGCTTCAAATGAGTTTTGACATGTGCTTAAATCTACTTTGTGTGTTAGGGTGACACAGGTTAGGTGACACAGGTTACGTATGCTAAGGCAAGAATACCCAGGGCAATGCTGGACTCTCCTGGAGCACAGCATCTCAGACCAACACTGCTCTGATCCTCCTGTTTTCTGAGCACTTGTCCTGGCCTGCATATTGGCTGAACAGTTAACAACAGCAAAACTCTGAGCTGGGATTAGTTTTACATTACTGACCTTGTTCTATTATCCTACAAGTCTTCCCAGTAATGTCAGAGAATTACTCACATAACAGCATACTGCTCAATTTTAATAAGGACTAAATATAGGCTGGTACTTCAAGTGTTTACAGAGTGAGATCCGTTTGAAGTTTCAGCACTAGAATCTCATGTTTGCACAAAGGCATCTTAAGACAAGGTAAAAAATATCCATGTTAAATAATTATGTGCCTTATGGCTTCATGGCAGTGCTTTTGGAAAATCTGGGTAGCATTATCATCTTGCAAATGTATCACTGACTCTTAATTGCATGTATACATGTGTGTGCATATATGTGCATACACTCACAAAATTCTGTTGAGCATACTTCATTCTTTATTGCTAGATGTTGGTTTTGACAATTAATTCCTGCTCAAGTACATTTTTTTTTCATCTGCTATACCATTTCTCCCACAGTGAGGCACAGGAGTTGTAGGGGGTTTTTTGTTGTTGTTGTTTTTCTTTTTAACATAGGATAGACCACAATAATTCAAAGTAGCATGAGATCATCACACATCATGGTATCTCCAACCACCAGAAAGGCATTATCTGCAACATGGAAACCAAAACAACAGTATCTCTTTCTCCTACCATTTGATAGCAACACAAGCCATTAAGATACAATGCCTTTGAAGAGACTAATTCCAGTTCACAGGAAAGAAATTCATAAATGCATCTTTCATGTGACGGGACTTTCTGTAATCTTGATTTTATAGTAGATGCCTTTCCAACTCCAATGTACAGCTTGGTTAAGAAAAGCAGGTTAAGAAAAGAAAGGAAGTAGCAGCATTTTGTAAAAAGAGCTTATTAGATCTATTTCTCATCCCTATTCATAGCTAAAGGATACCCTGGAAGAACAGGCCATCGAGTAAGTGAGTGATTTTGGAAAACTGGATCTGATCTACAGGTTGAAAGCTTAAAAGTCAGCACTAAAAAAATCCACTGTAACTATTTTCTACATGTCTTTCATACCAAAGAATCTCAGGGCACAGTGGTAGTCCCAAAAGAGTCATGTCACTCTTAAGACACTACACTGATGTTTTCTTACCAGGAAGGAAACTTTTCTAAGTGCAGCAGTGTTGGACAAGGTGTTACTTTGTACAGCATTTCCTACTGAAAATCAGCAGAAGACAATTTACTGACGATGCGCATTACCCACCATTACCTTGTCTAAGCTATATATGGCACAACACCTTGCTATAGACAGTGCTTAAAGCACACATGCACACTGGAAGGGCTATCCTGACACATTCTCTACATTTCTACTTATAAAAGTTGACAAAATGTTTCTAGTATCTAGACGCTGCTCAAGACCTTTCATAACAGCAGTACAATAAAAACAAAGAGCTCATACAGAGCAACAAAAGCATTGAAGCTTTTGCAAATTGTATCCAGAACTGTATCAAGCTCCAGACACTAAAAGCCCAGACCAAACAGAAAAGGCAGACCCAAAATAAAATCCAAGGAACACTCTAGTACTCCATGTGCTGTCCTTCTGCTGCAGAACTGCAGTGTTAGTACTGAAACAGAACTGTGATTTTTGCAGCTCTGGCATTACACTGCCTGAGGTCCCTTCATCCCACGCAGATAAACCATGTGTGAATAGTGACTGAAACCAGACTACAGCAAGTATCCAGAAAACTACTCCCAATCATATTTACCTATCCAGAATGTTGGATCTCACAAAATAATTTTTTTGAGTTTCTGTTTTTGGTTTTTTTTTTACAGGGGCACAAGCAGCACCCAGCAATGGGCCCTTTCAAACCAATGCCCAGTGCCTGATGCTGTGACAACAAACCTTCAAACAGTTTCTGATCAGTGCTATCTTAATATGCTGCAATGATACCTGAGGAATTATTAAATACACACAAGCATTCAAGGCATGAGAAATTGCTTCACAGTGACCTCATCCTATGAGGACTCCTTTAGTTGTAGCAAAGTCCAGACACTTTACAGCCACAGGCAGAGAAAGCAAACCAAGCCTGTGAACAAAGCTTTGCATGGAACATCCCTGCAGGCAAAAGTCAGGGTTGGCTTCTTACCTCAGAGTCAAACTCACAGAAACAAAACTAAAAGACAAATTTCCAGCTCTAGTTCTATGATTATTAAGTGCCTGGGACAGAAGCAAGAAAAATAAATACAGGGAGAAGTACACAAGTTCAGTGCTTGAAAGTGGAGGAAGGATAGATCACTCCCATGAAAGGCACATACCACAATTAAAATTCCCACTGTAAAAAGCAAGATTTTTCTTAACTTCTAGTGATCCGAGTTGCTAATTTGCATATACTTAGAAAATGGCTTTTCTTACTATGTGCAAGAGTCATAGACATTTTACATTGCACCAAACCACAGGCCACAACTGCAATTTGGCCCCAGTCTGACAGAACTCCAAGTAAACATTAAGCTAAAGCAACCCAAAAGCAACAATTTTCCCAGGAGTATTTATACACTATAGAGCTCAACACAAAAAAAAAGTGACTTAATATCAAAGTTTTAACTTGTCATCTGAGGCCAGCTGACTGAATATTCAGATACCTCAGATTCATACAGCTTCATGAATATCTAGATACTCCACATGAACATCTCTAGATACTATATACCAACTGCTAAGCACCTCTTCCTGGATCCTACATGACCAAGTCCATCAGCAGGGACTCCCTGCCACTGACACCCAAGTGGGCCACTCAGTTCCAGACCAAGGTTCTCAAAAAGCAATCATGTAGGCACCAAGTCCAGCTGCCTCACTTCAACTGATCAGACTGTGCAGTCATCACAAGTGTGAAACTGAACACACTTGCTAAAAATGCTACCACCTAGTCAAGTTCTACAGGATAATAAAAGTATTTTTAAGTCCCTCTTCCTTGTATTTGCAAAGACTTCATAGAGCACAGAGATGACGAAAACATTTTGTCTGACCTTACACACACTTGATTCAGATGCTCAGTAGAATTAAGGTCAAGTATGGAAATCCAAGTCAGAACTGAGAGCCAGAATGCACATGTAAAGCCTTAGCACAGTAAAGCAGCCACAGCAGTTTGTGATGCACTGTTTGGCTGCTAAACACCGCTGCAGAAAAGCAGTACCCAAATGTCCTTCCTTCAGCCACACAGCTGTTAGTGGAAGTCACGACAGGATGATGCACCTGGGGAAAATCACCAGTACTTTGCAGGCTCAAGACAACTTCAACACTTCAGTCTAGAAACTCCTTTCCAGCACAACTGCCCCAGCTCTTACCTCCAGTATAAAGTCTAACCTTAAATTCAGAACTATCACAGTACATATCAGTATCCTTCTTTTCCACTTACAGAATAAATTAAATCTAAGTTAGTCGAAGTATTTTTAGGCAGTAGCATCTTCAGCAGCTTTTTTTTCATATTTCCTATAATAATTGCTATGAGCCTTACCAGGGAAACACTTCCATTTCCTTCACCTCCTCTCCTTATTGTTGGATAAAAAACACTTTAAATTAGTTTAGAAATACAACATCAAAAATGCAAGACAAATATAGAACACCTCATCAATGCATGCCTTCATCTGCAAGCACTCTGAAGCCACACTTGAAAAGAGCAGCATCATTCCTCTTGATCGGGGCCCTGAGAACCTGAGAGCTCCCCAGCCATCCAGTCTGGCAAACTTCCACAAATTGGAGCATTTTTGCACAAGGAATCCAATCTAGTCTTGCTAGAACCTGCCTATCACCACTTCCAGCATTTCAGCTCCCTCCCCAAAGGAGAAGTTAATTTATTATAGGTATACTCCATGAAATATTCTATAAAATTCCTTACAGTAACTACAGGCACTTTCCTCCTTTTTCTGTGGATCCCATCTTTCCTATTACAAGCAACACACATTAAAATGTTTCTCCACTGTCAAAGCAGCAACCATTCTTGCTAGATGAAGAACTGTGAGATTCTAAAGTAATTTTGAAATCAGTTACTAATCACTCTGTGAAAAGCCCATTAAATTCTTCTCAAGTTTTCAAGCCATATGTATCAGACCAAGTGTTACAGTCAACTGCAAAAATTGCCAAGGTTCAGAATGGAGCCCATCACCACCTGCCAGCCCCAGCAGAGGAAATCAAAGCAACCTGTCACAGGACACAAGAGGGACAACACAGCTGAATTTTTCTTAAACACAACCCATGACTCTTAATCCTTCAAAATAACATTACAGGTTTGTCTTCAGACAGGTTATAAAACCTGCCTAGAATGACAGAGAACATTCAAGCTGAACCAGTCTCATTGTCATCCACTGGGAAGTTACTCAAAGGAAGAAAAAACCAAAGGCCTTGTAGCTTTCCCCCTGGCTCCTGCTGCTCACACAGGTGATGATACAGGACATGTTGCTACCTAAGAACCTGTTGCACTCAAACCCACCAGGCACACATTATTTCAGTCAGTAGGAAGTCCCCTCAGCAAAAGTGATGCCAGTGAAACTGAAAAAGGTTCCTAATGAGCCTCTAAAGTTTCAATACTAAATATCCATCAATAAAGTAATGTTGTCTCTTACATGGGCAAAGACACAGGAGAAAGCAGCAGCTTCATTTCCTGGAGTTCACTGGGTTTCCCATGACAGCATCTGGACAGCTGGCTAAACTTGAGATAACATCCCATGTATACATACTTTGGCTAAATATAATGAAAACCTACATATAAAATTACAATATCTCATTCATGTTGTATGAGCCCAATATCACAACATCGTAAGTATTTCTCTTAGCAGTACTGCAGCTGGCACACCTGATTCAGTCTGTTAAAAATACAGAATTTTTTTAAAAAAACAAAAAAACCCAACATTTTAATACTATGTCCCGCAATTTGTCTGATCAACTTTTTATTTTGAAAATAAAGCTTTTTACCAGTGCCATGGAAGTTATGCTTTGTTCCCCCATCGTTGTAAGGTACATGCATAGTCCTCATAGGAAAAGGGAAATTGTATTAAAAAAAAAAAAGCACACTTGGACATAAATAGAAAAAATAACTGCATTTCAAGGAAAGCAGACCCACGAAAGGCATTATAAAATCCTTCATACAGAACTGATTCTGTTGTCTTACCTTATAGCTCAATGAGAAATTAATATTATTTGGACAAACCTCAAGTATTTTATAAATGAAAAAAAATCCCATTTAGCATCAAAGGAACTAAAGATGTGACTGATAGTTTTCTCTTTTTCAGAAGTTTACTTTTATACGAAGTATGAAAGACCTCAAAGCAGCCTGATGGAAAGAGTGACTTATGAACAATTCATAAATGTTCTAGGAAGGAAAAACTGGAAAAGAGACACAAGTCCAAAAAAATAATGGAAGTATGGGTTCCACTCCCAGTTTTGACACTTCATGTGGAAGAAAAGCCAATTACCTAATCTTTGCGCTTCGCATCTTTCCCTCCCCACTGCTCCTGCTCCTCCCTCAACATCTTGTCTACTTAAGCTGCACAACTCCTCACGGCTAGAAGGGAACCTCAACACACATTCCAACCACCCAACCCTAACAAAATCCAGTCTCAATACAACGTTACGTGTGCAAGCCCCAGTGAAATGGCAACAATACAAATGAATCAAAGACATAGTTTTACCTATGAGTCCTGACAAACCTCTGATCAGTCACTCGTACGACTGCGAGGACATATTGTTTAGTTTATGCTTTTAAGACAAACAGGAAAATAAGCCGGGAAATCGAAGGAAGTTAGCGTTACCTAACACACGAGAGAAATAAATGAGAACTACACGACTATTTAGAGAGCCCGGCCCGGGGGGGGCCGGGGGGGTAGAATCCGACTAATCTGACCGGAAAACAAGGAAGCGCCGTCTGCCCTGAAGAGCCTACACCCAGGAACGGGAGTCCCGGTGATTCACAGGCAAAACCAGAAAAAGAAAAATCCCGCTGAGCTCTGTACAGGCGAAAACAGCAGCGCTATAGGAAGAAGGTCTGCGGTAAACACACAGACAGAACGAGCCCGTAGGTCAGTGTCAGAGGTCCGAGCGATCCACGGCGGGATATTGCTCACTGCCACCGGCAGAGCCGTGACCTACAGCCGGGGAGCCCTATCCGCCCGCCGTGCCCTTCCCGACGCTTCGACGGAGCTCTGCCCGCAGCACGGGGGAGGGACGGGGGCTCGGAAACCCGCAGTGCCGCCGCTCCCGGGCCCCGCCGCGGAGCCGCACCCCCGGCCCCGCTTCCCCGCGCTCACCTGCACCTGCTGGCGGCAGCGGAGCCGCCTCGCCGCTGCCCACGAGCGGCCACAGCAGAAGTACGAGCCCGAGCAGGTGTCGCGGGCCGAGGAGCCGCGGGCCACCGCCCCCCCGCCACCCGGCGCTCCCGCCGAGCCCCCCGCGCTGCCGCATGCCGTCCGCTCCCGGACCGAGGCCCGGCGCCGAACGAGGGGCTCGAGGTTCTCAGCGACTCCGGGGAGCCCCCGCGGCAGCCGCCGCCCTCCGGCTTCGCGGCATCGGCCCCGCCGCCGCTCCTCTCACAGAGCCCCACCGGCCCCCGCCGCCGCCGCCATCTTCCGGGCTACCTGACNGGGGCCCCCGGCCGGCGGGGGGGGGGGGGGAGCCGTTGATTGACAGCCCGACGCACCAATCAAACAGCGTCTCGCGCTCAGGAGGCGGCTCCACTGGTTGGGATGGAGCTAATCCGTGATTGACAGCTATTTCAGCCAATCGCGCCGCAGAGGGCGAGCTAGGGCGAGAGAAGGCCGCGGCGCGAGAGCAGCGGTGAGCGGTTGCCAATCAAGCCGCTCTCCGGGCGATGGGAGGCGGGCGGGGCGTCGCTCGGATTGACGGGTCCTTTCACCAACCGGCTGGCGGGGCGGGGCGGAGGAGGCGGGGCTTGGCCGAGCCCGCGCGCAGGAATCGAGGGCGTAGGGGTAGCAGCGCCCCCTGGCGGCCTGGTGTTCCCTAAGGGCCGGTGCGGGCGTGGAGACCCCTCAGAGCTGCCCGGGACCGCCCCGCTCTGCGGGAGCACAGAGCCCCGGCTATCCTTTGGGATCAGCGCTGCGGGAGCACAGAGCCCCGGGCAGCCCTTGGGATCGGCCCTGTGCGATCACAGAGCCCCGGCTATCCCTTGGGATCAGC
>VWZS01006719.1:778052-897905 GCA_013397075.1 Rhabdornis inornatus
TTGGGATGGAGCTAATCCGTGATTGACAGCTATTTCAGCCAATCGCGCCGCAGAGGGCGAGCTAGGGCGAGAGAAGGCCGCGGCGCGAGAGCAGCGGTGAGCGGTTGCCAATCAAGCCGCTCTCCGGGCGATGGGAGGCGGGCGGGGCGTCGCTCGGATTGACGGGTCCTTTCACCAACCGGCTGGCGGGGCGGGGCGGAGGAGGCGGGGCTTGGCCGAGCCCGCGCGCAGGAATCGAGGGCGTAGGGGTAGCAGCGCCCCCTGGCGGCCTGGTGTTCCCTAAGGGCCGGTGCGGGCGTGGAGACCCCTCAGAGCTGCCCGGGACCGCCCCGCTCTGCGGGAGCACAGAGCCCCGGCTATCCTTTGGGATCAGCGCTGCGGGAGCACAGAGCCCCGGGCAGCCCTTGGGATCGGCCCTGTGCGAGCACAGAGCCCCGGGCAGCCCTTGGGATCGGCCCTGTGCGATCACAGAGCCCCGGCTATCCCTTGGGATCAGCCCTGCGGGATCACAGAGCCCCGGGTATTCCTTGGGATCAGCCCTGCGGGAGCACAGAGCCCTGGCCATCCCTTGGGATCAACCCTGCGGGATCACAGAGCCCCGACTATTCCTTGGGATCAGCCCTGTGGGATCACAGCCTCTCCTGCCATCCCTTGGGATCAGCCCTGCGGGAGCACATAGCCCCGGCCATCCCTTGGGATGAGCGCGGCCTATTCCTGCTGCTGTGCGGAGCGTGATGAGCCCTAGGTTGGACCCTGGGATGGGCACACCACCCTCCCTCTGCAGCCCGAGTGCTTCCAAGGCTGGAGGTGACCTTGGTAAATTATTGATACCAGCAGGATTTAGAAATAAAGATTATTCTCGTTTAGGTCTGTGATTCTGCTGAACTTTGAGTACATGAAAATGTGGTGTCAGCTCTAAGCAGCATAAGTGGAAGTGTTAATCCTAAGGAATCAGGGGCTCTCTGCAGTGAAGAAACAGGGAAATACTGTATGACTAACAAACTAATTTCCGTTTCCCAAATAATTTTTAAAAATGGCTAATTATGTCAAGATTATATAGTGACTTTGGGAGCACAGATTGTCCGAAGAAATGTACAATGAGTTCACCCCTGGGAATACATGAAAGGAAAGTTTTGTGTTCAAAGTAGTATTTGGAACATGGTGTCCAGGAAGACAAAACATAAACCTAAATCTCCTCTGTCCCTCTGAATTTTTTCTGCTATGGGGATATACTTGAATCAAACTACTCATAAGTGTATGTCTAACCCCAGTCTGCTATCCTCTGTCTGGTTGAAGACACTAATTGTGTTACCAAATGACCCATATTTTTTTAAATGTTCTAATTAGTGTTCCTTCTAAGGGAAATATTTTACTTGAATAATAAAATTGAATACAATCTTCTCTTTTGTTGCTTTAGTAAATTATTACTAATTCATTATGCCATGTATAATTAATTACTTTTTTGAAGTGGTCCCAGAATATTGTTTTTCTGGCTGTCTGTGGATTTCATGGATGGGAGGCAAAATGTGATCCCTTCCCTTTAAAATTATGGATATGTTATATACAATATATAATATGCATGGCATAATTTTTTTCATGTACAATCAGCCACCATCTTCATTCAAATATCTCTTTGCTGTTGTAACACTGAGGCTGGTGATGACAAAACTGGGTCTTTTTCTGTACATGCTGTAAATATCCAGTGGAAACATCAAGGTTAGTCCTTTATCCTTCACTCTATCCCATCTCCCTCCCATGAGCATGGACATCAGAGCTGAGGCCCCTGGACATGAGTGCGGCTCCTTCTGGCTGGCGTTAGAGCCACTCTTTGTAATGATGGTTATTCAAACAACACCGTGGTTCTGTGGTGTAACATGGACAGATCTGGTGTCCTGATCCCTGCAGTGCCTTGGCTCTGAGGTACTTCTGAGCTCTGTCACTGACCTCATGCAAATTCCACACAGAAAAAATGTTGAGATTGATAGCAGCTACAGACATGAAGTTCACCCTTCCTTTGTAGTCTTCCAGCAGGTCTACAACGCAAGGGTGTTCTCAGTCACTGCTGAAAACAATTCACTGCATCTCAGCACAGCAGGCTGCTTGATTTCCCAACCCACCCTATCATAATTGAATGCTGGGCCTGCCTTTGATGTAATTTTCTGATAAAACATCATGTTGTAATATCATCTGGGACATTATGGCAGCATATCATTAAAAGAACTTGTTAGAGCACTGTTCTATAATGATAGGACACTTAAGGTTTGCTGTGAATTAGTCACTGGTAGAAGCTAAATAACCAAACCTTCCAATCCTTTGTTCTACATGTTAGTCACAGTTTACTCCCTATTTTCAAATACACCATGAACATAAAAAAAAATCCAAGGACGCAAAGCCTCATCTCCTATCTCCATCCTCAGGAATGGTAGATTCACCCAGTTACAATTTCTGCAATTAAACATCTGTGGTTGCTACACAAGACTAATGGGATGAGCAATATAATAGCGAGTAATCCGAAAGGTACTTAAAAAGAAAATATATTTATTTAAACAAAACTCTACACAAAATGGGACATGTTACCACGTATCACAGCCTCGTGTTTCTTGATTATGCACTGTTATCATGGCCAAATTACTGAAGCTGCATGGGAGGTGTTCAAACCTTTTTTTAGAGACAGATAATTGGATCAGCTAAAGGATGTTGATAGCTTTATATTCAGTTGGTTTACTTCAATAGTTTTGATAAAATTATTGGTGCAGAAGGAGTATTTGTCTAGCAGGATGAGCAAGTTGCCAGAGGGGTGTCAAAGGTCCTCAATGTAACTGTGAATAAAGCCCCAAAATATTCACAATTTGTTCAGTACAATGCAGCATCACCAAGCACAGGAACCAAGCTGATCACAGGACCCGGCTCTTTATCCTGATCACTGTTATAAGCACGAAGATTGCCTTCTGTATTTATGAATGTTGAGGCACACACCCTGTTCTCCCTCCCCCCAAAAGAATCATCTCTCGTGCTTTCAAATATAACCTTTCTTCCCTGTCAGTGTTGTCTTTTTGTATTTAACAAAGTGATTTGCTTCTCCACCTGACAGAGACGAAATAAATACCTCTGGTTTTAACCTCCACCTTCAGTCATCAGTGACCTAATAATGTTTTTCTATAACTGGAGGCTTCTTTCTCCATTCCAAAGTCCAGCATCCAGAATTTCACATTTCAAGGAAAACTGGCTGGAGAAAACTGCATTTAAACAATTCAGTAAAAGAAATTTTCTCATTTGTGTCAATTGTTTTATCTTAGTATCTATCTGTCATTCTAAAATGGGTTTAGGTAAGAACTCTGATTTCTTCCCACAAATGATTAAGCTTGCATGTGGAGAAACAAACCTCTGGAATATATGGTACTTCATATTTTCAATTGCTACTAGAAAATTCAGTTTATATTAATTTTAAGATGTGTTAACTAGAGATCAAACAGCGCTTTTTTCATCCATTCCTTGTAAATCATCCAGTAATTAAATTCTTCTTGGGAAATATTTAATATTTAGATTTGCATCTGCCACTAACATCCTGCAAAATTTAGTGCAGGTTTCATTTCTGTTGACTCAGAAATACCTAGTGGATTTTGATAAGCCTGATTGGGAAGGTTCTGCTTACTTTGGCTTCAAAGAGGTAGACTTTCAATAAGCATTAAGATAGGAAGATGGATTATAATTGTAAATGTATCTTATTCAATAATTTAAATTTACTTTATTTACTTTATTATATTAAATTCATTTCACTTTAGTCCACAGAACCATTCTATGGAATCAATGTAATTAGTCAAAAGAATTAATTTTTGTGAAAGAGAACTTAAGTACTCCCTCAAAGAAGTATAAGTGCCAACATTAGTATAAATTTATTCTCAACAGGATTCCACCCTGGTTTACAAAAAATAGAGTCACAAGTGGGTAAATTTCTTTCCCCACCTGTTACTCTGATGATGTTGCAATCCACATTGCCAATTCATGCCAATTTTGAAGTTGGATTTTATGCCACTGACAACTGTCTAATGCTGAACGAAAAGATACATCTGTGGTGATAAATCTCTGCTTTAAATCTTCCTATAGAACTTTCCACCAAAATCATGAGAGAAATTATATGTGCCTATTCCCTCCACAGGTATAGGAGATTTAATTAATTTCCATTAACACAAAAAGGAAATGCAGAGTTATGATTTTTGTGTAAAGAAGCTGTTGTAATACTTTCTCAGCTACATTAGAAATTCCTTCCACCCTCCTCTATTTATTTTTAGCAAACATAAAACTGTGTGGACTATTAAATTTTGCTCCAGATGCAGCAAAGCAGGACTGAAGAGATTGAGAAACCATTTAACCAAATGAATGTCTAATGCAGTCCTGATCTAAATATACATTGTATATGTGTCAAGAGGAAAAAAAAAGCAAACCAAGAAGAATATTCTCACAAACAGACCAAGTAAGAAGCAGATCAAACAACGAGGTTGCAGTTCAGCCTCTCCTCGTGTAATACTTTCATTAAGGCAATAGTTGTGGAAGCTGCTCAGCAACTCCCAAGAACTTGTCCTATCTGAGACTACTCAAAAAAGCAAATGTCACCACGTGAGGCTCCGGGTGTTTTTACACTGGAGGTGTAGGTGACAACAACAGCGCTTCTGCAAAGGAACAGCTCAGCACCACTTCTGCCTAAGTGTAAGGGTTTAGTAAAGCTACCTACAAGGTACAGAACCAGGCAGTGCCTTTGAGAAACAAACCATCTCCAGGCTGCAGAATGCTCCTGTAATTAGCCATGTTAAATTAAGTATTTGCTGATGTAAACTCTGCTTACACAATGACAAAAAAGCATTATCTGCTTCTAGACCTCTTGAACAGTAGGAATCTCTTCAAACAAATCCTTTCAATAAAGGAAGGTAAACTTTTGAGCACAAGATAAAATATTATTTACATGTCTCTTTAAATAGGAATTCTAGTACTGAATTTTGATGAGTGTTATATGTAACAACTTGAATGTGTCACCTGTTGAAAAACAAAAGTTGTTTGGAGTCCTATCAAACAGGGAATTCTTGATCAGCTTGTCTATTAAGGTAGTATTTTCCATTTCCATACCACTTTATACCTAACTATAGAAAACAATCAAGAAAACGTCTCATACAAGTACTAGTTCTCATTAACACTGAGCAAGCTGAAACTCACAGAAGATTAAAGACAATTTTTTTTACATAGGCAGGCACTCACCTTTCATTTTAAATATCCTTAATAACCCAATCCTATGCAAGTGCTCTAAAACTAAACCAGAAATTATCTTAAACCACTTGCATTCCCTTTCAACAGTCTCTCACTGGCTTCCACGCTTAGTTTTAGTGAAAGCATAAACAAAGTCTTCAGGCTAAGGACCCTCTGTGTATGGAGGGGGAAGCTCATCCCAATTTGGAAATAATTTGTAATACTAACAAAAGGAATTTTTGAAGGAAGCACTTGTATCTGGAGGGCAGATCCAGAAAAGGATAAAGGAACAGCGTAAGGAAGTTGCTGACACAGAGACCATTGGCTTTCAGCCTAAGTGCACACTGGGAAGAAAAGCACAAGGATCCAAGATTTAGAGGAAGGTGCAGTTCATTGAAGCACTGCACGGGAAGGATGTACCTTGTACTGAAAAGTTTATGCTTTCTTATGTATTTTTCTTATATTAATGAATGTTGTCTTCCAGAGCACTGACATTTCAATATGAACAATTATACAGAGAATTGGGTGAATCAAGACAGCTTAAGCAGGATCAGGAAGAATCTTGTCAATTGAGGAAGGAGCAAAAACCAATATATCCTGCACATGTAAACTGGAAAACAATGTTTTTGATATTTTCATTATTTTTGATAATTATTGGTTCAAAAGATCACATTCAGAAGAAGAAACATTTCCAGAAGGTAACAATTGGTTATAAATTTCTGTACTATTTGGTAATCAGAAGAAAAAGAGGTATAAAATACTTCTGTGAAAATTTATTACCGAGAAAGCAGTAAAAACTAATAAGCAAAGCTTATGCCACAGACAAGGAACAACTCACTAAAAACAAATATCAGATGCATTTTAAAAAACCTTGGCCCTCTTAAGGACAGCACCTTATTTTAAAAGTTTACTAATTAACTGGTTACTTACAAAAACAGACCTGAAATATGTAGCTCATTTTCCATATCCTTGCAGTCTGAGAGTCCAAAGATCATCCAAGAATCAAAGCCCTTCTATCTCCCACAATCCCTTTATCTTTTTAATAAAGCTAATTCAACAGAAACAGGTTTACAAAATTATTTACATTTTGTAGTCTTACAGGTGAAGTTGCTTTGCTTGTAAGATTATAAAATACAGGCAGATAAAGATACTGAGAATTTAAGCAAGGCTCACACCCCCTGTAACTGGTTTTCCAACCCCAACATTAACAATTTATTGAGCTCAACTTGCCATGTGGGATATTTTTTCCTGCCCCTTGTTACAAGATTATAGGAGCATTGTATGTCCTCCATTCTGCACTATATTGTTTTGGCCATATCCTATAAGGGACTAGAGCTGCTTTGCGATTGACATTGCCCATGTGTGCCAGGATATGGAGAAATATGTCTCATATTTTTACTGATGAACTTTAGGAAAATCCAGGGAATGAGCCCACTTTATATAAGCATGAACCACCTGAGAACAAATGACATTTTTCAAAATGCTCACCTCCTTGCTGCTTTTTAAAGCTTTGACCAAAGTGAAAAGGTCTAATCTCATTCATTAAATTTCAATAGTTACAATTTTGCTCTCCAGTCCCAGAAAAGAAAAATTGGTCCTGATAGAAAAATGCATTTATCTTCATGGGGAACTGGTGTTTTCTTTTGATACCAAAGCAATGTAAAAACCAACAAATATACCTCGGTAGGATGTTTATGGTATATCAGACAATACAGAATCTAAAGGGCTTCTGAAGAGTAGAAAGGGGTTTGATGACAATTTGCTGACTAAATATGAATCTCATTAATCAGCCTCTATACACTGAGGAATCGATGGTAGCTGAAAAATGCATTTTATTCTTCATATTTTCAAATGTAAATTATTTGAACACGAAGGAAATTCAGTCTAAAGGTCCAAAGCCAATCAAAACCCATGGGCAGTAGTATGTTCAGCAGAAGGATCTCTTTCATATCTGTAGACAATACAAAAGGCATGTGGTGTTTCAGTGCTGTGAACTCCAGGGGGTACAGTGACGACCAGTGCAAATTGAGAAAAAACATTGTAAGAGATTAAACTAAATATGAAAACAGTTATCAGCACCTTTGCCAAAAGTTTAATTTCTCTGCAAGTGTGTGCTACCAGGGCTAAGTAATTCTGACCATGCAAGTGGTTTTAGAACATGGCAGGTGACATACCTGCTCCAAGACATTAGAAAATGCTTGGAACTTCCTTTAATGCAGAAGCAGACTAGGAATTTTAAGGATGACAAACCCCCCACAACTTTATGTCATAGTGTACTACATAAACATGAAGAATTCTTTCCTCTTGGGTTATGGGCATGTGCCATCAGCACACTGCTGGAAAACTGCCTAACAAGCTGACAGCTTCTGAATTACCCTTGTGTGAGCACAGCTTATGTTATCTAAAGTCATACCACAGGTGTTGTCTACAGTGGGATATTACAATAAGCAGCAGTTAAAGAGCTTTTCTCATTTTGATGCGACCCAGGTGCTCAGTTGTGCCTTATCATTCTTTCTAGTCAGTGCTCTCAATTAGAAATTTGGAGAGCCTGGCATCTGGCACAGGAAGACAACAGAAAAGAACATTACCATTTCCCAGGGGTCATGGATTAAACATGGCTTGCACCTGCTCTGCTTACTGCTGAGCTGGTAAAAGCAAGATTATCGCTTTTACCCTTTCATTGGTTAAATTTTACAGCTTAACTATCCCCCAAAGTATAGACCACTTTTTAAGTTGACCCAAATATAATCTTCATTCCACACGAACCACTAGATACATTTATTTTTCTTAAAGACATGTCTCAAAATGCTGATTCTCTGAACATAGGCACAGAAAATGTTATTTTTATCAAGCAAATTAACACAAGTCACATCACATTCCTACACATTAAATACTCCTGTCGTACAAGAAAATATTGCAATGCTCTCTGTGCATAAACAGTAGCATCGATGTGTGATATCTGATTTTTCCTCTGCCTAGATTTGCCTATAGTTGTTGGAGATCAGGACAGTTACAAGAGTTTTCCTCTTCACTGGCTGGTCCCACCACTGGCAAAGGGCTTGGACACACATCCCTGCTGCACTGTGCTTTTCTCCAGCTGGCAAACACGAGCCTGGCAGCCATCTGTTAACATTCTCCATGCTGATCTAGATTCCCTGCCTGGGCAGACCCACTGCAGAGGAAATATCCACTCTGAGGATTCCTGGTCTCATGTACCACAAGCCTTATCTTGTAGATGAGGTGCTAATGGGAGACAAAGTGGAGAAGTGTGCTGGTTTGGCTGGGATAGAGTTAATTTTCATCGCAGTAGATGATATGGAGCTGTGTTTTATATTTGTGCTGGAAACAGTGTTGATAAAATGAGATGTTTAAGTTATTGCAGAGCAGAGCTCGCACAGTTATGGCCTTTTCTGCTCCTCACCCCACAAACCAGCCAGGAGGATGGGGGTGCACAAGGAGCCAGGAAAGGACACAGCCAGGACAGCTGAGCCTCACTGACCCAAGGCATATCTCAGACCACAAGGCTTCATGCCCCATGTTTAAAGCTGGTGGAAGAATAGAGAAGGGGGGGGATTTTCAGAGTGGTGTCATTTGCTTTCCCAAGTCACTGTTACGTGTGACGGAGCTCTGCTTTCCTGGGATGGCTGAACCTGCCTGCCCATGGGAAGTGGTGAATTAATTCCTTGTTTTGCTTTGCTTGTGTGTGTGGATTTTCTTTGCCCATTAAACTGTCTTTGTCTCAACTCATGAGTTTCCTCACTTTTACTCTTTCAGTTCTTTCCCCATCCCACCGGGCAGGCATGAGTCAGCGGCTGCATGGGGCTGTGTTTCCATCTGAGGTTAAACCACAAGAAGCAGAAAGGTCTCTAGAACATCAAGTTGATCGCTGCAAGGCAGGAGATCCTGTGTGTGTGTCCCACCATCACCTGCCAATGACTGCCACAGAGATCTGAACAGCTCCAGTTACAGCCTGAACCCAGGCTCACCTCTGTATGCTGTGGTGCTGTGGCACTTATGCAGGTGGCTCAATTAATGCACACAGTTCTCCTTATAGAGCAAACTCAGAGTGAGAAACATACAGGAGTTCTGCCACAGATTGGTTTAATGTCTAAAGAGCTCACCAAGGGATATTGTTTCCCATATGTGCTCTAACTTATCTTCTGCTCTTTCCTGTCCTTGTCTGGAATACACTTTATCCACTTTATCCACTACTGAGAAATTCAGTGCTTCTCCAGATGGCTCTGGCTATTTTCTTCCCTTAAGCAGAGTTTTGTGCTGCTATATAGAACTGCATGACATTACAGAATATGAAAGTAAGTTTAGTGCTGTACAATGAAAACACAATGCTCAGCCCACTGTTAGAGGCAAAAATCTAAATAAGACATAGATACGAAGGTCACCATTTGGAACACAGCGTATACATAATAACTTATGGATTTGCTGATCCTATGATGAAAGAATCTTGCATTTAATGATTTCTATGTATATGTAGATCGTTCACACAGAGAAAGAATATTCATTCGTTCAGAGGACCAATAAATCAGTTGTTGTACACTGAAAATGGATTAACAGCAAACACTAAACCAGTTATGTTTTATTTTATTGCTACTGCACAACAAGCAATTAGCATAAGCACTTGTGATGATTACAAATTAAAATATGCAATTGGTCATGCATTTTGTGTATGTAATTTTGAGTCTAATTCATCATCTGGCCTGGGAACAGCTATCATATATAGCCATGTTTATTTACAGAAAGAGACTCTTACACTGCAACTGACTGTTTTGTGCAGTGATTTCAGCATAAAGGAGACACAGTCAAATGGATTTGAAGTAGAACAGTCATTCCTGTATTCTCTGTCTACTGCATTATTATTGATACACTTTTGCTTTTTGTTTCATGGAACTGTATTTAAGATCAGGATCCTGCCTGATCTTAAAAAAAATAAAAATTCATGAGGAAGGATGGAACAGAATTGCACAGATAGATTTGCACAATAGATATATACATGTAAGAATGCATATGAAATCCCAATGAAACAATGTCTACATTAGTGCTACAAATTCTGTAAGCCTTTAAGCGGTCAGAAGAATCTCTCATTGATTCTGCCTTTTGTTTAAATGCTACAGACTTCAGCAGCAGTTCTGCCCATTCACAGAGGGAAGGGTCAGGCCCTCAGAGGCTGATAAGATATTGCAGAGATTACTAGAAAGGAAGAAATACACCCACATAGAAGAAAACAGTGCCTTTCAAATGAGCTACAAGAAGCAGAAATCAGAATCTCTGGCTATGTTTAGAAGCACAATATGATCCTATTTATGCAAGAGCCTCAACCCAAATAAGTTGAGGAAACTCTCGTTCCCAAAATTAGGAAAAGAAAATGTAACTTGCATTCACTTAAAGTCTTAAGACTTGCTCATCTTTCATTATACAGTTTTGTAGATAATTATTCCTAACTGAGAAATTAAAGATGAAGCACACTAAGAGTGAAATAAACACAGTATGGGAATGAGATGAGAACCGAAGGAAAATTTCATATCACATTTCCTGAAAGTGAGCTTCTGTCAGAAAGATGATCATGACTGCATTAACAAGCCCCCTAGTTATTCCCAGCAACATGACTTTCAACAGCCTTTGATACACATAATGACAGCTTTGCAGTATTAAAGCGTAATTTGGAGTGAATAGAATTCTTCCTTGATTTTTCTCTCCACAGACTCTGATGCAATTAATTCCCCTGACACTGCTGCTTATAAAACCAGGTAGGTCAAGTTAAAGTAGTTACTAACAAATGTGTGTGGACCACAAGGCCTTTTGCCCCTGACTGCAGTATCCTGTGCATAATTTTACATAGAATCAATTGACTCTTGTTAAAAATACTACATGGTTCATGTAATAAGAGGTTGGAATTCTTGATTTTACATAATATACATTAACAGCCTTAAGAAGAAAATTGCTGCAAGTCGGAGCTTTATGTAGGTTTCAGAAATGAGAACTCGATCTAGGTCAAAACTGAAGCTTTAAATAAATATCATAAACAAATTGAAGTCTAGACCATCTAGTTCTCTAAACAGGAAAGATTATTCTGTATTTTCAGTGACATGTAGTTCACATTACAATATGGTTTGGAACAAAGAAGTGTGTGATCACTCATAAAGCATTTTCCCTAAATGCTAATGAGTCTATGGTAAACTAAAAAACAGGCGAAGATGCTGGGACCTTCCTTTCTGCTCAACCCTCAAGCAACCATCCCCTGGAAACTCACGTTGTGCATCTTCAGGTTACAGAATGAGTGAGATATTGAATAAGGCTCCTCTATCCCACAAGCTAAATAAGTCTTTGCACTTTGATTCTGCAGTCAGAACTTCAACCCAATGCTGACTTGTGCATCTTACAGGGTCACAGCCCTGATTTGGTAATATGGCCTGGCAGTCAGAACAAGAGTTTCCATTGCAAAGTTCATTTTGTCAAAAAACAATGTGAATATAATGCTTTGAAAAGAACTGGATTGATGCTGCAGACTACAACAAGCTGAAATAGTAATTGCCTTGACTGTAAAGGCACCAAAACAACATGATTTTCTAAACCATTCAGTCACTCTGAATTGGACCTGGGACATATATTTGCAGTTAGGTACTATTAAAATACTGCTGGTATTAATTACAGTATCATTAATACTGTTGTATCCTTGCCATCTCTATTAAGCTGTCACACATACTGCTGCATGTGCAAAACTCCCCCTGAGCTGGAGCTGAAAGACGATGTTCAGAAGCAGAGCACATTTGCTTCATCAGTGTTTAATTATGGTACTATTTGCAGTGGTACTATCTGCCTAAGAGCTGAAATAATGAACAAAATCCTGTGTACCCAATGGGGCTTCCAGCCCGAGTATCATTATACAGACTGCACAGAATTCCTGCATGGAATTACTGCTATGAATCACACAAACTGGACTGTTTCACCAGTTTTAGGTAAGACTCCTGTTCACCCTCCATCCTAAAACTGTAGGCACAAGATCAAGTGCTTATTTCAGCAGCCACTTTCCACGTGTAATTCTTCCCCCAGGTGAAACAACCTCCTGTCTCAGCCACCTTTCAGCACAGGCAAGCAAAAAGAACTCTTAGAGATGCAGGTGCCTCGCCAAGATGACAAGAAATTTCAAAGTTTCCTGACATTCTGCTGGTGAGGAGAAGGTCTGTACACTTTGTAACCAGTAGGCCAAAAATTCTTTGAAAACTGTTCTATCTTTTCAGAAAATACTGCATTTACAAAATACTACTGTCCTTTTGCAGTAATTAATCCCCAAACTCCTCTAAAGATGTGCCTCTGACCAAATATCTCTTTTAAAAATATTCTGAGCATCAAACGGCCCACAGAAATACTAGTGGGACATTTCAATACTGAAATTGCTGTTCCTATCCTTTCTATTGAGAAATTACCTCCTAATACCCTGTGAGAACTACTAATTAAGAGCTACTAAAGCAGATAAATTTTGCAGATACAATATGCCAGGTAAATGCCAATCCTTTGTGTAACGTACTACAATGGAAAGGCATGAGAACAGCAATAAGAAAACAAATTCAAAAAATGTTACCAGGTAACAGGAGAGGTATTGTATCTGAATTAATAATGTTGCAGTTAAAGGAGGTTCTTGCTACATGGAGAAATGCAGAAGTTCTCACCAGAGCTGCTAAACTGTAAACACTGTGGAACTGCTGGCACTTTGAAGTGAACTGGGCTACTTTTGATCTGATGAAAAGGTTTGAAGATGAATCAGGTATAAACTTATTAGTCTTTCTCCAATTCATCGAAGCTCTTGCTGCTGTCCTCCTGTCTAATTTAATTTTATATTTCTGAAAAATTAAGCATGATGCGTTGCAGCCAGTGGTAGTGGGTGAAAAGGAGAGCATTCCTTGAGCTGCACAGCCTAAGTCTCATCCTCGTGTAGGAGACAAGAACCGCTGTCCAGACTTGCTGCTATGCTTTGCCTTCAGGCTCCAGCCACAACACGTGCTGCCCTTAGCTATTATCTAATCGAGAAATGTACAATATTTACTTTCTTAAAACAGTTGCTCCTGAGCCTATGATGGCAATTCTTCATTGTGCAAACATTTGGAAAATGCTTTGCATCATCCCGCTCTCTCTGGAGGCACTCCCAGCCACAGCAACTGGGTGCGTGCAGACACGAGTGACTGGGGCCAAAAGAACTCCAGCAATGTCGTTTCTCAACAAATCCTTTATTTTTTGTTTGATGTTGCAGTCACTGCCAAGAGGCAAATCTCTGGTGGATTCAGGGGATCAGGTATATAGGAGCATATTTCTGCCCTGGCTCTGCTGAAATTTGTAACTCAGTGAATGGCTTTGTGATGTGGCTAAAATAATTTCTCTGAAGATCAAGTAAGACATGCAGATTAGCTCAAGTAGATCTCTCCATAGGAAGTGCTCTGACTATTCTCATCGGTTGTGAATGCCAGAAAAATACTGGAAATATGACATCCACAGGGGAACAAATCAATAAGCACAAAAATCAGTCTTTCTGTACTCTTTCTTCATATTAATAGTTTTCTACGATAATCCTGAGAGGGTATCAGGGCCTGAGGACCTGTGGAGTCAGGGTGTTCACACAGGCAGCTAAGCTATCAAATGTCTATTTTCAGGTCATCTTTGATTGTGAAAAGTGTTTGGTTACCATCTGGGCATGGCAGGGCACAGCCTCCCCCTGGGCCTCACACAAGACATGCCGTGTCTCAGACCCTTGAAAGTCGTCTTGCACAGACAGAATGGCAATGTCAAAGGCAAGCTGAGATATCAGAAGTTTATCAGCAACTCTGCTGGAACACAGAGAGGTATTCTACATTTCTGCTGAGAACAGAATATCTTCACTAATGCAGTACGTAGAGAGTTTGTCAGGGAAGACAAAAATGAGAAGAGAGGGAGAGTGTTACTGAATGTTGAGGAAATGGCTGAGTGTAAGAAAATCTGTGATCACACTGACCAAACAAATTCTGTTTGGGTGGAAATTACTCAGACTAGAGATGACAAGAACTGCCCCAGCAGGATAGTGCTGAGGATCTTTTACAGCCTCCTTCCTCTATTCAAATTTGAATGTAAATTATAAGAGATGTAAAATTACGGGAAAGTAATAACTGCAATTCCTTGTTTAAGGAAGACTTTAACTTCCCAGACCTAAAGCAGAAATTAATGCCACCAGTGATAACAGAGCTCCATCAAAGACACAGAGATGGTATAAGGTGGTTTCCTTTAATAATAAATCAACTGACAAGAGATGGTGTTGCTTGAGAATAAGCAATGATCCTTTGCTTTGACATTAGGCTAATAATAGATGGGAATGACATATAAAGGAAGTGGTAGTATAACAGAAATTACAAGTCTTAGGAGAAACAGAGTATATTTCTTCATGGAAAAAAACTATTGAGGAATATATACAATCTCCTCCCAGCATACTGAAATAACTGGTGTATGAATTTACAAGTAAAAGCAGTCAGTGTTTAATGAATTTCAATGAAAGCTTGCCTAGGACTTCAGCATAGCAAACAAAATGTTTATATTCTGAAATGTATTTTTAGAAAGTATACATATTCTAAAATGTATGTTAAAAATTCAGTATAATGCCAAGTCTTAGAACAAATCAATTGTAGGGAGGCAAACAGAATGTGAGAAAACATACATGGTTTACCAGAGCAGAGGATATTAAACTGAGCTAGTGTATCTTGAGTAAGATAATTGTCTCTCCGGAATGAAATAATGCAGTGAACTCAGTCTATTGAAGTTCAAACAGATAATTTGATACAGTGCTCTGCAGGAAATCATTACTGAAAGTGGAGGTGATAGGGATTAATATAAAAACAAGATGAAGAAGGAGCAACAGGTTATAATAAAAAAGGAGTTACAAGAATGGAGCAAATTACCCAACAGTGCTCCTCAGAGATCACTCATTGGAGCAATACTGTATAATCCACATTTCCATGAACTAGGAACATAATCAGGCCCAGCCTCAAAAATTGCGCATGTGGTAAAAAGCTGGAGGGTACTTCCAATCCTGAGGAGGACCACATCACCACGCTGGAATTAGATGACCTTCTTGCCTGCAGTGATAGAAATTTAATAATGTGAACTGCAAAGTCATGTTCTTGGGATTCATCAGCTGAAAGCAACAGAGAAGGAAAAAGATCCGAGTGCTCTGATAGACTGACAGTGAGCCAAATCTGCCAGTACAACACAGCTGTGGAAACAGATAATGTAGTGTTCAGATGGGTTAGGTGAGATTTTTAGCAGAGAAGGAAATATTGGCACTTTTAGACAAGGCACTGGTAAGATTTTGTGTGAAATATTTATACAGTTCCTGTCAACAGTATTGAAAAAGATTAGCTTGAACTGGAATCAGTGCAGACTGGCTATTAGAGCAATTACAGAATTAGCAGTCTTAGAGAGAGATAAAAAGAACATGTCTTCTTCAGTGTGACAGTGGAGGAACAATATGCAAGTCCTTTATAAATAGATCTATGCAAGTCCTTTATAAATAGATCTTATGATAAATAGTTAAAAGTTAACATGACATGACTAAGTTAAAAGTTAACATGACTGTGAGATAAAATTTTTATAATCTGATCAACAGCATGTTTAGACTGAAAAGTATAGAAAACACTTCTAGCTATTGAAGGAGATCACACGCTTGCATGGTCTTTCAAAGGGAGCAGTAAGGGCAAAGAACCTAAATAGTCTTAATATGGAACTTGCTATTCCCACAGAACAGATGCATAACAAGATGAATAAGAGATGCATAAGAAAACGAGTCTGTGGGCAATCAGTGTTTGGGGTATACCAACAGACGCTTGAAACAAGACTAGATCTCTCTTGTATTTCTTGTGTGTAGATCCCATGCTTCACAGAGTTTTCTGATTGCCAAAATGTTACCGGCAAGGAAGCAGCAGGCTCCTCCCAGCACATCCTCATTGCTGCACAAGTTAGTTTCTGAGGTTTTTTCACATTTCTCTGAAACACCCAGCCTTTGCCCGTTTTTCAATTTCACCTCCGAAAAATTAAATCTGCCTGGGAATTGCAGAGTACATTGGATGAGAGATAGCTGAATGATGTATTTCTCCTCCCAGGCAGCTGGGATTTGCACCTGGGTGCACTGATGTGTAGAAAGATTTGTGTAGATGTGTAGATGGACCTACTCCTCTTCTCCAGGCCCCTTCTGTGGCACTGGAGCACCTAATAGTGCAGTGTGGCTCTCCCTTTTCATACATAATGCACTCTGTTCCATTGCCCAAATTAATCATTGGGTGACATTTTATTCTCTAAAATTTTATGGCTGAATTTTCATTTCTCAAGTGCCTGATTTTTCCATTCTTGCTTATATTGGTATAAGTCTGGAGTAACTATCCTGTAGGCTGGCCCTTGCTAACTGAAATTAAACATGGGTTACAGGACTGGAGAAACTTGGATTGCTTATTACGTTCTTCTCAAATATCCTTTACCACCTAAGACTTGTGTTCAGCATCAGCTGTTCAGTCCCCATTTTCTGGGTTATTGATTCTGCTCTTTTATCACAGTATGGAATGCGATAAAGCTGTGACGCTGTGGAAGCTCAAGGACACCTTTTCTGCACCTGCCAAGGGTGATTCTCTGAAATACTGCAGGGTGGCTGAATGTCTGTATTATTCCTTTCTCTACAGTTATCATCCTCCCCACCCTATGTTATGAGCAAAGAAAGCCAGAGTAGTTACATAACATGTTCCCAACAGGAAGCCAAATAATTGCTAATGTTGTGTTTGTTTTATTTGTTTCCATGTCAAACTGGGAAAAAAAAAACAACAAAACAAAAAAAAAAGTTAAAAATAAACCTCATATCTCACTGTGAACTACCTGACCAAATGTAATTCTTTCTTTTATGTCTGAGAAATACCTACAACATCTCAAACATTTGTGGAAACAGTGTTGGTAACAGTAGCAAAAACATATGTGCCATGGTTTGATCTCACTCTGGTATGTTGCTTTTCAGCCCTTTCCCAATTATATCATAATCTGATACCATAATCTGACTCTAGGCTCTCACACAGCCTACTTGGGTTTTCCACCACATGAAATATTTTCTTATTTTTCTGGAGTTTTGAACATGAAATTGGTAGGAATAATTCTGATTTAATTACAAAATCCAGTGTAACTTTCAGCCTGTCAGGATAAGATTTTTTTTCTCTTAGAATAAGCATAATTCCAATAGGCCCTGCCTGTGTACTTAGACACTCCTGTGTCCCAGTGGATATGGCACTGCCAGATATTTCAAATCCCAAAAAACTGCTCTGTTTGAAATTGGATTCTTCATTCATTTGAGGAACCAACATTTGTCTACATAATGGAAGGCGTCTACATAAGGTTTAGCATGGATGATATGATTCAAGTACTGATGTAAATGGGAGTTTTTCACAGCTTGATGAGGGAACCAAGACTATAGGGGAAAAAATCTTTCTGGAAAACTGAACCTCCACTGCAAAGAAATGCACTAGGGAAGATGGCAGTGGGATGAAGGATCACGTACGAGACACCCTGGCAGGATGGAAGGGGTCTGGGTTATGTTAGAGCAGCTCTGTGCTCACCTGAGGGAGCCAGAGGAGTCACAGACAGAGGTGACACAAAATAAGAGAGCAGCTGGAAGGGGCAGCCCTGGAAGCTTACTTGACCTTGCTGCTGATATTTTGTCCCTCGATTTTTGCACTGCAGAGCAGAATTTAATGTCCTATCAACAAATCCTTATATCCATCCTCCTGGCTAACTCAGCATCGTAAAAGGGGCAGCTTTTTCCATAAAAAGCGATTTACAAATGCCTTTAGAGGCTCGATTTCTTTACCTGCTTACGACCTCAGCTTGTCTGTGCCGCTCGCACGCAGAGCCCGGCGGCTGCCGAGTGTTCTGCGGGAAGGCAGAGCTCAGCAGCTGATCCCGCCGCCTGATTCTGCTGCTTCCCGGCCCCGAGGGACGAGCTAGCCATCCTCCCTCCCCGAAAACCCCGCGGCCGCGGCCCCAGCACGGCACACACGAGGTGGCGCTCAGCAGCCTCCCTGCGCAGGGAGCGGGGCATTCCAACAGCGGGAACTGCGCGTTCCGAGCACCGGGATGTGGGGATGGGCATTCCCAGCACCGGGATGTGAGGCTGGGCATTCCCAGCACCGGGATGTGGGGATGGGCATTCCCAACACCGGGATGTGGGGATGGGCATTCCCAGCGCCGGGATGTGGGGATGGGCATTCCCAACGCCGGGATGTGGGGATGGGCATTCCCAGCGTCGGGGTGTGGGGATGGGCATTCCCAGCACCGGAATGCGGAATTGTGCATTCCCAGCGTCGGGATGCGGGGCTGGGCGTTCTCAGCGCCGGGATGTGGGGCTGGGCATTCCCAACATCGGGATACGGGGCTGGGCAATCCCAGCACCGGGATTTGGAATTATGCATTCCCAACGGCGGGATGTGGGGCTGGGCATTCCCAGCACCGGGATGTGGAATTGGGCATTACCAACACCGTGATTTGGATTTGTGCGTTCCCAAAGGCGGGATTTGGAATTGTGCGTTCCCTAAGGCGGGATGTGGGGCTGGGCATTCCCAGCCCTGACTGACAAGTCCAACACTTTCATCTCCCCATCTTTGCCACCATGACTGCAGCAGAGCCCCAGTGCAGAGTGCAGTTCATGGATCACCTGTCCTTCCCTGCAGCCTGAAAACCAGACTTTTTTTGAAGTGAAACATTGTCCCAAAACAGTTCTTTATTATGATCACTCCCTCTGTTACTTCTCTTTGTCCTGTACAGGCAGGTCAGGCCATGTATGCTTCAGTCACACATGCAACACGTGCTACCTGTGCTGGTACCAGCTGGGCAAGATGAGGTATCTGTATTTATTTGTATTGTACTTCATCTTGGAACAGGTGGTCTCCCTGATTTCTTGGCATCACCGGCATGTGTGAGGCCCATTCTTTCATGTGCTGACGTTTATGGCTGCTATAGATGTATGACTTATCCCTGGGTAATGCCAACTAAATCAAAATTATGTTTATGCATAAGAACTACTTTATTTTTCAGGCATCCAGCTTTAGTGCAGGCAGTTCAAAAATGCTTTCCCATCTTTTCTCCTTAATACCTTGTCAAAATTTGATTAGTGTATTATCCCTTTTATTCTAGCAGAACCTGCCTTTAAGCAACAGAATTCACTCTTCCATTCTATTCTTATAACATTTCCTCTTAGGCAAATCTTGCCTGCTCCAAGAAAAAATAATCTAATCTGCAAGGACTGGCTGTCAAGTAGGTGCAGAATTCAATAAGTTTGCACACAGCACAGACGAGTTCCATGGCTGTTGACTGTTGCATACCAAGAATATATAATGGAGTGCAAGGTGCATATTTGGGATTAATAAAAGTCCACTGCCACTGCTCTGCATCACCCTCCAGGAGCACCACAGCAGGACCAAAACCATTACAAAGCCTCGGATGGCACTGTGCCCCTCAGCCTTGGTGACAACTTTTAGCCACTGCTGCATAGCTCAACTGAGATGGAGGAGACAGTGCTTATCCTTCTGCTTTGGTTTTAGTTAGAGCAATTTTCCCAGCTTGATCCCTCCATTGCTCTGTAAATGACTTCCAACATACAGCACTCCTTGGACCATTGTAAGAGCAGAATACTCCACAGCTGACTGTTCCAAGAGCACAGTTTAAGTTACCCCTCATCCAGAAGTTAAACACTGTACATCTAAAAAAAATGCAGGAAGACCTCTGTTCCCACCCCACTGTTTCAGTCACTTGGGAACAAATCATGAAACTTTAAATACCATTCAGAGATCACAGAGATTAACTCCCACATTCATGATGACTTACCATCTTTTGAGTTGTCCTTTTGTCAATCCAAACAATTCAAGTGATTAATAAATCCCAGCAGGTTCAGGAAGGCCTGCTGAACGCTCAAAGGTCAGTGCTGTCTCTCACAGTGGGGGAGGATGCGCTCGCTTTGCCATTGCTAGTTCAGCTTTGAGAGGTCTGTAAGCCAGCCATGAACAGCTACTACTAATTACAATAAGGCTCCAGACCTTCATCTACCAAAGATAAATCTGCTATATGTTTGAATGTTTGTGTCTTGTTTAAAAGAGCCACAGTGTGAAAAACCAAATTGCAGAGTTGCTGATGGCTGATTAGCAACAGCCCAAATCTGCATGATCTTTACCCACATTTTTACACAGCATTAGTCTGTAACATTATCTGAAACATTCCCCACTCCTGACACTAATCTGACTTATTTACTTACTTATTCTTGCACTGCTTCAAATCCTACTGTAAGATCTACCTCCCAGAGATTAGATGTGGATTTGGAAAAAACAATATAAAACCAGAACCAAATAGGAGATTCATCGTAGAATTGAACCTCCCACTCCTTCTTTCACACAAATACTATTATTCTATGCCATATAAAAGTAGCTGTTGGGGCGCTGTATAAGAAACAGAACACTCTACATTTCTTACTTTTCTAAAAAAAGGCAAATAGAGAAATTATTCTTTGATTACTCTCTATCTCATGCTCAAGGGTTGTTTCAAAGGTAATTCATTTATTAAAAATGTAATTTCCTTTAAACACCAAAGACCTTTTTTAATGAGTCTTTCCTGTTACATAGTTCACAGAAAGTCACATATCAGGTTTCCTCAGTGAAACATGCTTAAAGAACAAAATCATTATCATAGGTGGGGACGTTTAAAATAATTGTTGAGCCTGTAACAACTAATATATTTGATTAGCAGCAGAAAAGCAATGACTGGCCTTTTCCTTTAAAAGGCAGCACCTTGTCCCATCTCCTGGGCAGAAGGTGGCTGACCAGGATGCTGGGTTGAAGCCAAGCCACACCAGGAAGTCACACATGAAGTTCCAGCCGTGAAGACCTGGCGTGCAGGGTTGTGACAAGAAGGTAGCAGAGTTCAGACCTAACCCTGGCTCCAGTACGGATATGTGAAGTGGAATATTTGACTTTAGCCCCACCCAATAAGCACCTTCCCCCCAGCCTTGCCCACAGTTTCTCTGGTCCTCTGGCTGGGGTCACATCAGCGCATGGCGAGGGAGGATGGAGGGTTAACGAAGCCCAGTGTCAGCATGTCACTGCTGGGCCTCAGCACTGGGGATCTGGTGTCTGTACTGAAGAATGAGTCATTTTAAAAGAATGTAGGTATCAAAATGCAGGCAGTTCTCCAGCTACACACAAGTTAGACTATCTGTTTCTTGCTGATACAACTTTTCACACACTAGGGGGGAAAAGTGCTGGTTTCATGCATCACTTTGCACTGGATTGTGTCCAGCTTTACTTACCATTATGCAACTGGACCCAGGGCAATTCAACACCAAGACAAAATTAGAAATACATAAACATATTTGCACTGTTTCTTTGCTCTCCATAACAATATTTGTTTCTCTCTGCACCCCAAGATGAACTGCACAGAACAAAATGAAGTAGAGAAAAAATCCCCATGATTTTTCTGAATTGAGTACTGAATCAAGCCATTTATTATTGGCTCGCATAGCAGATCAGATGGGACTATTTCAGTTTAAAATAAAACTACCATCTTGATAGCTTGGAAAATTAATACATGGACCAAATCTACCATAAGGCAGCCCTTAATCAGGCAAAAGCTGAAACTTTGTCAATATAGGGATAAGCAATAACTCATGACCAATGTAACTCAAACTCTGTTTTCAGCAATCTGAAGAACTTACGGAAAAGCTGAAAGCTAAACAAAACCAAACCAATAAAAAATACCACCCTGACAACAAAACCAACTGGCCAATTCCAACAAAATTTTTCATCTGCAGATATAATAATTATTAGCAACTGTGGAGTTCATACAAACCTTTCAGCCATTAAAGAGATTAGCCAAGTTTTGCTTATGGAAAAACAGCATCTTACGTGACATATAGGAACCCTTTGTAATACATTTTTACACTGAGTAGGATCTGATTCCTAGAATCATCTGTCTTGCAAAGAAGCAGTTTGTAGCACAAGAATCTGTTCATCATACACTGAGACAATATCAACAATTTTCCCTTTTGGCTTTGACCTCTTTCTTTCACCCTTTTTTAAGTACAAAGACTATCATTTAAATGCCTGTAGCAAACTGCACAGGGAGGTAATGGCACAAAGCACACAATAAATATCAACTCTCCAGGGCCACAGGGAGGCTCAATATCAACATCAGAATTAGAATTCAGATAGTCCATCTGGGGTTTTGCATTTCTCTCTCTGATAAGCATAAATGATTTATTTACAAAGACAGGTGTTCCCTGGAGGCAGAACTACAGAGGTACAGGAGTGGGGTCCAGTCCTGTGCTTCCTCTTGATCCCTACCAGGGTAGGTCCTTGCTCCTAAACTCAGCCATGTGAACTATTCAGCCAAATACCTGCTGCCATTCCTGAGCATCCTGCAACCACTGCTGCCTGAAGAACGTCTGTTTCCTCCTTCTACTGACAACTACCATCTTTTTTTGACCATGTGTTAAAATGTTCCTCTTTTTACTGGGAAGTAAATTTAAGATTATGGTTGATAATAACCACATCACCTTAAGAGAAACTTCTATTGTGTTTTGACAATGGTCACAAAGTATACTAAGATGGCTTTAGCTGTGATGAGGTACAGGATGAAAAATTCACAGATCTTGGTAAAAACAAGGACGTTACTTAATTTTCAATTTAAATAGTAGAGAAATAAAGAAAGATTTAATTCATTCTTATGACCCACAGCTTCTGTAGCTATCAGATCCACCTTGTTAAGCAATTTCCAAATGTTAATTATAACATAGTTTTGATGGGAAACATCTCTTATTATGGTCCAGATCCTGTTTGCATTCAAGTCAATGGGAATTTTGCCACTGACTTCAATTGAAAGAGGAAGTCTCACACAGTAGGCATTTATAAATTTCAGATATTTGTCCCTATCATTTGTAAATGATGGTGTTGCTTGCAAGACTAAATCTTACTCCAGTCCCAGTAGAAATCCATGGAATTTATTTCTTTTGGACCCAGGAACACTGTGTTGTCTGTGTATTGTATTTATTCCTGTCAGGGAAAGTTAATTTCATTCTGCAATTTGTTCTCCAGACAACAGAGGAATGACAGCAGCAGCCTCTGAAGGATCTGTGTCCAGCCCTCACCAGCCACAGGGACTGTTATTGTGCTGTGTGAGGAGAAGGACACAGCAACATGGCTGGGCCCAGACAGGCTATGGGGGTACTCAAGGTGAGATGTGATGATTCATTTGCCCAGAAAATCTCCTTCTGGTCAGAGACACTCCTCAATGCAGAATAAAACCACTAGAGAAATTCTCTGAGCATCCTCTTCTTATAAAGCTATGAATACAAAAATCATAAAGTCCGATATACCACACACATATAGAGCCTGTCTGTCCATACACAGGTTTAAAAAAATATTTTTCTTAGCTTTTTATTCTTATAAAACCTTCGAGTTTCTTAGCATTGGGATTGTGGCCTCTTCACTTTTTATTTGTATTTAAATCCTCCCAGGTGAAGAACTTACAGAGAAACAATCTTCTGTATTTTAAAGGTTTTATAAGAACAAAAAGAAAAGGAAAATAATATAAACAGGAGCATATAATAAATTTCAGTGTTGTCATATTTAGTGGTGCAATAAAACCCCTGATTATATAGGCACTTTACCCTAATCAAAACACATGGAGAGATTGATTCCACAATCCGCATTCATTAAATTTCCACTCACACCTTACCAGAGCTTTATTTAGAAATTTGCCAAGACTCCTGTTTCCTACAACTTCACAGCTGTAGAATTTACAATCCAATTCACCACTAAGCAAACGTTGCCTGCAGAAATGTCAGATAATACAAATTATCTCAGAATGATCTGGAAAGTGCTCCATGCTCCCCAGAACAGAAATAGCCATTACCACCAGGGAAAGATTCCATATCATATATGATTCAAAGCAATGGACTTTATAATATTAATTGCAAATATTTAGAAGTCGATAAAACACAGGCAGTACATTTGTTTGGGGAGGGAACCTAATTTTCAGTGTTAAGAATTGAGTCACTTTGCCCAGGTTTTTCACTGTACTGGGAGTTCTACTATGGTATTTACAGACGGGTTTGTCAGCATTTGGTCTGCAGCTCCTTCAAAAACCTAACTCTACAGTTTAATGTTATCAGCTGTGAGATAAAGGCAGAAATAGCTCTGTGCACAGATGTGCTCTAGGCAACATCAGAAAATATGTCCCTTCTCCCGAGCTTGTCAAGATTACGTGTTTTTCCTTGCATGAAAAGGAAATCCGAGGCTGCATTTTTAGCAGCACTATGGAGAAAAGACACTAAGTCCTTGAGAGTTAAAAAACTGGATGCATTTTAAAAAACTGTCTTCCATGTATTTACCTCAAAAACATATCTCTTTCCCTAAACAGGCACAATCTGATAAAATTTGAAACCAGCGCGTGGGATGTGATCAACAGAAGAAGTTAGAGAGAATTTGGATTCTGGTGACTCTTTTGGGTATGGAGGCAGAGTGTATTCCCCAAACACAGTACTCAGTGTTTTTGTTAAATATAGCCCTAAATTCTCACTGTGCTTGAAAATATGTGTCAGCTTTATCTGTATTGACCAGTCTGTAATTTTACACCCTGTCAGGGATCTGAAAAAACAGTCTTAACACAAAATAGGCTGAGATCCTGTGCTTTTAGAAAACCCTGGGGCTGGAGTAAAATTCGTGGTCTTTGTCAATTTTGTACTGCTGCTTTTGCACCAAGATCACACCATGAGGCTTGTGAGCAGCAGCACAAGCACAAGTTCTTGCTGCAGGATTATTCAGCTTTGCTTAGTTATGAGCACAGTGGGAGGAACATATATGAACCTCAGAAACTAACATTTAGAAAAAAAGCATTTAAAGGTCATAGAAAGATATTTACTTCATTATTTTGGTGGAAAGACTTTCCCACCAACAAGAAGGAACTATTAAGCTTCTTTTGTTTCCTACTGAATTGTTATTAATGAATTGCACTACTAGCAGCAAAAATAAAGAATATTCGATACATCATCCTTTAATTCTCAGTTTTCTGATACCTATGTCACTATCCTTTAAACTAAATGCCCTGCCATATTCAGGTAAACAAGTCTGTTATTCACTAAGTCTGCACGGTTCTCTTAAGAATGGTGCTAAAACCATCATGGGGATTTGGGGTCAGCTGAGACACAGGATATCTGATCTAGCAGCTCCTTAGTTGGAATTTCCTTAGTCGCTGAAACAGTAGAGGACAAGCTGAATTATCAGATTCATCAGACAACTTAAAATGTTCTAAATTAAGTGGTGGTGTTAAACACATTGATTTTCCTCTGCTAGGCTGGAGTGAATGGAAACAAAGATAATTTTGAAAAGTATTGTTTGAGACACATTAATTTGATTGTAAATGGAGTTAACAACAGTTTTTGTATGTCAAGCCTTTTTCACCTGAACACCCTTCAAAATTAGCAGCAAAGAGACTACAGAGAAATTTCATGTTTGTTGCTTTAATTGTAAACATTTCTCATCTATAATTCCATGGTTTTTTAATCTCTTCCATCTGCTCCGCATGTGTTCAGCATTCCCTGGATACCAACACACAGTTTAGTAACTATATTAGCTCAATTTTGTATTTCTTACATCAAGCCCATGTCATGCCAAGCAAGCAGGTTGGAATACTCAGCCTTACTCCTGCTGCTTATGGCAGGGTTGTAAATCTGTTGTAGGAACTGGCCCACAGGCACTGCTCACACTTGGGAGGACGTCAGATCTCCTCAGGGGAACAAATGACTGCTTTTTTTTTCTTTTTTTATTTCAGTGGGGCTTACCCAGATTATTTTAGATAAACCAGAAAAATCTCAAACTCTGCCCAGTCATGAGACAGTGTCTCCAAACAGGTTTTGGTCTCTTGGGAAAGCTGAATTTCAGGCTGTTTTCCTCCCCAGAGGCACAGCTGAGTGGGCTGTGCAGCGCTGGCTCTGCACTGCCCAGGGACAGCTGCCACCTTCCTGGGCCATGGGCTTCAACTGGGTTTACTGGTGAACCTGAGATTACAAGAGCCTAAGTACCATGGCCTCATTCCCAAGCCTGTACTCTCAAATCCCACCTCTCTGGCAATATATAGGTGATACCCCACAGCCCGCAGCCTCCGGAATGGATCTTCCTTTTGTGGCAAGGTTGTTACAGCATTTTAACCTCTAAAGATTGCACCTTTATTTTCCATTTTACTAATTGTGTTTGTTTCTCTAAGAGCAGCCTTGCTATTTTTGCCATCGTTGTTGTTTATGCAGTCTTACTTGGAAAACTCTACGGGGCTGCTAAAGAACTGGCAGAATTAGGACACCAAGATACAAGTGCTGCCTGATTATCAGATCATGTTTTTCACTTCTAGTTTTAAAACTGGGTGAAATCCAATTCCACTCACTCAAAGGAAATCCTCCTCTTGGAAGATGACCTGCTGGCTATACCAGCAGAAGATGTTTCCATGTTTTCCTTTTGTTAATAACACTGACCTGTATGTATACTCGGGGTCTAAATAGAAATGTATTCTGCAAATAAAGGTGATTATAGAAGATGTGCAAGCAAATGCCTCAGAACAGTGGGTCACACTGCGTAGTGAGTCACTGTCCCTCAGACCCAGCAGAGTCACTGCCCAGAAACCTCCCAGGACTGCCTCCATCGAAATGGAACAAATTGACAAAAACCAGGCTGATAATTTCAGTTGCTTGCATCCACAAAGACACTGACATAAATGCTTATAAAAGTTTTAAATTAAGAATGCTGGCCTTATGCATCAGCTTCAACAAGGCTTGAAACAACTTTCAAATCTTATTCAATGGATGCTTCTCTCTGTTTTGTAATACCTACATATTTAATAGAAAAATCTGCTTGTTAGCTGAATATTCATGAATGTTAAGCCATGCCTAACTTTGTACTTTTCTCCAAAGCATGACTTGAATTCTTCTACTAGTTCTAATAATGCATACTCTTTAATTCCTATGTCAAAAAATAATCCATCATTTGTAACTAGAAACATTCATAATTTAGATGACTGTCTCTGCTGTTGATGGCACCATCAATTACAGGGTTAGGTGATGAGGAAGATCTGCACTGATTAACATGCATTTTTCAACATCACTGTTCAGTAAGGTTTTATATAGCTGCAATTTTCAGGAAGTAGCTGGGATCTGGTATGCTGAAATTACCTCGCCATGGTATTCTGAGATTACAGCTTTGGAGCATTTCTCAGTAAAGGCTTCACATTTCATTTAATAATCAAATTTCAGTAACATTGCATTGGCCAGAGAAGTAATCAACCTTCCAAAAAAAATTCTGCGTGACAAATTTTGCCCAGAACTACAGCTTGTACAGCTCAGCTCAGCATAGTATAGGACATAGAATATATTTGTAAAATGCTCTTACTTCTCAAATCCAGCAAAGTACTTAGGCATTTATTCTCCTTATCTCCTGCTTTCATCTACCTCTACTCAGAAAGGGACAAGCCAATATGGAGAATTTGGGAATCAGCGAGATACCTTCTGCTCTCACCATCTGGATTTTCAAATCTGGATGTTGCTGTATGGTATACCCAAATGCAAAAGTCAAATAAAATAATAAGTGAAATCCTTCAAAAATTGTGAGTTGTTTCAGAGAATCAAAAGTGCATCAAGCACCTCCCATTTACCTCCTCCTGTGTGAGCAGGAGCTCGAGCTCAACCTCAATTCCTCTGCAGTTCAAGGGCATTTTCTGTTCTAACAATGCACAAGGCACAGCCAGGCTGGAATTCCTGTTCCAAAGGAGATAGGCCTCCTGCTCTAGAGATTCACCTGGCCATTTCTAGCCTTTTTCTCCTTAAGCTTCCTGTTTAGTAAAATTCCTTTTTAGATGTATCCTTTTTAGCAAGGTGCAGTCACTGCTATAATTCAGCTCAGATGGAGGCTATTACAATTCAAGGAAAGACTGTTAAGTGAATTTATGACTTTAATACAATAAATTTAATTTTTCATTCAAAGCAACAGACTTGAAGTAATTTACTTTACAGCTGACTGCAGCAATTTGCCAATAAAATCCACAGTGAATATAATGTGGTTTGTCCATAAATGGAAAAGAAGAACTTGCATTTGCTGTCTGGGTTGTTCTATGCTATACGATAAAGCTTGAAATCACTGGACTATCTGGACACTGATATCACTCAGGAGCTACACCACAAATCCACCACTGTATAGGAAGAACAATGCCTGCTTGTGTCATTTTGTCCCACTGATCCTTCAAATATTTGAACAGTGGAATCACTTCATTGATGCACCATTTGATTAAACCAGGCTCAGCTCTCAAATGCTCAATGGCTTCTTGTTTGTAAAGACTTAATGATTTCATATCTGATGCTGTTATGTCTCTAGTACCAATTTCCATATTCATTCAGCTTACTTTTCTATAGTCCTCATTCTAATTATTGTCAGTGTTGTTGGCAACCCTAATGAGGAATGAAGGAATGCTTCTGAGTTCCGGGTGTTGTGCCCTGGAGACTCCACATTTGGACAATACCCAAACACACGTCAGCCCCTTATCACGCTCTAGTTTGCATAGAAAGGAAGCCCAGCACCCCAAGCTGGAAGGAGCTGGGACAAGTCCTGACCATTTCCCAATCTCAGCAAATGGAGGAGCAGGGAATTAAGTCACACATCACTGGGCGCCTGTAAATCAGATTGGGTCTGGGCTTTGGGCACACACAGAGAAAACATCTCTCAGAGTCAACATCTGGGCTTTTTGAAACTTATGCATCCTTGGAATAGATATATGTATATATATACCTCCTTGAAAAGCAACTCTGCCAGGAGCATCAAAGGCCCTGCTTTATTCAGCAGTATCAGTACTGGATCAGCATAAGCACAGATAATGACCCAGTTCTTACTTCGTGCTCCTGCAATTATACAACCCAAGGAGCTGTTTCTGTTTGTAGTGGGAGCCACTGTTTACACAGTGGGATAACGACTATACAAGAACATACAGAGAGGCTGAAAAACATCTGAGTTCATTTCAAACACATCTATATTTGAAAGCTTGCTGCAACTGAGGATTATTTATAGTGCTTATAAACCATAGTCATGGAGCAGGACTGAACCAGGCTACGTAGTGTAAACACACAGACTAAGGTTACAATTCCTGTAACAAGGATCCCCTTGAGGGATTTTACCATACAGGATTTGAAGAACACAGCTCAAGAACAGAATATGGTAGATCAGATATTGAATAGAAGCTCTGTTTTCAGCATGTATCTTTGCTTCCAACTTAGCTAGAAAATATTGCCTTGGCAGAATTGATTTTATTTTCTACTCAAAACCCATGATAATCTTACACATACCTTGTTATTGCCATTTTTATTTGGACACATTCAAAAATACTAAGCTTTTTAGTTCAGAATTCAGTCAAGAAAATTGATTCTATAGGTTTTCTGACACTTACTGCAAGTAATTTTAGACTTATGGAAGGAGTCATCTGGAGATTCAAGTATCTTGTCTATTTATTAATGATTGCACCAGATTTAACAGACCCAAGCATCTACCATTTCAGAAATCAGTCTATGAGAATTTTTCTTTTAAAAAAACCCTTTATTTCAGCATCACTGGATGAACATTTTTAGAAAGAAACAGAAATGGAAGGGAACTGGAAAGGTTGAATTCAGGAATAAAAGTTTTGAGCTACAGCTTCAGAAATCACATAGAATTTACATCTGGTCCATATTCCTTTCAAATTTTAGAATCAGGATTGAAATTCCCATTTCAGATATGCAGGACCAGAAATTGTCTGATTTATGTAAACAATCTACTTGGCTTAAAAATCATGTTTTATGCATGTAAGAAAAATATGACTGAAAAGGTTTTGTACATTAACATTTTACAGGGCACTAGGAACTGAAAAGCTGCATTGTAGATTTTTAGAATCTCTGAAAATCTACCTCAGAGGCTGAACCCATGAGGCATTAGAATGATAGCTGGTGAAAAGTAAATTGCTTAAATTTTGTGATTCATTCAAGTTTGCAAAAATAAACCAGATGTTATTGTGTGTTTCCCACACACAGCCTCCTCCCCCCATAGCAACCCTTCCAGCATTTTTCCTTATTCAGCATTTTACTGGGAGATAGTTATGAGGTGTCTACAGACAGTAGGTTAAGTAATATAAACCTATAACCACTCACAAATATTCCCAGATCTCTCCAGGAGTCACATTCCTCATGGAACATGATGCATTAATACAATTACACTAAGTTACATCTATACAATTTATTTAATCTCATATATTCCTAAAACAAATTACAAGTCAAATGAATATTCCACTCTCACTACTCACATGCCATTTAACAATAGGTTAAACACATTTTGCCAGGTGATTCCTGTTCCCTGACTCATGACCATGGATACCCCTACCAGAAGCCTTCATCACATTCATCTGAAAATTATCTCAGACATGTACAAGGCACTAAATCACACTTATTTAAATTAAAGCAGGCACTCACACAACTCTTCACTGCACTTTTGTTACTCTCCTGCACATTATTCACATTGGCACTCAAAGAATGACAAGAACAGATTATAGAAAAATCACAGAACTTATGATGACCTAAAATACAGCTTTTCCACCTGGGGAGGTAGCTTCAGATGTTAAAAGAATTAGGGTTAAAAATGGGAAGAATAAAACAACTCCATGCCTCCAGAAAGCAAAGAGCCTTGAGCAAAGACAAATGTTCAAGCGCAAGGGTTTAAAACTGCTGTTAGTGGTAACCTGACTGGCTGAAAGAGATATATTTTCCTTACTTTTTCATACTTCCCCAGTTCTTCCCCTGCCACGTGGGATGGCAGCCACAAAGTTCCTAACCATATTTGTTTTAAGAAAGTAAAAGTAACTGGACAGATGTTTATGCAATCTCTAATGTAGGGCTTGAAAAGAAAATGTTTTTTGGAGGCTGGTTGTAAATAGTTAGATGATCCCCTTGCATTTCACCAGTGCACATGTTCTGGATTTCTAGTGCCTCCAATCTTACTGCAAAAGTGACTCCAAAATTTGCTGGAGTCTGAATACAGCTGAACAGACCAGAGCCGTAAATAATTTGACTACATACTTTACCCTTAAAATCTCAGGGCACAAAAGCAATTACCTTGTCAAAGCCTCTTAGAAAACAAAGCACACTTTTAAAGACTGCATTCTTATGTGCTTCACATAAAGTTCAAACTGATGGCAACAGCCCACAGGCATTAAGGGAAATAACAACAATCAATGCTATTTTTAAAGGGAAGAGTGGGGGCGAGGGGTTAACATATGTGGAATTAGCTCTGGGCAAAATGAGAAGCCATTGCATCTAAAATCAAATGCGTTCTCTGAAATAGACACCAAGGACCAAATTCCCCTGCAGATTCCTGCAGTCCAAGAGTTTCAGCAGAATTTGGCCTTCCTCTTAACTTAGCTTTATGAGGTCATATCATGCCATCAGTTTTTATGTCGGACACCCTACGTACTGCACATCAGTTGTTGGCACTATGTAGACAATTTTCCAAATCGGAGAGGGAGAAAAGAGTGGTATGTGTAAAAGGCAGAGGAATTTTTTCCCATTTAGAATAAAATTCTGAGAAAATAGAATTTCTGAGAAGAGTTTGAGGGGGGAAAGTGGTATTTGTACCCCTTCTATCAGATGTCACCTGTGACAACAAGAGCCAGTATTAAATATCTCTCCATCAAATTCTTCTCAAAATTTTTCAGCGTCAGCTGGTCAAGAACCCGTTCAGAAAACAGGGAAAACTGTATTCTTCCATATTCATTCTTAACCAATGATTCTTCTCTGCAAAAGAATTATCTGTGTCTGAAACTGTTTCGTGGAGGACAGACTTGCAGAATTTTTAATAATAAAACTTGTAGCAATAATTTTTCTTATGTTTATATACTGCAAATGAAATAGCACCTCCTCCACCACAGAGAGAATCTTTTGCAAAGGTCTTTTGTTGCCTTTTGATCAGCTGCTGTCAGTGCTGGATGCACTAAGGTCTCGTAGGCACCCTCCATTTGTCACTTTTCTGTCTGGCACCCTGATTTATTAGTGGCTGGCTTCAGTGACTGGCTAGGTCTGTCTTCCATCTTAGAGGGAAATGCTTTGGAAAAAAGATGCCTTGGTATTCTTTCTGACATTAAGACAGTCTCTGCACTGTCACCTCTTACTGTGCCACACCTCAAGCTGTGATGCCAATTGCACTGTCATCCCTTGCCATCCCTTAATCCTGGCCATAATGACACCTTGTACTGTCATCCATGTGACTTGTCTTTCACTGTTCTGTTACCTCAAGGCACAAGTGAGATCCAAGCTGACAGGTTCCTCACCCAGTTAGGCTACAACATTCGTGAAGGAAAATTGAGATGATCAAATCATATCCATGAAAAAAGTAACTACCACAAAGAAACACTGGGAAACAGCACTGGTGAAACAGTTCTAGAAAAGAATCACTTCTCTGAAGGAGACTGAAGACAGGCTGAAAACTGAAAAGACACTCTTCAGATTGTTATAGCGATGATGTTGCTATTGAAATTTTTCTCTCTATTCTGAAAGCAAAGATCTTTCATGTAGGGCTCAGGGACTTTTGGCTCAGAGACAGCTGGGCAGATCACAACCCCTTTGCTTCATACATAGCCGACTAAACAGGTTGTCAGAATCTTGCAGAATTGTAAGATTTTCTCTGGAAAAAGAGCAGATGAAATGCCCTCCCCCAACCAACTGTTCTGATGGATTGACATAGTAGTCTTTTACTTCCTATAGCAACAAATTCACTGTGCGGTATTTTTTTTCCAAAAAACAACAGATCAGACATTCTGGAGACAACATGGCTATTATTTCCCCTGATTGGTTTGCTATGCAAACTGAACAGGATACTTCTAATTTTTTCTTTTTGTTTACTGCTGCAGTGGTGAAACTCTATCACATCGAGTGTCTACAGACAAGATAACAAGTTATCGTATCTAGACAGTCATTAAAGACACCTCTTCAGAAGTTATTGTGCGTCACTTCATCTGACTCCTCAGATCAAGCATATCAGATAGTGGGGGTTTTTGTCTTGCCCTACATCGCATGGAGAAGCTGCTGTTTTCTGCTTAAATCAGAGGAAATTTGACATGACTCTGTTCTTTTTGTCTATCTGGCCGCTTATCTTGTTTCGTTTGCAAATATCATGTGTATTCTCTTGAGATAAAAATAGTGCAAGATGATTAGTTAGGCAAGTTCATTTGACACCATTCCCCCTTCGTGACGCTGAAATCTAAAATCTGTATATGGTATACAACTTAAAGTATATATATGCAAGTTCAGCTTTGCTGGAGACACACAGCAAGTACCTTCGTCCCAACCTGACTGCTTCCTTATCCAGTCAAGAAGACCACAAAGGTAAGCTGATTAGATCTTCTGCTTTCAAAGAAACACAAAAGCAAAATGCTCCCTAAACAGAAAACAATTAAAGTATCCTTATCTCAGCTTCCAGCATGTTGTATTTTTACAAGCTAACATAGAATAGAATCAGCATTTGGAGCATAGGATGGAGCAAGAAAGGAATGATGCCCCTTGTAAAAAATGCTGTAATTTTTAGGTTTTCCTTCAACTCCTCCCCTTTTTAATCCCGTTGGCAGTGAATTAGATGAATGGCTGAGCTCAAAGTTATCTTGCCTAATGCTGAGAGGGGGAAGTATTTTGCACAAGAACCCACTGGGACAAAATAATTGCTAGTAAAAGAAAAGTAACCCAGCAGCTTGAGCTGGGGAAGGATCCATTGCCATCAGTGGGAAGTGTGCCATCACTTTCTTAACCATTTCTGAGATATTCAGAGAGGGACTAAAATGACTGACAACTTTTTCTGCTGCAAACCAACAGGTACAGAGGCAGCCATTTCATATTTTAGAGGAAGTTTAAACCTGCATTTATATCTCAAACCAGCGCGCACACTATAAATGGGTACCACCAGCTGATTCCTTCTCAGGCTGTGCTTAGACAGGAAGAATGATGTTGCTGAAGACCAGTTAGGGATTAATGAAAAGATATTTCTATCCTTTTGTGGCTTTCAAGAATAACTTTTCTATGCCTTAGTCCCCTTCTTTCACTAACATGAATTAAGATTAATGTTGCAAGTTTTAAACTGTAACTTGTCTGCACTGGTGTCTGCAGTTTACCAAACTGTAAATGCATCAATTAACTAAAAATTTATTAGAAATTCAGGCATTATAGCATTTTGTTAAGTGATGCACATTGCACTGGCAAACTATTGCAGCTGTTGGTACTGAATGGGACAGAGTATTTTTCTCAAATGAAATGCTGCTGTGTCAGAAGAAAACACCTCCTCCACTCTACTAAGAATGAATATTAAGTCATGATACTCCTGTACTAAAGACAACAATCTATTGAAATGCCAAAATCTGGGCAAAAATATTGTTTATTATAACTTATATGGAATGCAAAAAGAAAATAACCCCAGAAAATACTGCCAAAAACTTTTTTACAAAGCTCTCATGAAATGTAGTCTTTCAGTAGCACAGTAAGACACATTTATTGTTGCAACTAAACAAGGGAGGAACTTACCCTCCAAACTTACCTGAGTAAAATTACTATTACTAATTCTACACTAATATCTCCATTCTTTGTTAAGGTAACTACATCTATTGATAATAATACTAGATTTTTCACATGCCAATTACACTTACTCCAGATATAATTCTAGGGGACATACCAGCCTTATCTATTATTTGTGCTGTAAATACACCCTGGGTTTTACTGAGTAATAATCCACCTCCAGGAAAACCCACACAGAAGTCATGAAGTTCTGTGGTGCTGGACACCTTAGATTTGCTCTCCCAGTGCAGCAGAGGCATCAGATCTTCCTGAAGCCCCACGCTCCCGAGTGCAGAATTCCTCCCTCATTCCCAGCTTTCAGTGGAAGCACCTGCTGCAGACATCTGTTACAGCATGCTCCACTTGCCATCAGATGAATAATTTCTCCCCTATCACACACTGTCACTGCAGCAACTTCAAATAGAGCCATGCAAGTAGGGAAGAAGTCATTTTAATGACTAAGTAGCTCACATTTAATTTATTTTACAGTTCAACAATGGCCATCACTGACATCCTCTCAGCTAAAGATATTGAATCTGCTCTCTCCAGCTGCCAGGGTAAGGAATGGTTGCTCTGCAGACAGAAGATGTGTATCATTTTCATGTCTTAAGATGACATGCCTATCATTTTCCTCTTAGATTCCTTCCCTGTGAGATCTCTTTCTAAGCTACTTTACAGTATAGCCCCTTAAATTCAAAATGTCTCACAAGGGGTGAGCAGCAATTAAAGGGCCACAGTTTCAGTTAGTGCTGGCTTAACACTAAGCCACCAGTGTCTAAACCTGTTAAAGACTTTAAATTAAAGTTAGCCTTGTCCTTCAAAATTTCAGAAAAAGCCTCAGCTTGCAGAATGAGAGTGTCATTTGTGAAGCAACGATCATCTCACTTCTCTTAAGAGCTGCTCAGCAAGACCAAGCCAATTTTCCAAATACTCAAAAGATCTGGTTTGTCTGAGAATTACTTACTCCTCTATCAAATTATTCACCTAAGTAAGGACTTCATGAAAATGAATTGAGAATTACAGGAGTCATTTGCAAGTCACAGCAGCACCCTCTCAATATTTATTTTTAATGGCATGTGACACATTGCATAAATCCTGATTTAGCAGAATGTGCATTGTAGCAGAAAACTTCAAACTGGCTGAAAGGAAATATGACCACGGGCACAGAGTGATTAAAAAGTGAAATTATTATCCACTGTATCTGCTCTTTTGCTACATCAGGGAACAAGAGAGAGAGAAGCAGGCTGATGCTTAAGGAAAGACATACATATTCACAAGGAATACACACAGTAGTAGCGACTTCAAGGGAGAATATTTAACAATTTCTGTTTCTTCCAGCTGATGATTCCTTCAACTACAAGTCTTTCTTCTCCATGGTGGGTTTATCCAGCAAAACTCCTGACCAGATAAAGACAGTTTTTGGAATCCTTGATCAGGACAAGAGTGGTTTCATTGAAGAAGAAGAGCTGCAGTAAGTATTGTTCAGCTGCTCTATTTCTTTAAACAGCAAAAACATTTGAACTTGCTTGGTAGGGTTGAAGAAACCCTTGATGTCATTTTAAAAATAAAACACAGATCCTTGTCTTTCCTTGAATCTGTGTGGATTCCCTGTGAGATAATAAGAGCAGACATTACCTTATGGGACATTTCAGAGAACAAAACTCAAGCACAGCACCCTGTTCTATTTCAGGCTGTTCCTGAAGAATTTCTCTTCAAGTGCCAGAGCCCTCACCTCAGCAGAGACCAAGGCTTTTATGGCTGCAGGAGACACTGATGGTGACGGCAAAATTGGAGTGGAAGGTAAGACTTTAGAAAATTGATAAAATTTGTGGTTTAAAATGCATTCATTTCAGGCTGCAAATAACTAGGGCATGAGGAATACACACGAGTACTTCGGCCTAATACTTTCAGCCAGAATTTTTATATAAACAAATACTCCTTTATTTTCATAGGTTTATTGCCATTTGTTCTCTGTTGCAGCAACAGAATATTCAGGCACAGTGTAGAGTCTGGTCTTCGAATCAATGATAAAAGCTTTGGGATTAACCCTGCTCTGTGTCTGATCCATAGACTCAATGTTCCAGATTTTTAAAACATTCAGAACACTTGAATTTCTCTGAATTTCCATTTCAGCAGTAGATGCTCTGCACTTCCGGCCATACAACACTTCCATTTTTAAACACATCTCTACCTAAAGAAACTTATTTCTTCATCTTCCACTATCAAACATTGGCCTCTATTACTGGGTGCTAATTCACTGAAGTAAAACACAACCGGTATTGTTTCTCAAGGCTGCAACTGCAGCAGTGCAGCACAGGATTTTGTGCTGGAAAATTATCTGATAAGTGCACATTTCACCAGGCAGTCCTTTGAGAAATTCAATCAAATTCCTGAAGAAAACCTCACAGGGATAATGTGAACTAGCCAGGATATTTCTTTTAGAAACTGCAGCATAGAAAAATAGGACATTATGCATCATGTATTAGAGATGTAGTCGCTGAAAACAGGGCTGTCTCAGCTGAACTAGGACAGGTGGCAATAGCTCCAACAGACACACGTGCTAATCTTAGCCAGATTTGGGAGGAGAGAGAGAGAGATACACTGTTGGAGGAATTTGCTTTAGCAGCAGCTTTTGCAGCTTCTGTTTATGAGCCCCAAATAGGGCATTATATTATGCAGATCTTGGCCCTTAACCATTGAATCTCCCACTCTGGAATTACTTCACTCTGGATATTTTTTATTTGGAATAACAAAACTCAAAAAAATTCCTCTTGCTGAGAGCTACAGGCTCTTCTTCCTTGGCTATTATCAGAGTTTGTAATGGGGTAAAGATAGTTTACCTTTAAGTCAGGATTTCCCACAAATATGAATTTACAGACACACTCCTCCTCTCTGCACTTACTCTTTTTAAGGAGTGAAAAATCTGTTACACCCCCAGAATCCCAGTTTAGCAGTAGCTTGTGCAGTGTTATAATAACTTTGGGAGCTCTCCATGCCTAGGAGTTTCAGTCATTTTTATCTATCTTTTTAAAGATGTCAAAAAACTACTTTCAACAAGTTTTATTCCCTGCTTTTCTCACTTTCTTCCTTGACAGAATTCCAGTCTCTGGTGAAGGCATAAACAGCATTAGACCAAAGGCAACCTTGGGCTGACTCTGCCAATTACCTCGTCCAGCAAGCACTTCGCACTCAGCATGTGTTTGTACATTTTTATATTGTTTCAGGCGTTAACAGTTCCCCACACATAAAGTTCACACACCTGATTGCTGAGAAATCTTGCAATGTTTTGGTCACATGGCATTGTTACATTTCCATTGTAAAGAAGGCACTTTGTGGTTTTCCACCACTGATAATGTTGAAATTGTGGTTGGGAGAGGGGAGAAAACAACTAAAAAATAACTAAACAAAAAGACCCTTGGGGGAAAAAGCTGCTTTTAAAAATTTTAGGTTCTCCATCCTCATACTTGAGCATGCTGACTCGCCAGACACAGTTTTGATGATCTTAAACCATATGATATCTTCTCAGGCTTAATTGTACTGATTTAATTGAGGTTTATTTCTGATTAGTTCTCTGATACTTTAGGAAAAGCAACTCTGAAAAGGTAGCTAAAAATAATTCATATTAAGTCCCAACCCTGCGAATATGAGAAAAAAATTAAAACATTTAAGAGGAGTTCACACATAGCTCAAAACACAGAATAAGTTTGTGGGTAATTTTACAAAATAAAGTAGTAGATTACAGCATAATTGTATCATCAGAAAGTGTTTATGGCCTAAAATGTGACTCTCCCTTAAGAAGATTTATCTTCATGAAATCTAAGGCAGCTGTGAGATAGAGGAGAAGGGTCTAATCCTACTCTGACACTATCACAAGTCATGGTCCCCTGACAACCTGGGACACAGGCCTGGAGGTTTTTCCATGAATCATGAGCCTGTTGCTTATTGTCTCTGAATGTGTACAAAACAATAATATTTGCCACATCTGTGAACTTCTGTGTTTTCTACAAATGAAACTACAGCCAATCTTGCTGTTTGATTACCCTAAAGCTCTTACATCGTAAAATAATGACATAACTGAAGTCTTTCATTTATTACATGAATAATTATCTATATGTTCCATAATATCAGCAGTTTTCTTCAGTCTGAAAACTAAGAACTAGTCTTCCCTTTGATAAGTGTCTTACAGGATTTAGAGTTGGTTACAGCATTTTCTTCATTAATGGACAAAGTAAATAACATTCATGGCTAAATGCAGATGTCAGCAGGCTGAGCAGATCTGTGCATCTCTGGCTGAAATCATCCCAGAAATTTCCCCACCCTGATTTAGCTGTTTCCTTCCCCATGATGTCCCATGCTGTGGCTCCAGCTCACAAGCAGGTTGTCACTTTAATACTCTTCGCTGAAACTGGATGATAATTATGATTTGGCAGCTGGTTTGAAGAAGAGCAGAAACAAAGCCTTCTGGAACTTTTATGTAACAGCCAGTGTTGGCATTTCCATGAATTGCAAGATGATTATGTGAGCAAGCACAGCTCCCTCATTCTCAGGCATGTAAGAGAGCAGGTCGACAGATTTAAGATATCTAAGCAAAAGAGGAATTCTAGCAATCAGATTCACTGAAGCCTTGGCAGAATCGTAATGAATATAAATCCTAATTCTATCCCCACTGCCTTTGATGTTAAATCTGGGCTTATATTATAGCTGCTGCTAATTGCAGCACTGAAATATTTTGCATAATGATGAGACTCTGGTTCCTTTTACCTTAATTATTTCCCTGCTGAAGAAAAAACCTGGGGCAACCCAGATCTGCAGCAATATCCAGATGTAATACATACCTTAGCTCTTCACACTGCTGATCACTGAACTATCCTGTCACTAGCTCTCAAGCAGATGGCACACACAGTACCAGAAGTGACAGACCTGACACTGCCTTCCTTGCACCTCTGAGACTCTCATGTGGAATGCAAGAAATGCAAGGCTGCACAGTGGCCTATCCTGTATTTCGGAGATGCTGAACAACTGCACATCACTGATTTGTGCTGCCACAGGGGGATGAAGCACTCCCAAGAATCAGGAAATCCTTATGTGTTCATCAACTTCACCTATGTTTGTAAGAAAATCTGTTCTTCTTAAATAGTGACTTCTTAAATAATGGCAAGAAGATGTGTTTTAAATCTCACTAAAATCATCCAGCCACTTCATTCAAAGGAATTATAATAAAATTCCAAGAAGACCCCAATTAAAAGAAAAGCCCATAGGCTTCAGCAAAAATACTACCTACTCTCTATTAAGGTTTCTGTTTGCATTAGGATTCACATTTTAGATCCACATTTTAACCAGATTAGAAAAGAGTATTTTTTAACTAAAGGAGACAAATTTAAAAAATGTGATTTTTTTCTAGCAAGGATAATTTTAATTAAGTCAGTGGCAGCTTTCAGATTTTAGGGAGTATCATGGAATGTTCTTTGAACTTGATAACGCCATCATGCTAGAGAAAAGCTTCAATTGCAGGATGTCTATGTGAATGCCAACTGAAGTACCAAAGAGACACATGGTTGGTATCCAATGTTATCATAATTAAGGTACAGAACAGGCTCTCTTGAGGTCTCTGGGGTCCAGTCACTCCCTCAGAAGGGCACATTGCTCCAAGACGAGCTTGAGTATCTTCAAGTATAGAGGTTCTATAACCTCCCTGGGCAATCTGATAAGTAAGGATTAAATCCTCTGCATCAAGCTTCTACAAATGAATGAAACAAATAAAACACTGCTGAGTACACAGTTAAAAACAAAAATTCTGTTAGAAATTGTTTATGCTACATTAAATTAGAAAGAATCTAACAACCCCTGGTATTTTGACACTGATCACCTGCTCTCAGGTTTAGAGTAAGACCATCCTACTCACTATAATACTGAGTATAAAACTGCTTCATAACTCCCAGCATAAAGGAGATGTGGTTTGTGTGTTTTACCTTTACTTAAGACAATTAAAGGGCTACCCAAATTGTGAGTGGTAGATCTGAGTTCCACTTGGCCCAAAGACCATGGGTACTCAGATACCTCAGTCTCTTGATCACCCTCTGTGAGCAGTTTAATCTCTAATCCTCCCCATACTTCTTATGAAATAAAGACACACCATGATCCCTTTAAGCAGGAACAAAACACAAAGAAATCTATTGTCCTACATGAGCTCCTAGAAAAAGGATACAGAGTGCCAGGGTCAATATCCCAAACCCACCCTAGTGCTCTAGCCACTGAATTCACCATCTCTCTTAAACCAAAATTCTGGGTTGCCCTGAAAGAGGAGTAGAACCATACATGAGATAAAACCTCCCGGTATTTAGTGGAAGCTGGATGCCCCCTAACTTCATAACCCTTTGGAAATCCCAATCCAAAAGCCATTTGTAAACTTGAGATTCAATTTCAGCTCTCCAACTGTTTGAAATCTCAGTCATCTTCTAACAAGTAGAGAGCACAGAAAGGGCAAGGGGATGTCAGAACATTCATTGCACACATAGGCTGGTACAGTTTCTTCTTTGAGTTAGCAGCCAGCCCATGTGGAAAATCTTTGATGCAGCATCATCAGAGGTGCCTGGAGCTCTTCACACAAACAGTGTGGGCAGAGGGGGCCAAGGCTGGATTAATTTCCTGGAATGGGTTACTGAAATAGATACATCTTGATTAAATCCCTGAACAGACATGTACCTAAAATTTTCATGCTCAATTTTTAATGTATTTTAAAACATTTTAATAAGAGGATACCATGGAGCATGAAATAAAGTGTTCACATTTTGTGAAACCTAATTTCTACATTAGTTTTGATTGTAAGCACAGAAAGATACCATTATATTGGTCTGGACTTTCTGGTACACTTTCTGCAGCAAAGATCTACAGAGCACATCAGCAGCTGAGATATGACTGCTCCAGAACTTTTGATTTGTTTGTCAGCATGTCCTACACTCATGAAAACAAGACAATCAGTTTTGTAGGTCAAGCTTCAGAAGAGAAAAACAGATCACCACTCCAGTTACAATAGAAGAAGAAGGTACCCTTGGACAATGTCTTTCCCTGCTGTTACAAAGGTATTATTGACCCTAAATTCAAAGGGGAACTTCTGTCCAATTAGAATATGAAAACATTTGACTCAAAGGGAATCATATCAGTTCCATCACAATGGCGTATTGATGACCTGTATTTTCTAGACACAGACTTCCTGCTTTGACTCCCAGGCTTCCGGAAAAAAAAAGATTTTGTATTTGCAATGATCTCCATAATGGACTGTAAAATTCAGCCAACATGAAAATAAGCACAGTAAACCCTGCTTTTGTTAGGCAGATGAAGTAAACCGTTCTTCTAAATCATCATGAAAGGAAAGTCCTCAGGAATTATCTCAGATTTTTCAGTTTAATCTGTTTATATTCCTGTTCTTTCAAGTGATTTGCTAGGCTAGACTTTTTTCTTTTAAATACCTGTTCCTTCTTCTCCCCCCCTCTGATGAACACTCTCCTGTTATCCTGTTCTCATCCTGGTCCTCGATTTTCCCTCACCCGTAGTCCCGCTGAGCTGTCACGGCTGGACTTGCCTGTCTTTGGTGCCACCTTCGGGCAAGTGGTGGTTTGCCACAGAAATACTCCAAAACTCTCTGCTAGAAATGCTTTGTAATCTCAGCGTGGGCTCCTCACAAGGATTATTTTTTGAATGCTCAGTAATTCCCTTACAATTACCAGATTGTCTCTGATACCAAGCCATACTCTTGATTATTTCCTAGAGACCCAAGCCAACGGCACAGCTAGATTCCCAATGGAAAAACTGAATCATTAACTTAGATTCCCACCTGCTCGGGATAAAATGTCTTCAAAAGTAACCTGTCAGTTGATCACATATTATGCAGAAAAGTCAGTTTTCACAATTTTCAATTTACCACACAGCACGGGTTTAGAATAACATGGTCAGTGCTTCTCTTAAAAATTCTTTTCTGGAAGAAATCAAGAGGAACTGAGATAGATGAGGTTTTGTCTGTATTTTCATGTACGTAATTTTTGAAAAACAGCAGCTTTATGCTATAGTGATAGAGGATAGGCTTTATTTTAAGTGTTCTCATCATTTAAATGTTATTTAAACCCAAGCAATGCTCCAGCCATGTTGACATATGTGTCAGTGTGAAATATCTCCCAATGGCTTTTCACACTACTAGCCAGCTTCAACTATTCTCAAGGCCATTAAGTTACAATAAATTTCATGCGATAACTGACCAGGGGTTCCTATTAATATCCAGTAAGAGAAAAGCTGCAGTTTGAGCTTAGCTGCTGTTTGAGACCTTACAGAAGTTTATTTTCTCAGCACAGCAGGGAAGAACCAAATTTCACTGCTCTCTTTTCCTCCTGGCCACAACTGAGTCACCCTCCTCTGTCCTGCTGAGCAACTGACAACCTTCATTCTTCAAATGGACACATTTACTAGGATGATTTTAAAATGTGCACCATGCAATTAATTACTGCTGAGCAAATGCTGTCAAGATTAGACTTTTATAGCTAACCAAAGCTTATATAACAACTTATTAAAAGTAATTTGGGCTGAAGAAGTTTCGTCTTTGAGCTTGTACTTGTATATCAGATATATCTATTACAAATGTATCAGTATTAGTATGTTTTGAAGACTACTAGGGCAACTGCAGGAGTAGTGTTTCATGGGTAATTAACATCAGGATTGGGCCCTTAAAAGTCTACTTTGAAGATGTCCATTTATTTTATTACTAAGCAATTAAAATATATATGTATTTTTTCATTTATACATTAAAAAATTCATTTCACAAAAAGAGGTGCAAACTGAAAGGATTTACTTCATATGGCACTAAAACTTACATATTGTCTGAAACACCATGCACATTCCTTTGAGATATAAATATCAATCTGATTAGCAAGCAGTCTTGTCAGCCACAGTAACTTATCCCCTGGGGTATCTGAGCCATCACGTGCCTCTAGGACTTCTTTAAAAGGTCAAGAGGACTTAACTAAGTTCTATATAAGTCCTTCTCTATGTCATTTGAAAAAGAATTAAGTCAAGAGGACTCTGCAGATCTTTTGCCTGACAATATTTTCTGTTCTTGGCCTGGGGAAAATTAAGTGGCCAGGTGAGTTCAATCTTTCCTCTGGAGCTCTAGAAGACATCATGGTAATTTACACAAAAAATGCATGGAAATAACCAAAGATGCCCAAATGCCAGGGAGGTCTATAAATACATTTGGCTTTGTCCTCAGCTTGTACACCTGAAGACTTAACTGGAAATACCAGTGACTCAGATGCACGATGTGTATCTGAACTAAAGGATGGAGCAGTTGGCTCCTGCAGGGCAGCACTCCTGCTCTGCCCTGGGCTCAGCTCGGGGCCACCTCCACAGCTGTGAGAGCAAGAGCAGTGGCAACTCTACCCAACGGCATTTTTCATTTTGCAGTATTCTTGATATGGCTCTTTCCAGTATCCTGACAGAAGCTGAAATTGCTGCTGGTCTACAGAGCTGTCAAGGTAATAGTTCTGTTTTAAATTTGGTTTTGCAGTTTATCTATCAAATTCCTTTGTCCTTGCTACCCCAAAGTCCCAATTCCAATGGAAACAGAAAATTCTCTCTTAACAAAAACAGAAAAAAAGATGCAAGGTATTGGAAGAGACACAAGTTTTAATCCTGGCCAACAAGCTACAGGTACTCACTATTATTTGTGCACTGCAGCAATTTTAAGGATGAAAAAAATCCAAAGGCTGAATCCTGCATCAGAGATCTTATTTTTTCAGGGAATAATAATAAAACTACTGCTGATTTCAATACAAGCACAATATTGACCATCAAGTTCTACAAATATCTTTCAGTGAAGTATCTATTTACAAGAGTATGTTCTTCATGCTGAAGACCACAGTGATTAATTTGTTACCTTCCAAGTTGAGAGACATCATTGATGGAAAAATCACATTTATCTGATATAAACTCAGGAAAATCAAAGACTGTTACTTGGGATTTGTAATTACCCTCACTGTACTGCAGAATAGTTTGCTGCTTTTTGATCAAAAAGCTAATTTTTTTGTTCCAGATTTTTGACTACTTTTCTTCATCTCTCTTTGTTTCCATCCGCTTATTTCAGCCGCTGATTCATTTGATTACAAAACCTTTTTTATCAAAGTGGGTCTCAACTCCAAGTCTAAAGACCAAGTTGCCAAAGTTTTTGGAATTCTTGACCAGGACAGGAGTGGCTTCATTGAGGAAGAGGAACTTAAGTAAGTAAATTTAAAAGTTACCAACAGGGTTGTGGTTTATCATCTGAAAATGCATGATAAGATCAGAAATATTCCCTTTCCTCCTGTCCCTTTTGATGGGAGACAATTTTATGTTTGTGCACCTGTGTGTGAGTGCTGATGCTGGAGGAGCTGCAAGTCAAATAACAAAGACAAGGCTGGATCACAATGGGGAAACTCTGACAGCACTGAAAATACTCATTTCATGTAGCAGTAACTGACAGACTGTGAAGATAAGAATAGCAGTTCTGCTATAGCTGCTTTTTATTATTGTCAGGTTTTTTACCAGATTGAATTCAAAGCGCCATTTTTCTCTCATCTTTCTTCCTGTCACATGAATTCTACCTTCCAGATCACATTCATCTGACTTTGAAGTTGAAAGTAAGGTTAGAGAAATTCTTGCTGCTGAGACTCTGCATCTTAGGAGAAAGTATAACAAGAGAGGGAAGATGAATCCTGCCACTACAGAGTCAGTGTTAATTTTGCCTTTTTAATTCAAGGAAACCAAGATGTCATCAAGGATTTTTATAGGCTGTGAAGCCGCATCCTCTAACTTCCTTACCCTGACTCTCAATGAAGATAGAGGAAGTTTTACTATCGAAATAGTTCTCAAGAACTGAATCATGCTTGAAATTTTGCAGCTATTACCAATCCAAACCCCGAACATTTTCAGTATTATGTGTGACTCATTTGTTTTCTGATCTTTACCAGACTTTTCCTGAAGAATTTCTCAGCCAGTGCCAGAGCTTTGACTGATGCTGAGACCAAGGCGTTCCTGGCAGCAGGGGACAGTGATGGAGATGGTAAAATTGGAGTGGATGGTAAGACTGCGCTTATTAAAATTATAATACCTGCCTTTGAGACTTCCTAAAGGCAGCTCTAGGCAGCTGCCCTGCTCCATGTACTGGATGTTATGGATCTGATGCTGAGGTGCTCAGATCTGCTGTATTACAGAGAGGATTTAACATAGGAACAGGTCACTATTCTGCCCCTGGCTAAACTGGTCAGTCCCTTTTCTCATCTATGGAGATTTTTTCAGGACTGAAACCTAAATTCAGTCTATAATTTCACTGCTTTTTGCTAATGAACTGTGATCCAATGTGACACTTAAATGCAATACTTCCTTTACCTTAAGTATCTATTGTTATGAATACACAATGGGCTGCCTTTAAGGAGTGATTATCAGAGGAAGTAGCATTGGTTTCCCATTTTAACTCTAAAAATCAGGAGAGAAATTTTTGACTGTGTGATTACAAACAGAGGTCCCATTTAATTATCCTTTTTTCTTCTTTTTCAGAGTTTCAAGCACTGGTCAAATCGTAGGCAGCAGTCAAGATAAAGACCAAGATGTACGTGCCACAAACAATCTTTCCTATTGCAAACCTACCATTTATTTACACATTTGTACCCTGAAAGGTCATGAACAATTGTTGGCAAGTGGTTTCTTATTGCTGGAAAACATCTGAAGTGGTACAAGCAATACTTAAGCCATGCTGCCAGGTGTTTTAAGCAAAAGGTCTATGCCACTGAGGGACTGAACTAGAATCTACTCCTCAAATCTGAATTTAGGGCATTAGAGGTACAAACATTAATATTAAGAGGAAAAATTGAAAGCATCTCTGTGGGCCATTGAATTTTCAATATTTGCATAGATTAAAAAAAAAACAGAATTAATGAAATATCCAGGTGTAAAATGTTTATGGTAACTGGTAGCAGTGGTAGTTAATCAAGAGGTATTTCAATATTCAATATGTTTTTCTGTCATTCTTTATGCAAGTGATTGTGTTTCAGAGACTAAGTATATTGCAGAACCTTGCACTAATTAAGTCATCAATTTAAGATCAACTGGATCCAGGAGGAATTTAGATTACTGAAATAGCAATACATTCAAAATTCCCCAAGGAATCCCTCACCTTCATGCCCACCCGATGGCACTATTGTTCCACTGCCAAGAAAGTAAAACAGTGTTCTGTGTGCTCAAATGGATTCCAGAAACTCCTCGTGTCCCACCTGCCACTTCTGCAAAAAGCACTTCAAAAAAACAAGTTCCCGGTGCTCCAGAAGAGCAAATGGGGGAATGCTGCCTAAATAATCAGCATTCTGCTGCTTATCTCAGCACTGAGAGTAACATAATGCCCACGTCTCACAGGGTTGTAAAATGCATCAATGTTTGTGAGGGAAGTATAATAAAATGAAGAGTGCTGTAAAAAAATGCTAAGAAATCAATATTTTTTTCTTTACAGACACATTGAAAGAGCAAGACAGACATAAGGAATGGGGAGAATGCAACATTCTGAGTAGTTTCTCATTAATTGAAGTTAATTTTGTGCACTAGGTTAGGGTTCTGGTTGAAAAGCGTGGGTGTGATGATGTCACCACAATTTTGCTGTAGTATAAACACACAGAGCAATCTGGGCTACAAAAATGAACTTATTGCTAACACTACCTAATGAAACACTGCAGTGTATCATGGTTTTGTCTTAGATATGTAACCATAATAAACACACAGCCAAACAGCCTTTTAAAAAATCTAGATGGCTTTAACCATCCCAAACATTATACTTCCAACACTACAGTTGCTCCTAAATACTCTTTGAAGTAAATTTGGAGCTCTTGAAAAGTCTTTTCTTGGACAATAATCTTGCAAAAACTGGTATGAGTGTCTCATACTGTATTTGTTGGAGCTATTTAAGAAGATGTTTCAATATTTGCAGATCAAAAATCTTAATTTCAAAATTGCCTGATGACGTTATTGTGGTTCTGATGCACAACATATTTATGATGAGACATTATGGAGAAGGAAGGAAATATCAATACATTGTTGGGGAAATCATCATATTACACAAAGTTAAGGCAATCTACAAGACTTCAATAAATACTCAATAATGTGTTCATGCTCTATACATTAGCCAAAACTATACTTCCATTAACTCCAATGAATGAATCAGGTCTTAATATTGTAGAATTTTCTGTAAGAGTGAAAAAAGAACTATCCATCAAGCAAATTGACATTCATTATTTCAATGTCATCTCAGGAGAGCAATTAAAAAAGGAAATTTTGCAGAATTAATAACTGCAGCCTGACTCCAGGGCTAAAAGCTCTCATTATTTTCAGAAAATGCTTTGTTTCTCAGCTGATATTATATTTTATGTTTTCATCATGCAATATGGGTTACCCAGACATTTTCAAGCATTGTACCAACATTAATGGCTAAATAAGAGAGAAAGGCACAGACAGCTCAGATAACTTCTGAGATAGCAGGCAGCTCCTTTATTTAACTACACTTACTTCCACCCTGATTAGCCTGCTAGGCCTACAAATCTAAGACAATTTCACCACTTACCATTCCATTAAGAACAGTAAAAAATTCATGACAAGCTAAGTCTGGTATCAGCTTCAGTGATCACTCCAGAAAGTTAAGAAGAGCTTGTGACTAGAGAGGTTTTTAGACCTTTCCTTCTTCCAGCATTACCAATAGGCAGATCAGAGGAGAAAATGCTGTTTTCTTTGCAGAAGACTATATTCACTCACCTTCTTTTCCTCTCTGCCTCTCACTCACATGGGCTGTCAGGTACTGTGAAATTTCTGTAACTACTTACCATGGGATTTAAGAAAGCTCTTCAAATTGTGCCTCAGCTGGAAATATTGCTGCCTGATTACAAACATACATTCTCAAACAGCTCCCTTAGAGTGAAGAACATTGTGCTGGAATCAGACATTTGGAGGTCTGAGACCCTAAATATAGGATTGCCTCTTGTCAGTAGAATTTTGTCACATGCTTGGTGCATGTGTTTTAGCAGTTTCAATCTCCTTTCTTCAGGCCATTTTTGCTAAACAAGCGACTTTTGATGATATTTACAATAAAGTTAGCTCTAATTACAGAGTAATTTTACTTCAAATCTCACTAAGGGTTACATATCCTCCTACTGCTGAAATTAACGGCCAAACTCCCACTGAAATCAATGAGGACAGGCAGTGAATACAGAGGCAGTTGCACTTCAGTGCTATTTGGTTTATTTTGCCATGGTCTTTACACCGTAGGGCACAGCAAAATCCAGCCGTGTGCAAAGTGCCTTTGGTAACAATAGTGTAGGACTGTACTTGTCGTTTACATGGCACAATAGGCAGCATCCGGGTTATTTCACAGCCTACAACATTAGTTATTCCTAAAATAGACAGAAACCCTGAACAATGTAGATTTTTAAAGATGACTCCATCTGACACTGTCTATAATGCTGACAGCAGACAGAAACATGTTAGACAATTACATTTAGGGTCAGAGACAGAAAATTGCATTACTGAGTCTCAGAAGAGCTTCCAAGCGCTTTTAAAGACAAACACATATCAAATGCTGTCAGAGATCTTCCAGGACAGCTTTTTAAGTGAAAAAATATGTTTATCAGACAAAACTCTATGAATTAGTAGCACTACTACTCAGCTATGTTAGTCTATTCTGCTGTTATTTTCAAACAGCAATCAAATTCATTTCCACAGAATGATAAGAGCATCATTGAACAGAGGAAAGTTCACATGGTATTTCCCTTAACGTGAGAGAAGTACCTGTTTTCCTTTAGCTCCAGACCCACAGTGCTGCAGAATCTATCTGGTATCTTGGGTTTTCTTGTCCAGATCTCCACTCAGTTCTCTGGGTAATATCCTCTACCTGCTGCAGGGAAAGAAAGCTTTGTCACTGGGGCCTGGCTTTCCTCCTTCATTGTAGCAAGAAAGTCAAATACTACAGCATGTGCTCAGAATTCTCTGTTAAATATAGCAAAATACTATGGGCCAAGCAACAATTGAAATTAGATGCTGCAATTATTTCTCTGTTTCTATATGATTAAAGCATTTGCCCTAAGAGACCACTTGAAGTGCAGGATATAATTCGTTTTGTTGTCAAGGTCCTTTTCAATGATTATAACTGTGAACACACTAAGATTCTCTGCTGTCACCACTGAGACATCAACACTACTATCAACCACAGAGGTTACTGAGTATCTACTTTAGCTGCTTCCAAACTCATTACAAAGGCAGAATCTGTTATCCAGGATCATGATACCACTGGCCCTGACACAACCAGGGCTGAAAGATGGAGTTGTGTGGGTTTGAGAACAGCTGCTGCAGCATCTCTTTACACTGTTGTAGTTGGTCTCAGGTTAACACCTCTCCTCTGATCTCACCTGAGACAACTGCTGATGTTTCTTTTGCATCTGCTCGAAGTCATGGCTTTGGTTGATTGCCACTGCTAATTAACTCTACTTTATGCCAAACAGAGCACAAAGGGTACAAGACTAGTCCTCAACCTGTCAATATTTACCAAAACACAGTTTTCTCTGATACTTAGAGAAGTAAATAGCCCTTGATTTGAAGACAATTGTTTCATATGTTTAGATTCCTAAAGAATCTAGAACCTTAGCAAGAACTTATCAATATGAATATTCTGTATTTCTCAGAATCACGCCTTGAAGTTTAATTCTGGAAGTCTGAAAGAAATTGCTTTAATATTATTAAATAGAGACACCTCAGGTGAAAATGACACTTGGTCTGCAAGTACGTAAATATTCAGATGATCAACCCAATAGAACTTTCAGATGTTGCTCGTAGAACAAAAAAATATCCCCAAAACAAGCAAACAAAAATTAATTTTTTTTCCTTGAATTTCAAAAGAACGAGTGCTAAACATTCCTGGAAACTGTGCAATACTAAGATTCTGTGTCAGATTTTGCACTGTTGTTAACTGCCCATTATTTAGTAGCTGTTGTTCTGGTTGAATTATCAGGGATTTTCTTTATAGTGTTACATTGTTTGCATAGCATCTTTAAAAAAAACCACTTTCTTAGATCTCAGTTTTTGAATGCATAAAGTAATTACAACTACCTAAGTTAACACATAACCAAGAAAGAAGGAAAACAGGTAGATAATTTAGATGTAAAATAGATTATCTCATTAAAATATCCCTTAATATACTAACCCCCTGATTATTGCATTCTAATTGTAGTGGAGGGAAACCTGTTCTTCAGATGAAGTGTCATTAATAAATAAATAAAACCCAGTAACCCTAGATTCCCACCTGTATCAATGTCCAGTGACATCAACTTGATTCTGAAATTCAGCACTTTTAGGCTTTTGTAAACCATCTTTCAGCCAGGATTAGCATCACTTTTGTTGTCAGTGTTGAACTTCAAATACTAAAAGATCTCTTCAAAAGCAGTTATAGCAATTATCTCACTTTTACTTGAGATCATAGTCTAATATAATACCAATTCTGGCTATCTTACAGCTGTTGAATACACATAAAACAAGCTCAGCACTCTATGCCATGGCAGAGTGTGTGAGGTAACCAGATGTCATTCTTTGAACATTTGGTGCTTTTATTTTTAAATTATGCCCAAATTAGTTCGAGATGTATTTTGAGATTGAGCATTATATGCTCACCTTGGTCTTGTCATTTTCCTCCATTTCAATTCCCTCATTCTCATTAGCTGTCAATAATTAGTGTTGTATAGCAAGTTAAACAAAGAGAGCAGTTCCATGAGTACTGTGTAGGAACCAGAAGAAACAAAGGAAGTTTCAAAGGAACACCTATTGCACTGTCACAGAGGACTGAAAAAAATATTTTTCTCCAGAAACATCTTGGCAGTAAAAAAAGAAACCTTCTGTTCAAACTCATATCAACTTGATATGATCATAAAGGAGAAACTACAACAGAGTATAAAAAAAGCACCTAAGAGAATGAAAGTTATTTCAGGATGATTCTGGAGAAAGCACAGAATGAACTTCATCCCCATGGCCACTGCCTGACAGATCATAATACTGTGGAAATCTCAGGCAGAAAGCAACATGAATATATAGCACAGAATTAATAAGATAAATGAAAAGAAAACCAAAAGATCTGTGATCATGCCTTCAGCTTGTACAAATCAGCACTATTTAAGTTATTTTAATCACAAAATACTGATTTGCAATAGCCCAGGGTTCTTAGGTTTACCAGTAAAGTTTTCTTCCAGGTCACTATAACCAGTTTTCCTGCTGGAAGCAATAGAAGGAACATTTGTTTGTTCCTGGACAGCTGGTATTAGGGACCAAAGGTAAGTCTGAATATTTGTGATTATGCCATGTTCCTTCACATACAAAATAGGTAGCAAGAAAGTTAAAAGTATCATTAAATTACATCTGCTTTTTGTGCTACTTATACCTTGTATTTCTCTATCCAAATTCAAACAGTGCTATGGAATATTTGCTATGGTTGACATTTTTCTCACTGTCATTAAACCAAGCAGGAGTAAACCCACTGTAGTCCATTAACTAACATCAAGGCTTACATCATGGCTTAGATATATTTATTACTCTACTCCACAGTATAATTTTGACCATTGCTACTATAAAAATACTTCCTCTGACACACCATGTTTTCCTCTTGTTTAAAAATAAAATAATGCTCATGGATTAAGAGAACATCAGTTTAGATAGCACAATTGACTACTACACAGTAACCAAAGTAACCAAAATATATGTAAGTCTTATTGGAATTCATCCTAGAATTTTGTCATAGAAAATTTCCCCCTTAAAGATGGAAATAGATTTTTGTCTGAGAAGAAAAGCTTCCTATCTGCTGTTACGAATTTTCTTAAGGTTTTCTGTTCTAAAATAAATACTCCCGAAATATACAATAAACTCTCATTTATTTATACCTACAACTAAAATTTCACTATTAATGAAATAGATTGTGAGAGTGTGTTATAAAATTTATATAAAACTATTTCCACACTAACGAAGTCTGATTCTTACAGCCTATAGAACTTGTTACAACTATCAAGCCTGTTTATTGATTTCATGTAATTCAAAATATTCAAAATGGTTTATTAAGTAGGCCAACAGATTATACATAATCTTTCAAGGAATACTGACAACAAGATCAGTTTATTCAGCTTTACCTAGAAAATGGTCAGGAAATACAAAACGAAATTTACTGTAGAAAGATCATCCAAATTAGAAAATGCTTTCCTCTACCCTAGCGACAAGTTATCTTTGTCAGAGTGACACATTGTCACCTCTGATCTGTCATCTCCAACCTCCTTTATACATTCCAAAGGATCAACAGACCCAGGGAAGACAAATTCATTTATTTTCATAAGGATTTGACCACTGGAGTTGTCTTCCAAAGAGTGACTTTCAGCTGCAGACGTTACCTGTTAACATACTTGGAGCTGAAAGGCTGCTTCGATGGCAGAGTTGTACTTAATTATAAGCACTAGTGGATTTATTTTTAAAAAACTGTTCTTTTTGTCCATATTATCTTAAGATATAAATAGAAAGAAAAGTTTAATTAGTTAAGGAAGAAATTTGAGCCAGGTCTCAATTCAAACATTTGATCCATGAAAGTGTAACCTAAGTAGTGGTTATTGTCACCTTTTGAATCCTTTATAAGACAGAGTGACAAGCCAGAGTCAACATTACTATTTTGCCTGGTATCTCCTCGGCTACTTTTCCTTTACCTAGCTGAGAAAATTCTAAAGGTGAGCAGGTGACTCGAGATCAATTATATAAAATTACTGTGCAGAGCTGCACCACTAGTAAGTACAATAACCATTGTTCTAAGGTTTTTATTTTAATTGCTGGAATTACTTATGGATGGACTTTACATAGATAAGTACCAGTTTTCTTTTTATTCTTCAGAGCTGTTGAGGGAGATAATAGAAGTAAATTTTCTTACCTTTCCTTTTCCAGCTGCATTTATTGTTACTTGTATTGCCAGATTCCATGCATTTAAGATGATTTTTTATATGAATGGTTTCATAGAGTTTAAAAATGTACTGTATTTATATAGATTGCAGGTAAATGATAAAATATTGCTCATCAACTCACACTATGGTTAATGTAATTCATCTCATTAACAAGCATGATCTCTGTACTGCTGTTTTTAAGGAAGTAATGTACTAAATCTTGTAATTCGTTAAGGAATGCCAGAGATATCACTTTGATCAATGAGATTGATCTACTCTTGTTGACCTTATAGTAATCTTCAAAACATAGAAAAATCCAATTTGTTGTAAGATGTGTTTGCATTTCAAAACTCTGTTTGCAATATTCTATTTTGCACAGGTTTAAAATGAGCCTTACAGACCTTCTATGCCCTTCTGACATCGCTGCTGCTCTGCGGGACTGCCAAGGTGAGAAAACAATTTAAAATCTCAAAATCTCTTATTTTGTGTAATCCGTGGTGAGTTTAACTCAATCCCAAAGGAATATTGAACAAGTGTATACTTTAAACAGATTTCTGTAATCTCTTTACTCAGCTGTCACAGGATGTTTGTTCATAACTGGTTTATATTGTCAATTTGGAGCTTATCCCCACATGATTTTGTTGGATGTTTAGGAGGGTACAGGGCAGTATTGCAAATTCATTCATTCTTTGACAGGCTACACCTACTGATCATGTTTAGAAAATTAAAATGTAGAGAAGTATCATCCTCAGACCGTTTAGGAACAGTGAACGCAGTGGTCTGGGGTTAATTTCTTTATTAATTTATTTTCAGCTCCAGATTCCTTTAGTCCCAAAAAATTCTTTCAGATCAGTGGGATGTCTAAAAAGAGTAGCAGCCAGCTCAAGGAGATCTTCCGGATTCTCGACAATGATCAAAGTGGCTTTATTGAGGAAGATGAGCTCAAGTAAGGATTTTCTTAACTACTTGGAGGATATGAAAAAAACAAGCACTTTTTCCATTCCAGAACTTTCCATAAATGTGAACACAACTTATGCTAAATGTTGATAAAACCTTCAGCAGATTGTGAAAGATATATTTAAATAGGTAGTCCTTACAGACAAAAGCAAATTAGTAATACCTGCCTTTTATGTTCAGTATAGAAAAAAAGAGCACCCTGGGGCTGGATTTTCATAGTGGACAGAATCAATTCAGTCAGGGTTGCACTTATAAAGCAGAAATACATACAAGTAAGATTTAGCTTGTCAAACAAAGCAGTGTTTTAAGAACTTGGCTATTGTGGTAAATTATTTAGGGGTAGTTATCTGTTTGATTATACAACAACCATAAAAAATACGATGGTGTGAAAATCTAAATCCAAACTGTTTCCTCCCAAGGTATTTCCTTCAGAGGTTTGAGGGTGGAGCCAGAGTGTTAACCACCTCAGAAACCAAGACCTTCTTGGCAGCTGCAGATCATGATGGGGATGGTAAAATCGGGGCTGAAGGTATTGACTACTTTACTGAGTGAGGCACCTCAGGATGCTTGTAGTGATGTGAGATTCTCTTTTATGTTGATGGTACATTAATGTACCCTCAGTGATTTTACTGAAACCCTTGAGTAGCAACCTGTTTAAGGGTGGAAATCGTCCCTGATCTTACACGTTCATCTCTGCAACTCCTTTTGCATGAGCAAATAAAAAAACCCTAAGGAACTTTCCTGTTGCCACTCACTCCCATATTTCAAGTTGTTCTGAAAAGAACTGCCCCGTTTCTCCTCCCACTTACTCTAATGTAAGGTGGCAAGTGCTAGCATCACTTGGAATACACAAATGTAAGATCAAGGACAAAAGAATCAGCTGTACACAGGAGAACAAACAGCTCATACATCAGCTTGTTCCCAGCAGCTACTGCCCCACAGAATTTCCAATGGTCACTGAAATAATTCTCAATATGCAGCATGTAGTTCTGTGTTTGTTTTGAATGATGAGGATAACAGAATGATCAGGTGTCACTACCCCAGTATGAGATCCCACAACAGGGATGGCTGCTCTTTATCTTCGGTGGCAGGTTAAGGACGAGATAGGAAGGAGCAGCTGTTTGAGGAAGCAGCACACTACACTCCCCACGTGGAAGCACTGGTGCGATTTAATGGCTGCACGGTACAGAAAACTTCTGATCTCCTAATTCCATATTTCTGTGCCCTGTTTTGAGACAAAGCACACACACAAAAGGCCTGCAGCTAATGGCAACTCACCCCATGAAAGCAGTGAGCTGCCAAAGATGAGCATGAAAGGGGCTTAGGGAATAGCATGAAGGGAATGTGCTGGTGTGCAGATTCCCCAGCTCACTGCACTAGCAGGACAGAACTCTTCTGTTTCTTTCTTTGGAAGGAATTAAATCCAGTTCCTTAGGAACTATGCCAGAATAAACACACATGATTTATGAAGCAATCTGTATATTAATACAGTCACTCAGGCTGGGACTGATCAGATACTCTAATTCATGGAAGCCAAACATTTTAAAGATCTTTAAAATAACAGTATCTTATTGCACAACTCATCACCCCAGGATCAGACCACATGGAACTGCACAGTGTTTTTAGCTTCAGACTGTGCTCTAAATCAACACTTCTCAACAACTGAAGCATTTTAAACAAACAGTGAATAAAACACATGGACTCGCTTTTCATTTTTTTACTTGAGCTCTTAACTACTTTGTACTTAAATTCATATAAGTCATTCCATTATTTTTGCCTAAGATCAGTATGATGCAGAGAGAAAGCCAAAACTACCCTGAATATTTAATTATTCCCTGTAAGTCAGCAGAACACACTGCCTTTCCATGTGTTGTTTAGAAGAGGATGTTTAAGTGTTGCCTCTCATCCAATTCCATCTTCTCTGGTCATCTATCAAATAATTTTTTTTTCTGTTCATTCCTATTCTAAATCTCTTGATAAGACACTAATCCTTTACTCCTAATCCTTTCATGTTAATATTTCTTTCATGTAAATATTTTCTTATCTTTCACAGAATTCCAGGAACTGGTGCAGGCTTAGAGGTTCAAAAGGACCAAACAAGATAGAATTGGGATGAATCTGCATGAGACACTCCCAAACCTTGAAAATCAGGAGTCCCTTATTTATCTTGACAGTGTCTGTTACTTTTCACTGCCGTAGCAACATAATGAAACACTGATTACTGATTTTTTCATTGTGTGGACTATTTATCATGTTTTAACCTCTACCTTAGCAGACACTTCCCTTAAAAATATCCAATAAAAATTAATCGTATACTGTAGCCTGTGTCTATTTTTTAACTCCTATATTGGAACATGAGAATTCTTAATCCCTTCAAGATCTTGATCTTATCAGATCTTGATATACGGAACATCTTTTGAAATGAGTGAGGGCTGTGTTTACAATAGTCCTTCTGGATTAAGCTTAATTTCTCAGAACACTCAGATCTTCATCAAAGATTAGGAGCTCAGATACAGTTGTGAGATAGGTGAGCATAAAATCTCTCACTGACTTCGAAGTGAAAAGCAGTCATGTATTTTTGCTTAAGTGGCTTCTGCATGTAGTTGTTGCAGTTTTAAACCACTCTTTTACATCAGCCAATTAATAGACGAGCAAAGCAAAAACCATATGCTTTCCTGCAGAGAGAATTCAAAGGAAAACCTATGACGACTTGAGGTTTCAGATAACTGTGAGGTTTTAAGAAGCAGAGGGGAAGCAATATATTTTCTTGGTGGCATTTTCTTATTTTCTCAATAGAGAGGACTGGAAGTGTGGAGGAAGAATTTGTACAAATGCATTTGAGAAAGCTCCAACTCTCCCTGCTGGGCTGGACTGATGTATTAAAAATGTCTCTCACAAACACATCTGTCTGTGGGAATGCTGAAGAAATGTCTTTTTATGAGGAAACATTTCATTACCTCATTAGAAAAGGAGATATTCTGATGCTCTGATGGAGTATTTATACCTTCACTTGCTTTCTAAACATTAGCAAGTTGCAGGTCACACACATGCAGCTTGCAGAGGCACCACAACATAACAGAAGCCTTGTTTGTAAGTTTGTAAGCTGGTAGACTCAGTACATTTAATTTTCCTTTCATTGTACAAAAATAATATAAACTGATAAAAAATCAACACTGGATTTTGATACTATGTCTTAACATTATGAAATGTCTTCGAGAATATAAATCTCTAGAGTATCAGTGACTTAAACAGAGCTCTTCAGATTTACACAAGCCGAGGGTCTGACCCATGAGGAACTGACCATGGCCACTCTCAGAACATAAGATGGATGTCACAGGACAGTCACAAGAAATAAAGTGTGTTCTTGGCAATGAAATCAGCCTGATGACGGAAGGGTCTTGGAGTAGTTCACATGTAAGTAACAAACAAACTGCTCTCCATTTCACTGACAATTAAGTGTCCTGACATTGACTAATCATGTTACATCAGGCAGGCAAATGCCTGTAAAATAAAGAATTTTCCAGGTGCTGTTGCACTCTGAACTCTAGCTCCTTTCAATGTCTCAGTCTTTGCACTGTGGACTTTGACAAAGAAACCCGGAGGCAAAGTACAGATTCTGTTATTCTCCACTGAGATGCAACAGGATGCTGGAGCAGGTCACCAAACAGAAAAATACACTTGCCCTACACTAAGATATTCTGAGACTTCTCAAACATCTGAAGAATTGCAGTGAAAGAATCTTTCCATGTTTTCCATCAGGAAAAAAAGTACCTTAAAAACCCAGTAGTACAGCACCTACCCAGAGGATTCAAGTAAGGGAAAATTTCTTGACTTGTAGGAAGAAACATTTAAAATCAAAACATCTTTTCACTTCCCCGGGATCCTTGAAATCGTATTTTTGAATACTCTTGTAAAACATGTGATAGTGATAACTCAAACTGAATTTACTCACTGATAAAGATACTTATCTGCCCCCTAGCCTAAAACAAAACACCACTGGTAAAGCTCCTAGAGACATGATATGTAGAATTCCCACTGCTTCAGGCAGACCCCTGTAATTGAGAAAGCTCCCAGGGTTTTATTGACTGACAAGGCAGGAAAAACTAAATATACTGACCATTTTTAACCCTCATTTAACATATGGATATGGATGCTCACTGTAAGTATGCATTTATGAATAGGATGGAAATAACAATCAGTCTACTGTGTTCACCACAAATTGACATGAAAGGCAGCAGTCAGAAATCAGCCATCACTGGCAATCATGCTTACAGATTGCAATAGAAGTTGTGACTGGTTATCAGAATTGCCAGTTGTACATTGCATACAATTATTCACTGGACACAACTACTATAAAAATACATTTTTAGAAAACATCAGAACACTTATGATTCCCTTAAATTACAGGTCTCAAGAGTGCTATTCCATGTTCACATTATGTATCCAATTTATGTTTGTGCCAGTCTACCTTGTGAACAATTAAAATTAAGATACAAAAAAACCCAGTAGCTTTATTCAACCTCTAAGCAGAAAAATGCCATGCCTTAAATGTGTCAAACTGTGACATCATTCTTAATGTAATTCTCATTTTTTGCATTGCTCAGAATGGAAATAATTAGCATATTAATATCATCCATCTTCGGAGCCGAAATTCTTTTAACTGCCTAGCCCCTTCCTCATCTTCTCTTTCCAGCTTTTCTTCAGATGCAAGCTAGTAACATTAAACAAACAAAAACATTTCAATATCTCAAGTTCCGCATGAAAGCAGTTTTTCAATTGCTACTCAGTAACTTTGTATTCTTAATCATAACCCAAGCTAATGTGAAGTTACTGCCTTCCTTTATGAAATCTCTGGTCCTGCAAAGCAAATGCATCCATTATTAAACCATTACTCACCACGACACCCCCAGTGCTGCTCACATTCCCTGACATCGCACTAAGAAGTCTGGGGGATGTGAAGACTGTCTCAGCAGGAGCCCAGCTCCAGCTGCACTGTTGTGTTTTCCCACATAGCTCCACAAGCCTGTTGCAGTGTTAACAAAGCGTACGGACCAGGGATACACAGGCATTGTGCTTTTTGCTGGATCACAGCATTATTTTGTAATTTATTTGCTAAACTAAACCCAAACTGCTGAGTCTACGCATTTGTTAACACATTTAGACTGCATACTGTCAATTGAACAGCTATTTGAGCTGTCAGCTGTATTTATTTAAAGCTGTCAGCTCGAACACCCAGAGTGATTTATAGTACACCTTTTTGTGAAGTCTGCTACTACACAGCTGATGGAAGTGCTCAAAATAGTATCCAGAAATAGGCTCAACAAACCAAAACATATATCTACACAATACTATTTCTTACTTCTATGTATTTTTAAAAACAAATCAGAAAGCACTCATAAAGTTGTTAATTGTTTGTCCCTTGATGCAAGGGTTGTCCTGCAAATTCCCAATGTACTTATGCAGCAGTTTAATTTTACATAATCATGGGCCGGGAATCACATTTCAAACTCGGGGTGATCTGATGCCACTTTGCAAATGTCAAGGTGTGGTGTTACTGTGCATACAATTAAGAAGATAGGATGAAATTGGAACCACAATCGAAGTTTCTTCATGCCCTGTTAATGCGTACATTAGAAATGTAATAATTTAATTGAATGTTATCACTTGTTCATTGTGATTCTCACAACTACTTCCACCAAAAGCAATGTCAATGCACTGAGCAGAAATATATGTTAGCAATCCCTACACATACATTAATTCCCTTCCTAGGGAAAGCGGGACATGGAAACACCTTCCTCAGCAATCCCCCTTCACAGTGAGTGCCCAGTGTCCAACTCTATGTGCATCCACAATATATCCCTTTCACCAGTGTTTGTATTCCAGCAGTAAACAGGCACCCCAAGCCACAGCCCAGGATCTCCATCTTGCTAAGTCCTGAACAAACACACATCTAAACATTTCAAGCAACACAAGCAAAAATCTACAGTCACTGATGGTTTTTAATTTCTTTGGTAAGAAATTATTTAACTTGACTATCAATACTACCAGTTTTAAGAATTTCCTTGTTTTGCTTTAAGTGAGCAGTATAAGCAAATTAACTTTCCCTCTAGCCTGATCACTACCTCACCCCTGCCTGCAGTGGAGCACAAGCAAGGAAGGGAATTTGGTTCCTTTTGTTTGATGCATTTGATCCTGACTGGATGTTCCCAGAAATGGTCTCAAGTGTGCTGCACCTTCAAATGGACAGACCGCGAAAGGGCTGTTCTGCATACACTGCTGAATTTTATCTCAGACCTGTAGGGTAGGAAACAAGAATTACTTTATACGGATATCTCATCCTGACAGGTTTGGTCTGATCCTTCCTCAGACCCTGCTCAGGGAAATCCTGGGGAGCTCAGCACAGCAGGGCCTTCCCTCATCCTGCCTTGCTGGCAAGGGGAAGGAGTCACCTTGTGCTGTGACTTCTCTGAAAACACCACAAAATGACAATGCGGATTGTCTCTGCAGCTTTGGAAACATTTCCCTACAGCTGTCTGAGACCTGGCTGGGCTGTAGGGAAATGCTCTGTGGTATGGCTCAGCCTGTCCTGTCACTCCTGCCTGTCCAGGCCACACAGGAGGACCTGCTCGCTCTTGAGTGGTTTGGGTTAAACACTGCCAGTGCGGGCAGGAAGGGTGACAGCCAAGGTGGTGGCGATCTCTGCACCCATGGAAAGGAGCCTGCACACATCCACATGAATTCACATACCCAAACTCCAAGCTGAGCCATGACACAAGGCAGGAGGGATGGGATGGAGCCAGCTCCAGTGGGATTTGCAGCCATGGCACAAAGAAGTAGGGATGATGGAGCTGACTACAGCAGCCCAGGGGGAAACAGCAGTCATCCCTCTCTGGCTTACACCTCTCACTTTTTGAGCGCAGACATTAAATATTAAATTGCTGCAGTCTTAGAGCATCTCTGTTCCACACAGCACTGCTACTGCACTGGGTTGGATTCTCAAGGAACATAGCAGCTGCTGAGGCTGAGAATGACTACATAAGTGATGCTACTGGTGGTGAAAGTAAATATAAACTGAGAGTGATGATATGAACTGAAATAACAAAAGGAAAATAATTTGAAAAACTCAAGAAATACTGTGTTTTTTCAGATTTAATTTGGCACAACTTTGAGAGTTTCCTAGTACATTCTTCTAAATGAAGAATAAGGTGGAATAAGATATTCAATTATCTTTTTTATACCTTATCCAGGTGTTTATTTAAGCAATTATGTAACCTTATTCAGATTCCGAAATTTCACACTCCTATGGAGAAGAAAATGATATATCTCACCATGTAGCTGTTTTTACTTTTAGTTTAGCTCACACTGCATTTTATTATAATGGGAATTGAAAAGTAATAGAAAAGCTTATTTTATTAGTTAAATGCCGCTATCTTAAAAGCGCCAGACAGAAAATGGAAGAACAATCGGAATAGACATAACATATCTATTTATGGCGAAAGGATTACCTGCACTAAGTGATGCTGCATGCCAATTCCTTCAATTTACTCCAACTTGATTTCATCTTTCAAATCTCGGATTCTACTGCTAAAAATAAAGCGATTCTACTTTTTGCAGCTGCCAGGCAGTTCCGAACAAGCCAGAGGGGAGTGAATCGCTCATGGTTTTGCGCTTCGAACAGGGGTGCAATGGCCGGGGCACCGCGGAACCCCCGGGCCAACCGGCCGGAGCTCCCCGCCTGGAGCGGCTGCCGGGCGGGGCTGTGCGGGACCCCCGCAGGAATCGCGGCCCTGACCGGGCACGGTCCCTGGATGAGGGAATACCGGGCACGGCTCCTCCCTGAGGGAATGCCGGGCACAGGCTCTGGCTGAGGGAACGCCGGGCACAGACAAGCTCTGCCTGAGGGAACGCCGGGCACAGTCTCCGCCTGAGGGAACGACGGACATAGGCACCCCCTGAGGGAACANTCAGGATGGCGGCGGCGGCGGGGGCGGCCGGCCAGGAGAAGCAGCTCGCTCCGACCCTCCTCAGTTTCTTCATCTACAACCCCAAGCTGGGGCCCAAGGAGGGAGAGGTACCGGGGGAATGTCGCGCCCAGGGATGCGGGGAAGGCGCGGCGATCCCTCCGTGCCCAAGGCCGGACCGCAGCGTGTGCGGGCTCGGCGCTGTCCCTGCGGAGCGGCTCCGCACAAAGGCGGCCGCAGCTGCGGCTTTCCCGGCCCCTCCCTGGCATTTGGGTACCCGCGGGGCTGGGGGCGACTGCCACCCCAGTGGGATCTGTCACCGCTTCAGACCGAAAAGAAACAGTAACCGGAGTTGTTGTCAGCAGCAGGGCGTACGTCGTAGACGAAGAGCTGGACAGTCAGCAACTGTTTTACTTTATTCTTTAACTTTGTCTAAAAATAAGTTTCTCGACGTAGATACATTATGGTAAAAAAATTACTGTTTAGCTTAGTTACAGTCAAGTTACTGCTAGTGTTTATTCGCCATTGTGTCCCTCAGTAAGGAAAGTCAGGAAGCTCTAGTCACTAGCTTTAGGTAACAGCGTATTGTGTGGCTCATGCTCGGCTTTAATAGTTTTTGAGCAGAGCAATGTACTTACATACTGAGCAGTGGCAGGATGAGGAGGCTGAGCGTGCCTTCAGCTCGCTCCTGGGTGTCTCCAGGCCGGGGGAAGCTGTTGTTCCGCTCTTCAGAGGGACCCTCAGCGAGCTGGGGACTGGGCCGGCACAAACCCCCTGGAGCTCGGCAAGGCCCCGTGTGTGGGGTGGAATCGTCTGGCTCACCGTAGTGGGTCGGGGGGACTGGTTGGGAGCAGCTCTGCCAAACAGGACCAGGGAGTCTGTGAACAACAGGTCCTACGTGAATCAGCAGCGAGCGCTTGTGGCTGTGGGAGGGAGGGTGGCTCAGCAGGTCCAGCCAAGCCAATGCTTCTCCTCTGTCCAGCACATGCGAGGTTACTGGTGGATGCTGTGTTCCTCCAGGGATTCCCAGAGTAGGAAAAGTACTGGCAAACTGAAATAGCCTAGTGGAGAAGCCCTGAGTCTGTCAGGATGCAGTCTGTGGCATACCATAACTGCATTTGTGCAGCCTGGAGGAGAGACAATGTGCAAAGGGGGCAGAGGGCAGTCTCACCTGCCTGAAGGATGGTGGTAGATGATGGAGTCGGGTTCTTGAAGTGAAAGAAGGAGGATGGATGAAGGGAAATTCTAATGAGATAGGAAAAAAAAAATCTTCACAGTGAAGTGATCTAACATCAGATCAGGGCTGGAAAATTGTGGAATTCCCATGTCTGGGGGTATTAAACACATGACTGGACAAGGCCTGGAGCAATCTGAGCTGCCTTTGAAGCTTGCCATGCTTTGAGCTGGCTTTGAAGCTCGCCTTGCTTTGAACAGGCTGAGAAGTGACTGGGGCCTGTGATTTCGATAGCCTTCAATTTACAAAGTACTTTGACATATCATGGGATGATTGACTGTTTAAGCGTGCTTAATATGCCTTTTATCCATTATTACAGAAGCCCTTTTTGGTACAAAATAAAATTCTGCCTAGGTTATTAAGGGATTAAAAAACAAGCAAACCATGAACTCAATATGCTTTGATTTTGTTAAAATGCATTTGCTTGGATTCTTTTTTTGAATTTTAGGAAGAAAAGAAGATTCTCTTCTATCACCCAAATGAAGTAGAAAAGAATGAAAAAATTAGAAATGTGGGACTATGTGAAGCTATAGTGCAGTTCACGAGGTAGGAAGTCTTGATTGCATGGGTGATTGTTTTGGCATAAGCACTGTATTTTAAATATCTCAGTTATGTGTCTTCATGTTGTGAGTGTATATAAATATCTATATCTGCATATATGTTTTCTTTCCAGGACCTTTAGCCCAACAAAACCTGCAAAATCCCTACATACACAGAAGAATAGACAGTTTTTCCATGAACCTGAAGAAAACTTCTGGATGGTTATGGTACTTATGCACGTGATATGCATATTCCTAAAACACTGTCCTGCAATGTTCTCAATGCATTCTGCATTGTCTAATACCAGCCTGTTCCACTTCCTAGGTTGTACGGAATCCCATAATAGAAAAACACAAAGATGGAAAGCCAGTCTATGAATATCAGGAAGAAGAATTGCTGGTAATAATGAACTGAACTTTTTTTTTTTTTTAATTTATGTTGTATTTTTAAGAGTACTTCCAGAAATATCTTAGTTTAATTCTTCTTGAACTGCTGTCAAATTGATTTTATATATATCTATACCTATCTCCATAAATGGAAAAAGGGCAAAGTACTTTTCAGTAACGTTTAAAGAAGAGCACAAGATAGAGAATTATCCAGAGAACAGTTCCAGATCATTCAATAAACACTGGTGAAATATACAGCTGTGAGACTTTTAGCTTGGAGTGGGTAAATATTTATTAGGATCTGTTTGTTTAATTAAGTTCTTAAATCTGTGTATTTTTATTAGGTGTCAGCATACATGTTACTACTTAATCTTAAGACTGCTAGTAATATTTATTAATAATCTAAAAAAGCAGAAAAGCTCATAACTATGATGGGATTTCTTGTCCAAGCTGCAGAATCATTTAGGTCTGTTTAATTGTATATTGGAAGGGTATTTGGCAGGGTGGAAGAGTAATTAAAAAGTTGGTTGGTTATCCTGCCCCTGTTCATTACAGTGTGCATTACTTTTGTTCTTCTCTGTGTCCTAAGAAAAGGATTGGAGTCATAGGGACTATTTTGCTAGATAATATAGTCCCTTTTAAATCTGGGTTAAGATCTCAGCCCCATAAAACCTGCTGTAGTGTCCCACATTCTTCAGCCTTTGATTTGGATGATGAGAGAGCAGTCAGAAATAGATTCATTTTCACTGACCACTGGCCTCAGGAAAGGGCACTGTTTGTAACTGGAATCCTTGGCATGAGTTCTTATGGTGCTTTTGGTACTAAATGTGAGGGGGGGAAGGGATTCCCTTTATTGAAATTATACTTTATAAGTACAGAGACATTTCTAGATGCTGACTGAAAATGCCATTTAACTGTTCAGAGACTGATTTCTCTGATTTGTGTCTTTGCTGGCTTTTTGAAAACATACATTATGTGTAATGTAAGTAATGTTATGTGTAACATTATGTAAGTCAAAATACTTGTAATTCTGCCTCTGCTCCTACTGATATGCTGCTCTCTTTCCTGCAGGACAAGGTTTATAGTTCAGTCCTCCAGCAGTGCTACAGCATGTACAAGGTAGGGTTAACACTGGAGGCTCAAGGCCTTTTACAAAACAAGAGCATGAGATACTTCAGTGACACATAAATACTTGCCTCTGGACTGGACCCTGCAAATCTAAATTTTTTTTTCAATAAAGAAGGGATACATTTGGATTGATGTGAAATATGCTGAGGAATGGGAGCTGCATTGTAATCTATATTCATAGCCAAGTTACAAAAAATTACTGTAAATGATTATCCAACTAACTGATTTTTTTTTCCCTTAAACTGTTAGCTTTTCAATGGCACATTCCTGAAAGCCATGGAAGATGGGGGTGTGAAAGTGCTAAAGGAGAGACTAGAGAAATTCTTCCATCGGGTAAGACCTTCTTTTTCAGGCACATACAGTGTGATTCTGCGCTGGAAATAAAATGCAAAAAAAAAGAAAAAAGTAGCAGCAATGTGACTATAAAACACAGGCAATGGAAAAGATATAGAGTCAACACAAAGTATGTGGTTACTCATTTTGTCAAATACTTCCTGCTTTTTCTGACAGAGTAGGTTCTTTAAGTGGAGTTGAACCACAAGCGTGGTTATGGCTTGATGGAACAACTGACTGGTGGATCTTTTTTCTGATGGAATTGTGTTCCTTCTTTCAAAGTTCTGCTTTAAAGTTTGAATTGGTTACTGTGATAACAGTTTGTACAGACCTATTTGAGTGACTGTTGAAGATTCATTGAGGTTAGAAGGAATTTGGGGGGTCATCCAGTTCAGCCTCCTACTCAAAGCAGGGTAACACTTAATTTAAACTCTCCTGCCCAGATCTTTGGGTGGTTGACACTTGAAAACATCCAAGGTTGGAGATTCACAACCTGCGTGCATGGGCTTAAAGTCCTGCAGTACTGTGAAATAGTGAATAGATTAATGTTTTTCTTCTCCCCCCTACTCCAGCTCCCATGTGGAATTAGTAGCCAATCCTGAGAAGGCTTCAGGAAATATTGCATACATTATAAGTAGTCTTCAAAATGTCATTTCATTCATAGCTGATGTTTTAGTGAAAGGATGGAAAGCAAAACCTATTTTTCACATAAAATAACTGACTCGGTGGTATCATCTGGCAGAATTTTGAGTTCCTAGATGAGAAGTTTCATCACACTTGAAAAGTGCCTACGTGCCCCCATTTTTCTTGTTTGCAAGCAAGGAAACAGGACTGCTGTCAGCAGTTTGTGCTTAGGTGGTTTTGAGATCTTTGATAATGATGGAGGGTAGACATTGCCTAATAGTGTTTAAAATTTTGTTCTTTTAACAGATTTTTAGAATGGCACAGTGTTGTGACAGTGCAAACAAAAGTACAGGCTTTGCTTGTGGATTTGGGGAGGGTCTTGTTTGTTTTTTGTTGGACTTGTGGTGGACTCCAGAATAAACACCATTGGTACAAGGAGTACCATGATGAGCTGGTGTGTGCTACTGTCCACACTAAATTAAAGTAGACCTTTGCAAAAAAGAAAGTAATAAATTTTTATTGCTAAAACAGAGAGACTTACAAGCTGTGACAGAGATCTGTCACCCTGGTCTGTATTACTTGAGGGCACTTGGAAATGTGAAGTGACTGTAGAGGGAGCCATTGGATAAAGCATCTTCACAGACCACTTGACAGTGCATTTGAAATCTCTTGCTAGTTACAGTCCATCAATGAAGTGAATAATGGAAATTATTCATTCCATTATACACTGAAAGCATCTGTTTGTATTTCTACAGCTGAATCTGAACTTAAATATAAGCAAGATAGGCTTTGTTTGCTTATACTCTCAGAAGATCTTGGACTTTCCTTAAAAGCTGTTTTCATAATGATTAAATAAAAGGAAAATGACACCTGGAATCACATGCATGCTCTCACACATGGAATCACAGAATGGTTTTGGTTGGTACCCTTAAAGGTCATCTAGGCCAACCCCCTGCTATGAGCAGAAACATCTTCCACTAGGATCAGATTACTCAGAGCTTTGTCCAACCTGGCCATGAATGTTTCCAGAGATGGGGCATTCACCACCTCTCTGGCATGCTCTACCAGTGTGTGAGCACCCTCATCGTAAAAAGTACTTTCTCATATCTAACCTAAATTCAGCCTCTTTCAGTCTGAAACCCTTGTCCTATCACTACAAACCTTTGTAAAACATCTGTTGCCACATGAAAGAGTGTGTAAGACAGGCAGCGTTAGGAGGACATTTTTCCTTTGATTTTCAGTCCAGATTGTTAGGATTAGACTCAAATTTGTCATTTAAATCTATACCTCATCAGTTTTCTGAATTCTAAAAGCCTACTGTCATTGTTCTCTCAGTACTTGCAGACACTGCACTTACAGTCTTGTGATCTGCTGGATGTGTTTTGTGGAATCAGCTTCTTTCCACTGGATAAAATGACTTACTTGAAAATTCAGTCATTTATTAATAGGATGGAAGAAAGCCTGAACATAGTCAAGTACACTGCATTTCTCTACAATGACCAGCTTATCTGGTAGGTACTTCAGTCATTCTTTCGTGTGTCTTCAATTTCTATAAGTGTCATAATAGAGAAGCTTTTAAATTAGTGACAGAGTTGGATGAAAATGAGAAAATACAAGTCAGGCTACCATTCAGTAAGAAAAGCCTTGGTCTGAGCTAGAGGAAAATGTGTGATCTGAACTGCAGCACAAACATAATTTGTTTCTTTTTCCCCACAATGTTCTAGGAGTGGACTGGAGCAAGATGACATGAGAATTTTGTACAAATATCTCACAACATCTCTGTTTCCAAGGCACATGGAGCCTGAGGTAGTTGGGCTGGGGGTTTTGAGGGGGAAGGTGGTTGGTTGTATTTGGTTTTGTTTTCCCATTTATCTGGTACTAAAGGCTAAAGTACCAAGGAGAAATCTTTCTTCTCTCTGCCTCTGAGCTGGTTTTCCCTGTATGTTCTTTTTCCCCTCAGTTAGCGGGAAGAGATTCTCCAATACGTGCTGAAATGCCAGGCAATCTCCAACACTATGGAAGGTAGGTCTTGTTTTCCTGTCACCATCTACTGCTTCTTCCCCCCAGGGCAAAACATTTGGGAGGAGTGTGTGTATTTTGAGTACATATTCCACACACAGTTCATTCCAGAGGGTCGCACAATAGTTGGTGCAATGTAAAACTTAACCCTTGGAAAAAAGAGAAAATGCTTTGTTAACATTACTGCATATTTATTTGTCTTCCCAGTTGTTCTTAATGCACTGAATGACAAATCAGGGAATTGTTCCAGTCATTTCTTTTCAGTCAAGCACTCCAGACAAAGTTGTAGATTTAATCTAGGATTTATCTATTTGTTCTTCCTCTGTACTCATCATGTCACTGAGGAATTCTGTACTTAAGCAAGTGGGCAACATTATTTTGCATAATTGTGGGTTTGGACATCCTTAATCACAAGAACTTCTAATTGCAAGTTTGGAGAACATCTGTTAAATTCAAGAAACTGAAATACAAGAGTCCATCTGACCTGTTGAATTATTTTCTAGGTTTCTTACTGGGCCTTTAAATCTTAATGATCCAGAGACAAAATGCCGTTTCCCCAAAATATTTGTTAACACTGATGACACTTACGAAGAGCTTCACTTAATTGTTTATAAGGTATTACAGTTTCCTCTGCAATTACTCCACAGAATTAGGGATCTCTATGCAATGAAGATGACAATGAAGTGAAGTACTTAGGAATTGTATAAGGTGCATGAATAAGGCCAGATTAAAGCAAAGAGACAGAAAACTGGCATTTCTAGTAACAAGATTTAAAGCCTGAATTTTCTTTTTCTCTCTCCTGTACCCTGTCCAAAACAAATAATTGTTTTATTAAAACAAAATGCCAGCCTTCTGTTGCTTTAAGTGATTTCATCCCTGGCTTTATATGGGATTAATCAATAAAACAAAAAATACTTTGTTCTTACATTAAATGGGAGTTTCTTGCAGATATCTTTGTACAAAGTGCATTTTTACCAAGTTTTATCTTTCCCCTACAACTTAAACTGCTAACTGGGCTGAATTTTAAAATCATAGCTAACCTGTGTTGTATAGGACTGCAGAAAGGTTATCCTATTGAAGTGCTACCTCTAAAAAAAATCTCTTTTAAATCTCTTCTCACCTGTGTGTGACCTCACTGAAGCATTGTCATTTATTTGAGTTAGTTAAAGTAATCTGTTGTAAATATTATTTTTGCTTTTGTTTTGTTCCAGGCCATGAGTGCAGCTGTCTGCTTTATGATTGATGGTAAGTACCGATTAGCATCAATTATTGCCAAGACTTTTATATGTAAAATACTTCAACATGCAGCTTGTTTTACTCTTGAAAAATACTCACGTTAATTTGTTATTTGAGTCTCTTTTTCATGAGTGCTTTTATCAGTCTTTATCTTTGTTACAGTGGTACAAGGAACTCATTTTGCACAATAAAATTACTAAACACTGCTTCAGTTAGCCACATTCAAATCACCCCTGAGATTTTAATTATGGGAGAAATTTGTCCTTGGACTCTCACTGATGTTTAAAGAAAACAACTAGAGAAACTTTACCTTCAGCTGTGGGAAGAGAATCTCACATCTCCCTTTTCTCTGCCTGACACAGCTTCAATTCCACCCACACTGGAGTTTTGCAGAAAACTGGACAGCATTGTTGGGCCTCAGCTCACGGTGTTGGCATCAGACATATGTGAACAATACAACATCAACAAGAGAATATCAGGGTTTGTACCACACTTCTTTTCCTGCTGCATTCCCTCATTAGTTAGTGAAAAGTTACGTTAAATGAACTGTTTAAATAATGGTAGCATGAGCCCAAATTTTGAAAGTGTAAGTGGTGTATACTTAAAACAATGCTTGTCTACTTTTCTGCATCTTAAGTGTTTATAAAGTGCATGTTATTGCATATTTGGGTCTCCCTGAAGTAACAATAGATGGCACTAATTTAGGAACAGATGTTTATTGTCTGGCTAAAATGGGGAAGTTATTCAGATACAGCAGAAGCTTTACAGTTGATGACTTCTCCAGAGTTACTGCTTCTTGAAGTGTTGCTATAGTAGGTGAGGGAAAAAAGGTCTTTTATTTTCCTGTTTTGCAGGACTAAGGTAGTTACTTGAGGGGCAAAAAACAGTCAAAAGAAAAAGGATTCTAATGCTTTGGAAAATACACTTCACTTAGAAATACAGCTTACTTGCAATAAAATTGCATTTATTTTTTGATCTATTTATTAGTTGAGGAAGCATGAACAGTATCCCATATGGCAACATAAAAGGAATTCAACCAAAGATAGATGTGTGAGAGAACTCAGTCAGTGGTACCATCCCAAATCAGCAAAATCACACAGGATAGAATAGGATGTGCTTGAAATTGTGCCAATCTACTAAATCATTAAACTTGGGGTTTTTAAATGTCATCTGGGACTGGCTTTGGCAGCTTTAACTCTTTAAAAGTTTAATGTCATGGCGTCCTGAAAACATGATACAGTTCCTTGACACTAATGCATGTGGGTGACAGAGAGCAGGGGTATCTGGTTGTTTGCTAAGGCGAGTGGTGTCATCACAGTATCTCCTGGTTCTAAATAATGCATTGCCTCAAGTACCAATTGCTGCAGCCAGTTTTTGGTAAGTCTGAATTTGTCTTGACTCCTACAAAAAATTACAGCTCTAAGTTTTTATATTAACTTCATAAAAGAGGAAATGGAGGAAGACTGCCAAGGCAGGAGTTTGAAAATAGTCTCTTGTTTGGCCCACACAAATGATGGGGAAGAAATCTAATTGCCTGGATCAAGGAAGAGTTTGTTCTCTTGGTTGTAACAAATAACAAAGACATGAATAGAAGATGACTTACTGCTCAAATTAAAGACCCGGGATCCATTCAAATAAGCTTGGACTGGCAGAGGGGAGAGCAGCAGGAAGAAAATGGGGCCAGAAAAAAAAAACAGGTCATTAGAAAAATGCAAATTAATTACTAATGTGAAGTGGGACAAGGCCTTCAGACTCCCCTGTGTGTGTTTACTGGCAGCCTGAGTGGTAGAAGGGGAAACACTGGCTAGTTCTGCAGGCTCAGTCGTCTTTTGGTTTTTTTTAAAGTGTGTTAAAATGAATTTCAATTCCACAAGTCTCTTCAATGTGAAGTTAAGTCCAGGCTGTCTTAAGTTAACTTTGCACTGGCTCACTACCCAGTCTCTGGGAAACCTGTGCTTATAAAGCATGTTGGTATTACAAATCACATTTTTTTTTTTTTTAAAATCTTCCTAGGGCTGAGAAGGAACCTCAATTTAAGTTTATCTATTTCAATCACATGAACCTGGCAGAGAAAAGTACCATTCACATGAGGAAAACACCCAGCGTATCACTTGCATCTGTTCACCCTGACCTCATGAAGATTCTCGGTGACATCAACAGTGACTTCTCCAGGTAATGCTAAACTGTTAAATAGTCTGTAACTCCTACTGTCAAGCAGACTTTTTTATTTTTGCAAAGGAGTGGCACTTTCCAGTCTTTTAGTTGTTGGCTGGCTGTTCATGTTTGTTATTTTGTGTTGGTCTAGAAGTAGTCCATCTTAAAACTTCTAGTGTCCTTTTAAACAAAAAATTAAGAGGGTCAAGACCTCTATCAAAGAAAATCTCTCATCTACTGGAGGCTTCAGAGTAGTCATAATAAATGGGATGGGAAGCACAAAATTCTGGGGAAAGTAGTGTAAAGGACAGGTACACCTGCTTCTGCCTGTGTCATACCTGCCCCAACACAGCTGGTGGCTTCTAGGGGTGAGACCATGGATGAAATGTAAACCTTGCAGTTACTGCAGTCCTGCTGATAGAGAAGCTAAGTGGCTTCTTGTCAATGGGTATCATGCTACAAGGTGGGAGAGATCTCTGCCACAACAAACATTAAGAAAGAACATGACAATGCTGAATGATTGGGATGCCCCTAACTCTAATTAGCAACAAGCTGTTTCCCACTCTGCTTAAGGACAAGGTTTCCATTTTTCTATAAATGAAAAAAGTGTGTTTCATCATATTATGGAAGTACTGGGTTAGTGACAGCTTTATAGAATATATCCAGTTGTTGAGCACAGTTTAGGTCTAGGTTTAACAGTTCTGTGAAAGCTTAGTATCACCAACCCATCTCCAACTTTCAGTATTTGGTCACTGTAGCAAATCCTCATTCTGTGAAGTGTGTCCTTACCAGAATGGAGGAGAGGTGTTTTCTTCAGAGCACTGCAGTGTTTGACTAATGAAAAAATTACTGATTGACACACTTGGGCATGTTCTAAGCAGCCATTTATGAAGCCTTCGACCTGGACTGAATGATGGACAAGTTAGGACTGGTGTTTTCTTTGGTACTGCACAACAATTTCTGACATTGAGCTGTCCTAATGATTACAGATAAAGTTGTTGAAGATTAACTTGCTGCCACCTTCTTTACTTTTTAAAACTTCTTTCAGAGTTGATGAAGACGAGGAAATTATTGTGAAAGCAATGAGTGATTACTGGGTAGTTGGGAAAAAGTCTGACCAGAGAGAACTATATGTTATTTTGAATCAAAAAAATGTAAATCTGATTGAAGTTAATGGTAAGCATTGTTTCTTATTACCTTTAAATACAGTTACTCCTAAAATATGTTCCTAGAGAAGTAATAAAACCCATCTCATGAGAAATCTAGAGAGAGACTGATCTTTGATAGAGCAGGTGAGTTTGCATGAGGTTTTAGTCTGCCTACTACTAGCTGTGAAAGGACAGCATAAATATTCAGCAGGCATTTTTAATTATTAATCAGTCATTCTTCCTCCTTCAAATGACAGAGGAGAGCACTATGAGCTTAGTTTAGGAGTAATTTTAAAAGTATATTACAGATAGGAGATGAATATATTTATATCTGAGTTTTTATTTGTCAGTGATCCAGGGTTAGTTACTTACACATTGTGGCTGTCCTGTCGGTCCCTCATCCATTGCTGTCTTGTTTCTAATGTGGTTTTGAGAATGAGTTACTATAACTAAGAGTGAGAATTAGCATTAAGATGCAATAAGCTTTTACATTGCTATTTCTCTAAAAATCTGTTTGAATCTCGCAGCAATTCTAGGGCTCCCCCGTTTTAACAGGAGGCAATGTGCTCACTTACACAATGGGAAAGAATTAATACTTTGCCAGGACCAAAGCCTAGCAACTTACATTTTAACAAGAGGAATGAGTAACTTGGCAATCTATCTGTAACTGTCTTTCAGCATCAAACCTACCATACAGAAACAGTAAATGAATGTTTCTATGCCTGATAAACTTAGGAAGTGTAGTCTACCAAATAACACAAAGCCAAAGTTTTGCAGACTTGATTTACTGTAACAGAATATCCTAATTTTTCTCTGAAAAGGGGTTATAATATACTTCCCTTAACTATATGTTAGGCCAAGTCTGCTGCTGTTGAGGTGTTTGATGAGAGACCCATCATTTACACTTCAGCCACTTAGACACAACTCACCTTTCAGACAGTGGGAGACATCAGACTTGACTTTCTCCTACTGAAGACAGAGTAAAATTAAGTGTATTTCTACATTAGAAACTCTCTGGGCTTTTTCTGTTTGAATTTAATTATATTCTCCACGACAATCCCCAGGGTTTCTCTTGTATTTTCTCTGTAAAATACAATACTGATGTAGCTTTTTTTTTTTTTTTTTTAATAGAAGAAGTGAAGAAACTTTGTGCAACACAGTTTAATAATATTTTCTTCTTGGATTGATCTGCAAAGGGCTGATTTATTGACGATATCAATGTCAGGCACTTGTTCAACATAAGAAGTTATTAGTCATATTATTGACTGGAATAATGACAATAGTAAAGCAATACTTGCTTTGTAAGAATCAAAATTTCTACTAAAATCTGTAAACTGACCATAAAATTTTTAAATTTTAAAAATGTTTATGTGCAAACTAATTAAAAGCCAGTCTGAATTCACCTGTACCATTCCATTCTGATAGGTTATGTGAATATTTTGCTGAAAAATAAAACTAATAATTGTTACACTTTAGGAGCATCTGTGTTCATTTGCATCATGTAAATTCCTGCTAGTTTACCCAAAACCCAGTAAAAGACTGTTCCTTCTGAAACCAGCAATTCTTGTGTGTACAGTTGAACCATTCTTACAGCTTCCTACAAGAGTGGGTCTTCTGGGTTTGTTTTGGTTTGGGGTTTCTTTTTTTTCCTTATTTGAAGAGTACTTGCTTGAAGCTTCAGCAGTTGCCTGCAGAGGATTTTTTTTTTTTTTTTGTCAGCAGGTGCCTTGCTACCTGTAGGTGCTGCCTTCTCTGTCTCTTCCTTCTCAGGCTCTGTGCTGACTTCTGGGCCTCTTTTCTTTGGTGAGGGTTCTCTCTTGGGGGCCTCTTTCTTCAGCTAGAGACCTCTCCAAGAGAGGACTCTCTCCCAGGATGCATCTTTCTTTGACAAGGCTCCTCTCCTGGGCTTGACACTCCTCTCTTAACACTGCACTCTACAAGGCAAGTACCGTTTGTGCTTCAGCTGCTTCTTGCCTTTTTGCCTTCTCTTGTACTTCTTTTTCAGCAATAAGTCTGCATGAACAAAATTTGAATTTAAGGTACTGTAAGAGGAGGGAGAGATGTCTACTGGCTAAGCAACTCCAGCTCTAGTCATAGTATAAGTAGTATAAACTCCCACAGCACAGAGAAGCAGAAAGTCTCTAATTACCCCCTCAAGTCCAAATATGTCTAAACTGCCTTTACACAGAGCAGGACCCAAGTGCCAGGAAATACAAGAGCTAAGAGTTTGTAACCTGAAAGTAGCCTTTGTTACTCCAGCCAGTAACAGAAAACACATGAGTTCCATTCTATAGGTTACTAATGAAACCTGTGTGAGTTTGTTCTCCAGGTACAGTATGCTATACTACTTTCTTAAGCACACTTCTTATTTTCAATAATTTTGTTAGCAGAAGATAAGAGTACTGCCAGACAAGATTCAACACTCACCTTTTCAGCTCCTCAGCCTGGGTCTTTCTCAGCCCAGCTAATTCAGCATCCTGCTTTTTCATTTCTTTTATTTTATCCCTCAGCACTATTTCATGCTCAAAAGCAGGGAAGAACTTAGTTGTGAAAAAGGTTTCCACTTGACATACCCAGAGACTAAATGGCTCCTTTTGTTCATCTTCTTGTGCTTCATCTGCAACATGTAAATTAAACATATTTATTTAGCAGGGCACTTCTATTTCAAATGTGATTTGGACTACAGTATTTCAGCTCTGATACTCTGCAAAGGGAAAGTTTGGCTTCTGCATGGTACAGAAGAAGAAAGGTGTGAGATACTTTGAACTGAAAGGGGGTGGCCCTTTTGTGAGGCTTCAGTGACTTGGCCCTGGGAATGGCACAAAAAGACAATGAACTCCTCCCTTTAATCCTGTGGTAAGAGTCTTCTGCAGTAACCTGATGACAGTTCAGTATCTGTGACTCCTGGGCACTGGGGAAGGGAGGAACAAACATTACCACCTGAAAAGACACAGGTGTGTGCCAGTGTCCCTTGTCATGTCAGGAAACAGGCCAGGCCCAGGTGATGGAACAAACAGTTTTTCAGACGTGTAACTTTTCAGCCATCAGATTTCAGCAAAAGAGCTGATGACTGCACAAAGACTCTTGTCAACCTCTCTCCTCGGATTTAAGTTCTGTAGCAGCAGAAAACATTTAACAAACACAAAAACCAACCCAGATGAGATCTGCTAATCAGCTGGAAGGAAGATGGTACAAAAAACTATGATCCTCAATATACCAAAGTGCTCTTACTGAGATCTCTTTTGCCTGAATGTTGGCCTGTCCCAACATAAGGCATCTTATCCCAGCTAGTGGTGGCATACCACTAGTAATAATTCTTATTTTAAGTAGAAGAAGCAGGACATGGCAGTAATACATTTTATTTGTCCAAGACACTCCATGGACAGGCTTGCAGCTTGAGCTTCTCATAGAGTAAATACAAATTACAGCTTACAGATGTCCTACAAATAAAATGCAGCATTTTTAAATTGGGGAAACTATGTAAGTTGGTACTTAAATGTCTCATTTAATCACAAAGTTTTACTTTCTTTTAAAAAATATTTTATGTTTTTAAAAAAATTTCCTCCATAACTAATGCTCATTTACTGCCCTCTTGTGACAAGCTGAAATCTGCCTATACAATTAAAACTTCACAATTTAAGAGCTACAAGAGATTTATGTGCATGTGTTAAATCCTAAAAGAGCAGGACTGTTTTACCTGTCAATTCGTTTTCTGGACAGGAATCTTGTTCTTGTTTTACATCCTCGTTGGGCAATGAAACATCATCTTTGCTTTCTCCAGGAGTTACGGAAAATGAGAGAAGAGTTTCTGATATTGCAAAGAAAGAAAATTAAAATCACTCAGCCTTTAATCCCTTGCATGAAATTCCAAGTTTGATCTTCAGCACAAACAAACATAGATTGTCATCTGACTTGAAGGCCAGACTGACAGTTATAATACTTCTGAAATGATGGAAAGTTTGTTTCTAATGAAGGCACAATGCAGAGTTCAAGCTCCGGTTTGCATGCCCACGTGAGTGGGACAGAACAGGAAGAATTAAGGTTTAAAAAGCCTTTAAAGTTATTTTTATGGAAAAAGTGATAGCTTCTAATTAAAAAGCACAGAAAATTCAGAGGTTCCAACTTGCCCAGCTATCTGTGTACAGCAGGTATGGAAAGCTAAACTTTGTCATAATTGCCAAACTGAATGGAGCTGCCCTCTGTAACTGCAATACGTCACCTGTTTCCATGATCGGCTCCTGTTTAATTGTTTTGAAAGTTGCAAAAAAGTGACTCTCCTCTAGTCACTTTATAGTTTTATAGCCACTTTTTACAGTACTCACCCAGTAGAGAAGGGTGATGAGCAGGCTCTGTGTCCTCATGAGGTCTTGGTGGCTGGCAAGAAGTTTTAAATTCAGTTACTAAATGTCTGGGCTTGTGTTCAAATCACAAAGTGAAATCCCAAGTTCCCTTTGAGTCATGCAAATTCCCATATCCAAAGCATTCTGCCAACCAAATGCATCCTACAATCATGCCTATCTCAAAATATTTAAATTGCAGGAGTGTTTCATCTTTTCAAATATTACCAGGTAACACTTTGCCTTCAATACCAGCCAGCCAAGTAGGATTATCCTATTTCAGAGCTACAGCACTACAGAAAAATGAAAGCTCCTGTTCTTTGACCTTTTCCTCTGTTCTTACATGTTGCTCTACATAATTGTTCATCTGTTGTTCATCTGCTCCTGAGTGTACAGCTCAGCTGCCTCTGAAGTATCATAATTTATGTCTGTACCAATTATACTTCTGCTGTAGGTGCACTAATGAAATGTAACACCAAAAAAATTTTACCCTCAGTATCTTTAAATTAAGATTTTCTTTTTCTTTTTTTTTACTATTTTAACTGGACCACTGTGCAACTGTGTCACTGTTAGCAGTGATGCAAGGGAGTGGGTGCATAGGGTAGGAACAACTGGCCAAAAAATGGGAAGTGGTGGTGTACAGTGGCACTATTGGCTCACAGAGGCTGTGAAATTATGTTTGTGAATACTTTTTGTATTAATAAAAATACTTTCATCTTGTGCATAATTCCAAATAGTAACAATTCTAATTCATGTCTTCAACTATTTTGTATATACAAATTACACCAGTTTCACAGGCAGCATCTCACAACCTACAGAATCCTTATTCAGAAGTTTAGCAAAAAGAAAGAGAGGACAGCTCAACTGCTGGCAGACAGCAAGGCTTGCTACATACAACAGCTGCAATGCCATTTTTACAGGACAATTTTAGACATTCAGCTTAATGCAGAAGAGACATATCTTTCACCAGCCAACCAGTCTGTCAGCTCCCCTTCAGAAGTACTATATGTGTTTTTACAGTTATCTAGGAAAATGTGCAAATATGTTAAAACTGTCTACACTGATGTTACAATTTAAGGTACCAACAAATAGAAAAAGCAGAAGGACCCAATCAAATATTTGTTTATGCAAAAAGAGGAAATTGATTTCCATGGTCAGGAAACAGAACATTTTCAGGGCCTGACTTTGTTCTCTAAGTGGACACATAATAACATTGAACAGGTCTGCATCATCTTTACCTGGGGCAGAGAATGTTCTGTGAAAGACACAGCTGAAGTTTCCTCAGAGAACCTGATTTCAAAGCTACTTCTTTTCTGATTATCTTGAGCTTCTTTCTTCAGGATCATATCCTTGGTAACATATACCAGTGCACATTCAAGAAGAGCTTCAAAAAATTCCAAAAAAACCATCTAGAGTAAAACAAATGTAGTGGTAAATTAGTCTATTTTTACAGAATCTCTTCATTAACAGGCCTATGTACCTGAGCAAGCAAAGAACTCAGAAGGGGTAGTGAAGTTCCCCTGGCCTCATTTATCTAGTCAAACATCCCTTCTTCTGAAGAAAAACTGAAAACAGCCAAAGCTCAAAAAATTCAGGAGAGGATATTATGTGTTACACTTTATACAAGTCATATTGAGCTAAAACACTGCACTGATTTTTGTTTCATCTGGAGCTATGAGAAATTTCTCTAACAAGTAACTCACAACTACAGCTATCACCTCAAATATCATATTTTAATTGCATGGGGTGCTGCTAGAAACTCCAAGATTGGGTTTATAATGGATTCCCTAGTAAGACTTCCACTGTGTATCATATCCTGTTTAAAACAAATTCAGTCATGTCATTTACAAGACACTGCTGCTAAGAGTTAATTCTTTAAGGGTGAAAATCCTCTATACTAGGCCAGTTCTCAGGTAGCACAAGGGTCTTCTACAGTCACTACTCGACCTCACTGAGGTGGCAGTACTTCACATGTCACTTACCAGGTTTCTTGGATCACCAGATTTTCAGGATCAGTGGGTTCACATCTTAATTACTGATCCACCTTAACAGCCTGAGCAGCTGGAAGTGCAGTGATTAATCTCTCTGTAATCACTGCATATCCATATTGTCAGGCAGCTCCCAGGGACAGAACTATCACTAGCAGGACTCCACTGGAAATGGGATTTCCCTGCATGGATTACAGCACTCCTAAGAATCTTTCTGAATGGTCAAGTATGCTGAGACTGTGCTAAGATCAGGTAATTAAGAAAAACACAGAAGTACATGAGCTAAACTAAAAGATATAAGTAGAACAAAGGAAGACAAGAATAGAGGCTCAAGTTTGGACTCTTTTTTTTTTTAATAAATTAACTCCTTTTCCTCCTGTTCCAGCAGGTAGGACAGCATTTGCAGCAGTTTTTCAAAACAATTTTAACTGTCCTGTAGTAATGGACTATGGGTTTTTTCCATACTCACCTCCAGCTCCAAGTTGACACCACGGATGCCAGGTAGAGAGGCCCCAGTTTTGACAAATATTCCCAGAACTCGTGGAGCAGTTAATTGTTCGCTGAGAAGTTTAAAATCCTGGGTAAGAATAAATGTTACATGTTAACTGCACTTAAGGCATTCCCCACGTGGACCTAATCTACCTCCCTTTCAAGACTTTGCCAAAATTTCTAGTGGTTTCAAATGATACTTCCACATATGTAATTAACAGCCAAGTGAAATTCTAGTCCTATTGAAGCGAATGGGAATTTTCCCTAGACTGCAAAAGCAGTGTTACAAAAGAACTTGTGAAAGCTCAGAAACAAAAATACAAAAAATTACAATTTTGCCATCTGATCTTTTCTTCATGAAAAATTTGCTCAGATTTATAAAGTGAAGCATCCCAAACCCCAGGCATATCAGTGAAAATTATCCTCTGCCTTCATAGTAATCTTGATCTATCCCCAAATTACTGAATTTTAGTAAAGAATCTCATGCTCTTCTTGTAGTAAATACATTACTGAAATGGTTTATGGTGTTATTTCAATAGCTGTCAGTCTTTGAGTTCTAACAATAGGCTATGTTCATATATACATTTTATAGATAGGGCAGGGGGAGATACAGTGGGGACCAACAAAAATATTTATATTCCCTTGAACACATTTGTCTAGGATTTGATAAAAAGTAAATAATTTGAATTCAAATCCTGAAAAAGTGCATAAATAACAGTAGGTAACAGTAGAACAACTGTTCCTTTACTGCTCCTTGGACAGTTTGCACAAATAACCTCACTCCTACCTTTTCAACTGTGCCGAAGCCACAGGGACTATTTTAAAAGGCTCATATAAACTGAACAAAGAAAGCACATCTAATCACACAAAACAAAACAAAATTAGATTATTACATCCAACATCCAGAGGAATTGCCTCAGCTTCATTGTGGGTTCAAATGGAGGGCTGGGACATGGTCTACAAAAATCTCCGTATATTTCCCAGCATTTTTCAATGTAGCTCCTGGCAAAAGATGTGAATTCTTCATCAGAATATAAGATACCTTTCAAAATGAATTGGGAAAAAATAACAGTTACAATAAAACTGCAATGCATGTGATGCTAATTGATGAATTCTGCACAGAAGAAATAGCATTGCTTACCTTGGACACAACAGGCAAAGGGCAGAACATTCCTGGACATCATTTCTAAGAAACACCTCTGCAGATGAGGAACTTTGTCTCTACAGTTGAAACAAAAATACTCTTGTCTGGGAAGATTCAAACTGATTACACTGAAATAAATTTCATGAGAAGATGAAACTTACTTGAACTCTTCATGATAGATATGAAATGCCAGGTGAACAAGGTTGGATACAAATGTTCTGAACAGTAATATCTCCAGTGGACGATGTATATCCTTAAGTGGTTTATCACCTAAAAAATTTTTAAAAACCCAAATTTCTACTCTTCTCATGTACATTAAAATGCTTATAGGCATATTGATTTGTCAGTTTTTCTTATCCTCTGCACCCATCACAATGTAACAACACTCCTGGAACACTCACAGACCAGACAATGCAGCACTCCCAAACAAAGGTCAACAGAGAACTGTCCACCTGTAGCTGGACCTTGAAAAATTCTCTTTCTAGAAATGCATCCACTCAGCATATATAGAAATAAAAGGGGATTCAAAGTGGGAGTTAAACCCTTCACATAAGGACACTGCAGGTCTAAAGGGAATTGATTGATTAACTAGCTCTACGGAAGAAAAAAAATACTACACATAAACCAAAGTTAAGAACACTGAAAAAATACCCAAAACCTTGATTCTCCTACTTCTCACTCAAAACTCTCTCTCTCTCTCTTAAACAGTAATGGTAATACCTTACTTCACAGGGGTGAATACATATTTTGAACAGATGGCTCCTGAGTACAATTTTTTATGTTGTACTTTAATTTCATATTTTCTCACCTAAGGACCAGAAGTGCTCAGAGGAGTGTAAATTCATCCACTGAGAACTCACAGGCACAGAGGTACTGACTCAGGACCACTTAACTCCCAGAGCTGAGCTGCCAGGAGAACTTGCTACTCCAACTCTCCACAGCTTACTATTAAAATTCCTCCATTCTAGACCCTGCTCACCAGGAATACAAACCTCTCAACAGCCGATCCATTTCAGCGAGAGTTTTGGAGAGATGAAATTCGCAGTCCTTCAGAAACCTCCAAAACTGCAGTTTAGTCAGGACGTAAGTGCCATCAGGAGAAGGACTGCAGCCTAAGCTACTGTAGAAGTAGTAGACTTCTCTCAGTTCTGAATTATGCCTCATCACAGCCAATTGTACCTAAATAAAGCAGGATATGTTTTCAGCATCATCTCAAAGCAAGAAGAGATCAGTTTGTATTGATCCTGTAACTGGGCAGATAATTATTTGACCTTGCAACTTAGAAGAGCATATCCCTGGCTAAGTGTTCACAAAAGCATTACTCAAAAGTAGTTTTAATATATGGGTTTTGGTGACTGATAAAAATAAGTCATCCCCTGTCAGTGGACAAATCTCAGAGCAGCTAAAGCTGGTTGCTCAATGCCCTTCCAGATATGTTAACCTATTTTTAATTGGCCTTTTTTAGTGGAAGCTCAGAAGAGCTTCCACTGTCTCTTCATTCTTTTTGCTTTTCTGTTGTCATGGCCTTCAGATTTTCGAATAATTGTTTAATGGAAAGAGTTACTTTAACACAAATAAATCAGAAATAAAATAGTGTGAAATACAATACAGGGGAAAACTGAAAGTATCAAACTGTAGACTCTTACTTGTTTCACTTCCTCCTCTCTGTCTTCCCTTGGCAAGAAGTCAAGCAGTAAAGATAAATCAAAATCAGTATCTGATCCCAGAACAGAGATCTCTTCCAAGTCATTAAGGGTTATGGTGTTTTCTACCAAGCAAATAAAATAAGTTAGAACAAACTAAAACAAAGCTTAATATATACACACATAGAAAAACAAAACATGTATTATTCCTTCTTATATTACTGACTTGGAACAATAGATTCCTTCACAATAAGAATTAGAGATTTCACAACCAATAGCAGAACAACTGAAGAGCAATTCTTTTCAAATCAACCCCTAACCAAAAGGAAATGCAGACATTAAAAAAACCTGTGAAACTTTCAGGTAACAGTTCCATGCATTACAAGATGTGGTGTGGATGTGTCACTCCAAGTGTCACTCACAGGAAACGCAGCATGGAAGCAAAAGCCATGACTCCCATTTTTATCCAAGTTCTTTGAAGAAATATGTCTGGTCCTTGAGTATGGACAAACAGTTTCCTATTATAGTAAAATGGAACAACAAAATGTGAACTGAGTAAAATTTGTTTTGTTAAGCTGCTCACTTAATTTCGTAGCAGAATGCCTTCTCGTGCTAGTGGCTCTCAGCTTTTTGTCTTTCACAGCAGACCCTCGACGAATAGGACATTTCACTGGAAGATCATTTACAAACTCTCCTTGAAAAGCATGACCATTCTTGAAGACAAAGATGCCCTACAGACAGATAAATCATAATATAAATAAAAAACAAAGATAAAAAAAACAAAAACACTAATTCTCTCAGTCAAATTTCCTTTTCAGAATATTGGCTAAAACACAATATATGAAATAAAATACAACAAATTCATTTTTCCTACCCTCTTTTATAATGCATTTTGTTGCTTATTAAATAGGTACATTGTTGGGATAAAGGACTGACTATATATCTGTTTGATTTTGAAAAGTATTTTTCCCCCATATAGAAAGACTTCTTTGCACTCCTTAGATTACATACGTGGCACTCCACTCAGAGTTTTTTCAAAATTCTGTTTTATCAGAGGTTTTAAGAACCTCTCTGTGCAAGGACAGCTTAAAATCTATTAGCTCGCAGTGAAAGTGTGAAATTCTGACCAACTACTGCAAAACTCAAGATGCACCTACTGCACTGAAAATCTCCACAGTGATATGTATGTCTTTGTATAGCCAAAACATATCTAACCACAGAGTCAGCCTGTGTCCTTGGAAGGACTCCTACTGCTTTCACTGGACTCTGTGGAGATTCCACCCACACTGCAAACTGAATGTAGTTTGCTGTACAAAAATCTAGAGATCCACTATACAGAGCAGAATAGTTTGCTCTGCTGTTGTCTGTAGTTATGACAATACTCACCTTGCCATGCCTCTTATTATGCTCCCATTCTCCACAGTACATTGATCCATCAGCATAAATAAACGTCCCATGTCCATGGCGCTCCCCTTTCACAAAATCACCCACGTATTCATTCCATAGAGAATACTGAGACATTACTACTCTCTTTGAAAACCATCTGTGGGTGCCAGAACCGTGCTGGAAAAAAAAAGTGTGTTTAAAAAATAGGTCCAGACTTTGGCAATTCTCTGAAATAAAAGCCCCAGGCTGATGGCTGCAGCACTTCAAAGCAGGGACAGAACCACATCTACAAAGGTACATGGGCGAAGCACCCAGAGGATGCACTGCATCAACACATACTTGAGCAAGCTCTACCACAGGACTCCTAAAGATATTCACCCTTCCTCCCTGAATCCTTCTCCTGTAGTGCTGAACAGCCAGGTGAGGAACATCACGCCACAGAGCCAGGATGGTCCACAAGCTGGACTCCTTGACAATTTTAAGTAGAGCGAAAAGAAAGAGTAACTCACGTCCTTTTTGAAACCAAATAATAAATGGAAGGAACTGAAAATGCCACAGAATTGTCTTCCATCATAAAACTTTTCCAAGAGAGAACAGTGTGGTCTAGTATTTTATAGGCGACATAGAAATAAACTGCCACATATAACTACTGCTGAAGTCATAACTCAAGCTAAGTCACAAACACTTCTTTAACTTTTTTTTTTTAATTGAAAAATGTTTCTATTTTTCATTAGGGAATGAAATTTTGATTTTATGGGACTAAATCAAAATCCTTTAACAATTTGAATATTGCTAACATAAGAATCAATTTACAATAAAGAACATGCTTCTTTTATCTCAACTGGCAAACTCAACTGGCAAAAATCGTACAAAGCTCCTTTGATATTGCACAAAACTCCCTATTTAGCTTTTCTAGAGTAGTGGACAGATGCGGAACTAAAGAAGGGTTTCTGATGAAGAAATTAATACCTGTATGCCACACTCCCACTGTCCTGCATACTCTTGATTATCTGTCAGCCATCTCATTTTTCCATATCCATGTCGTAGATTTTTCTTCCACTGACCTTCATAGGTATTTCCAGATCTGTAGCTGCAAAAAACCAACAGAAGTTAATTCATACTAAATTCTATGCTGATCTTATGAAAGGTTTATGCAAAACCTCACTGCCAATAAATTAAAAATTTATTAAGGTAAAATATAAGCATTAAATTGACTCACTATGACATGGACACAGGTTTTATTGTAGCGACTGTTTACCTCCTATTTTTAAATTAGAAATCAGTAAAAATATTAACCAGCTCTTTTTCCCAAAAAGTCTTTGCCATAGCTATTAATAATATTTGTTTATATATAGTTTTATAGGTTAGTTATTTATTCATAAGGCAGCTTCATCTGCTTAAATCAATCAAGTATGTTTGTTTTTCAATACTGAATTGTGGTTTACCAAAGCTGATTTGGGATTTTTTCTTTAGCTATTCTTTTGCATGAATGGTCAGTAAAAATACTGCACATAAAAATAAACTTCTAAAGGTCTGGTTTGTTATCATAAAGCACTTTGTACATTTTTTATTCCACTACAGCAGGTACATACTACTATGAAATGACAGCATTTGTACCCACTTTAAACAATACAAGAAACTGTAACATAATACACAAAACTAAAAAATGTTGAGGGTAAGAACAAGTGTTATCATATTTACCGTCTTAATCCCCATCCTTCTCTGACATTATTTACCCAATCACCGGAATACCAGGAAGTCTGTTCCCAATCATAATAAACAAAACCCTGAAACAAAGAGCACCATCAGTTTAAATACCTAAATATTCATCTACATTAATAAAACACCACGTACAAATGATATGACACTTGTAATCACATTCTAATACTTACGGTCACTTTGATTCACTGTACTGAAAGCAATGAAAGGGATACAGTTAAATAAAAAAAGCAACCTCTTTTGATTAATATTAGGTAAGACCTCAGAAAACACCAAGTGTTCAAAAGAAAAATCCTATCACATTACATCAAAGTCTACCATGTCTTTCAAACCCCTTGGAAATACTTTAAGAGAGCTAACCTTGGCATCATAATTACAGTACTCAGCATGAGGTAGATTGGTTTTCTGACCCATTTAGACTTTTACTTCCAACAGTAGGTCTACAGCATTAGCTGTATTCACAACCTCATAAAAAACCCCTAGGAAAAACAAATCTCTACACGGCATAAGACCATGCAACAGAACAAAATACTTTTGTAAAACCTTTGCACAGTAACACTTGCTGTTCCTGAAGATATCACCCAAGCCCATGCTCTCATTTAGTTCTTACTGACCTTTCCATGTCTTTTGCCATTGCACCAATAACCAGTGTAAGAAATTGGATGAGTACCGCTCCTGAAAACTCCATATCCATGCCTAAGTCCATCTTGGATTGATCCTTCATAAACACTGCCATCAGTCCAAGTATAACGGCCCTTATGCATTGGCACATTCTTAGTAAATGTTCCCTGAAAGATTAAATTACAACATTAAAATCTAAGACTCTGTTTCCCAACCTTCTGGGACAAGTCAGGCTTGTAATTGAAATCACTGCCACAGCTCTGCAGCTGCCACCTGTATTGTACCAATTACTGCAACTTTTCTGCTTTCCTTCAATTTGCTCATCTAACTGGGTGCAAATGTGTTCAGTTATAACTTAAACTGTACTTTACCTCATATTTTACTCCATCAGCCCATGTGTAAGTCCCTTCTCCATTCATACGCCCTTCAGAAAACAGGCCCTTCAAAATGAAGAGAATAGCATCACTTGCAGATTTATTCTTACCCCAGCTAAAGCCTACAGTGACTGTAAGATTTTAAAAGAATGACAAGTTAATTCCCCTCCAATTACTAGTTTCAAATCAAGAGTTTTAATGCCAGAAACTAACAGAGCTTTCAATGTTTCTCAGTACTTGAGAGAGAACTTAGTCCACTACTTTTTAAAAAATTTATACACTCACCTTGTACGTATTTCCTCCCTCAAAACATATAAATCCTTCGCCCTCAAAGAATTCATCAACTTGTTCACCTTCATAGCTACAAAGAAAACAAACAAAGAGAAAGATTTCAAGTCCCTCCCAATAGATCTATATCAAATAAATGACCATATATTCACACAAACTATCACATAAATTATCATAAACGCCCTTTGATTCACCACGGTCTACACACAGGTCAGCCACTGCATCTCGTGTAGAATAATGTGCAAGAAAATTCCCAATTTTTTGAACCTTCCTTGTAATATTCCACATAATTTTTGAGTTGCCTCAGACCCATGTTTCTTTCAATCAAGAAAAAACCCCACATTGGTAGCATTTTCTACCTTACAGTCAGGCAGGCTGGTATATGAAACACTACATATAAACATTACATTTAAATACAAAAGGATTTTGTTAATGTTGCCATTCACCGGCTTCCTCAGTTTAGGATATTCTGAAGAGATATGAGCAGCCTTAAGCATTAAAAGGCAGCAACAACTAAAGATTACATGACATATTTTCTTCACCAGTTGCCTGTAAACTTTAACAGAACTTCACTGAAGGTGAATAAGCTAAAAGAATGAGAGTTTTGGCAGGCAGAGCACCAGCAGCACTCTAGGATGCAAGAAGGCAGAATTCCATTCGTACATTTCCTAAGGTGCCACTGCTATTAGGTCTGAATAACCTGATTCTCTGCTTCAAATCAAGAGCCAAATCTCTGTTGTTAAGACACTGGCTTTAGCAGACATACTTCAATGACAGTTCTTGACTTCACTGCTGTACTTGTAACAGGTATACCTTTTTATAATCACTTGAGCAAGAACAGGCTCCTCGTGGATCAGGGGAACAGGCTGGACTGGTGGTTCCTCTACCCTTGGCTCTTTATCTTGTACCTCTGGAATTGCCTGAGTTTCTTCACTCACTGACTCATTCTGCAAATCTGGCAGTGTTGTTAAGCTACTCTCAACTGTAGTACCTAGAGATCCTTCCGACTTCTCACTAGCTGCCTTCTTAACATCTTTCTTGGCATCTTTCTTCTTGACATCTTTCTTCTTGCCTTTTACCATAGCTGCTGAATTTTCTCAATGTGCACTTTCCTCCTGAAAAATGAAAATTTATTTCTGTCTTATGTACGTATTTTTACCCTATAAACTAGTTAAAAAACCCAAAACATGGGACAACTACCAAAAAAAAACAAAACCCGAAACCAACAGTATTTCTGTGATTATTACACAGGCATGTATTAAAGTAATCTCTGTAACACCAATTCCTCAAGCCAGTGGTGTCAGCTTGTGGCAGGCAGGCCACAAGGTTAACAGGGAGCAATGTCTGTGAATTATCTCCACGTCTTCCATCAAAACCACTGTGATGGAAGTGTTGTCAGTAGACTTACTTTTGCTGCTCAGAGATCTCTATCTTCACCCGATTTTTAGCTGTCTATTAGATTTAATTACGTGGAAAAATTGAAAGCCATTTCTCAAAGATACGTGTTTGGAAAATTCCGGGAAGTTACACCTGCACTACTATTATTGATTTAACTTGCTTTTCAAGTTATGAGTTGCAGACTGAACCACAGCACAGCGCAACCAACAAATCTTGTTATTTTGCCAGTTGAGAGATACCTGAAGGTTCCGGGACTGCCTGCATAGATGCAATCCTATCACGGCAGGGTATGACCATTTGGTAGTGCAAGAACCCAACCCGCGAGTGCCGCAGCGGTGAGGGCTGGCAAGGACAGCCTCAATCAACTGCCACCGGCAGCCGGGCGGGGGACGACGGGGGAAGGCCGGTGGTGAACCCTTCCCGAGGAACGGCGGGGCTGGACCAGTGCCGAGGCCCGGCTGAGGGGCGGCGGGGCCGAGCCCTTAGCGAACCCCTCCTGAGGGGCGGCGGGGCCGAGCCCTTACCGAGCCCCGACTGAGGGACAGCGGTACCGGACCGGGGCCGAGCCCTTACCGAGCCCCGGCTGAGGGGCGATAGGGCCGGGCCGGGGCCGAGCCCCGGCTGAGAGGCGGCGGGGCCGAGTCCTAACCGAGCCTTTACCGAAGGGCGGCGGGGCCGGACCGGGGCCTCGCCCTTGCTGAGGGACGGCCGGGCCGGTGCCGAGCCCTAACCGAGCCCCGACTGAGGGACAGAGAGCCCGAGCCTTTAGCGAGCCCTCACTGAAGGGCGGCGGGGCCCAGCCCTTACCGAGGGGCGGCGGGGCCGGGCCGAGCCCCTGTTCCCCGCGCAGGCGCAGTGCGGCGGCGCTGCCGTAGCCATAACGACGCTGCCGCGGTGCCCGGGCCCGGCCGCGCTGCTGGGCACGCCCGCAGAGCCGGGGTGCGAAATCGCGGCTCCACACGAACACAGACAATGTGTTGAAGGTTCTTGGCCGCAGCCGTGCCGGGTACCATGGGCACACTCTGCCACGCTGCTCGGAGGAGCGGCGCGGGCGGCTTTGAGCACTGGAGGAACAGCAGCATCACGGCCACAGCTCCATCAGCGGCAAATGGGAGTGTGAACGGAACATAACCCATAAACAGATTTCTTGGGTCAAATCTTGGTCCTACAGAACTGGAAGGGCGTAGCTACCTGTTTTAATGGTTTCTGATTCAAAAAAGACCATTTTCTACCTGTTTTGATTGTACTGAAATAGAATTCGGGCTGACCTGACTGGCAGAGCCTGGTGAGACAGCTTTTTTTTCCCATTCACTATCAGAAAAAGAATCTCTGTTCTTGAAAAACAAGTTGGGAATGTGGAAGGGAACAATGCTAATTTAAAGCAATGATGCCAGACTAATTATTCTATTCAAGCCTTAAACACAGATAACAGGAAATGAACCATTAAATGTAATATTAAAGCTCTAAGTCATCATCTAATGAAACCCAGCTTTGGTATAAGAAAAAATCTATTTTAACTCGTTTATCATTTTCATTTTCTTTAAAATTATCATATCCATGATGTATAAACATAGAAAATTAGTATTTGTTTTATGGCATTGCTAGTGACTTAATTCACATTCCATTTCATTTTAAGCAGCAGTGTATTTGCTATAATTGAGGTTCACCTACTCCTGATCTTTATATATAAACATATTTATTTTATAAAAGTTTTGATTGCTGCTCAGAGAAGTACAACACACAGTAAATTACAATAAGAGAGAAGTTATTACATGAATTCCAGGATGTTGGTATTGATGACTCAACAGGAATAACAAGGAAACCCTGCTGAATGCCTTCAAGTGCTCTTGTTTCCAGCTTTGAAGACTGCCTAAAATTTTTTTACTCGAAATAAGAGTCACAATAAAAGCTCAAAATATTGCCAATAATTAAAATTTAAAATGTTAATAAACAGACACTGACTTATTCTGATGAAATCAGGTCTAAACTGACTATGTGTCTCATAGTAGGCCTTCCATGGGGGCAGTTCCAGGGATGCTCAATCTCACCCATATGGGTGATGAGTTTCCTCATTTCCTGCACATTCAGTGCAGTTCCAATCATCACCTGCAAGCAAAGGAAAAAAAATAGTTATTTCCTTTTTCCATTTGCCAGCTGACAGAGATCAGAGCAGTACTTCAGCTACTACAGTAAATAAATTCTGTGCAAGGCATTGAAAGTAAAAAACACCTCCCAGACAATCAGAAGACAAAATCCAGCTAACATGGTGTTCATGAGCGCATTAGTTTGGAACAAAATAAAAAAGTAGCAGAAATATTTCCCAAGTTACACTAGATAAAAACATGAGGAACAGAAGGAAGGATATTAGCTGTTGACACTCAGCAGTAAATAAACTTGCCCTGCAATACACATACAGATATGGCCACCTGTACTGCATGAGGAAACATGGTTTTATTTATTTGAACACAAACATCAAGTGCAGCACTTACAGACTTCCTGCAAGCTTGAGAAGCAAACATCTGTCTGACCCTCGAGGGTCTGCACATCACTCCAGGGCAGTCACTCAACATGAAGATCAGCTCATCTATGTCTTGTGGACCAAAAGTCCAGTTCTTGCTTGTTGGCAATGATAGCAATTTAACTCTTTGAGTTACGGGAGCTGGAAGGTTTGCAACGATAATAAAGAAACAGAGAAATATAGGAAATTACTTGAGAGAAAAACTGAGAAACTACTTCCAAAAGTTAATATGATGTGCTGTGTGTAAACACTAATGTTTAAATTCAATCTTTTGATTAAATTAACTAACCAAAGTTAATTAACTAACCAAATTAATGTAATTAACTAACCAAAGTGGTAACTATGGCAGATGTCCTTTTAACATCAACCAAAAAGTTGTTTGCAAACTTAAAAGCAGGAAGATCTTCTTTCTAACAAACCCATCAATTCCAAAGAACAAAGGGTTTATGAAACCTTTTTGAGTTTATGTGACTACAAAATCACTCAGGATTAATGATGTTAAGAGATTGATAATTAATAGCATTTTAGACCAAAGAAACCCTGGGATATTTTGGAATGAAGACTATGGAAAAAATGTGTAGTGACTTCCCAAATAGCAAAGTGGTACCACACTGCATTTTCATTATCCTCACTATGTAAGAGAAACAATAAGGAGCTTGCAGGTTACAGAATTTGTTCAAAAGAACAAAGCAAGTCATTACTAAAGCCATAAGGAAAACCAAAGAAAATCAGCACTAATAAAACAACAGGATTTTAATGTAAAATATCCAGAAAATGCACATCCAGTCACGTAGCCAAAGAGTAACTTCAGTCTTCAGAAACTTGTGTAAAAAGCTGGGGAGATAAATAATTTACAACATTCTGTTAAATCATGCAGACAGACTAAGTCTTAAAAAACAAACATCCTATATACAATAATGCATCTTATTTCAAAGCTTCTGATAACACCCAAGGGAATTTTTGTATAATAAAATTAGACCTTTGAACTCTTTTACTTCCAGCAATTCTGGTCCAAACTCACCGTTTTCATTTATGACAAAATCAAAGCCATTTTTTCTGAATATTTCCAGGTTTTCAATCAATACGGTTTCATTTACTGCTGTTAAATTGAGATTCTGAGGCCTGAAAGAGAGAGAAAAAGATGGTATTGCATAAATACACAGTGCAGACCACTTAAGACAGATTTCAGAAACAACCTAGAAATACTTCATACAGAGGTCTGTAGTAAAACTTTTCACTCTGCTTTGTTAAAAAAAAATCTCACTACTGAACAGTTACTTCCAAGTGTCACTCAGCAGAATGAAGTCAATTGGGCAGCCTTCCTTGTTGCAGGAACAGTCTCTAATATCCTATCAAACTGTGGGCTGCCATGAAAGCCCATTGGGAAATCTGTTTGACCACTGACTTGCTGCATAGCTACAACTGCATCCATGGAATTTATGTTTCATGTGAGTATTGACTCTTTGAAACACAGAATATAAAAACCACTTTAGTCTCAAGTGTTCTGAATGTGTGAAATGCTACATAAACATAAATCACAGATATCCTTCTGAAATGAATTCAATTTAAAACCTGTTACTGTTAAAACACTGAAAATACTTACACTATCAGCTTCTGAGGTTGGAGAACAGTGTGTTGTTGCAACATCTCAAAGTTGTATTTCTCATCAGTAGCATGTTGGTCAATTATGAAAAGATCAGAATTCAACTTTGCTATTATAAACCCTAAATTGAACTGGCCAATGATTTCCATTTTTGCAAACATTTCTTTACTGTATACAAAAAATATAAAGAGATTATAAATTACATCCTTATCAGTTATCATGTAAAATTTAAAAACTTCTGTTTCTCCCCTGCAGAACACATTTTATCTAAAAAAAAAAATTTTTAAAAAAAAATTCATTTAAGCAGGGTATAAATGTTGAAAATCTGCCCTGACTGATAAGGCCATTTCTGGCAGAACAAAATCCATCATTAAGACAGGATCCCCTCATTTGTGATAATAAAATTAGAAGTAGACAACATGGCAATAGCCCAAGTAAGTAACACTGAAGATGGCATTGTGGTTTTGAAGGCAGCTGACATATTTGCCTTCTTTTCACAATTAGAAGACTTTCCTAACACATTTTTTAAATCCAAATATTAAAAAAATCAGACTTTTACTGTCCCCTGACCACCTGAACATAACTTATTTTTTCAGGTGTCTCATCAAAATTCATTCACACAAGGGAAGAATATGAGCTATGCAGTCTTTTCAGTGTGCTGTCATGAAATTTGGTGTTTCTCTGACTGAACTGCATTCACAAGGCTGATCTAAGCCGAATCAATGATGTTTGTGGCCTTTTTGGTGTCTTTTTCCACATTCTGTTTGCACTTAGTTCAAGTAGCTGTTCTGCCAGTAAACTAATTCATCAAATAGACTTTTTTGTGACATTGAACAAAAAATAAACCCAAACCTAGCAGGCACGTGTAAGCCTCTCGCCCACCCAACACAGGTCTTGTATTTTAGCTTAACTAATTTTATTAACTAATGAACAAAATATATTAAGCAAATGAAAGCAGAAATACCTGATTTCTTTTCTTAGTTCATCTTCTGCTACTTTATTCTCCCCAGGACTAATTTTTGCTTTAAATCTTCTGTAATTTTCAGTGTCTGTATTTTTCTGTTGCTGCTGTATTACCTTTTTTACCTTTTCTGCCAAAACCTTCATAGAGAATTCAAGAGGCACAATTTTCTTTTTAACTTCCACCAGTACATCAACACTAGTGTTCTCCACTTCAGCATATTTACCTGCCTTGGAATCATCTGCTTCACTTTTAAAGTTTCTGCTTTTAAAACGTTTTACTCTTGGAGAACAACTATTGGTTTCTTGAGAGAACTTGTTTTGATCAATCCAGTCATTCACTTGATCTAGCTTGGGTTCAGTGCCCAAGACCTGAACATCACTGTCCAATGACTTCTTACTGCATCCAGCAGTTTTAAGATATTCCTTCTGCATCTGCTCTTCTGTGCTACAGAATTCTTCTTCAGAATTAATTGCACTTTCACTATCGATGCAGCTTATAGCTTCTGGTGTGCTACATCCAGCATCTGACTCAGAAATGCTACAGGATCCGGAATCTGCAGTATCTTCTAATTTTCTCAAGTGTCTCCTTGGTATTGACACCTTTGAGTCAAACTTATGACAACTCTCAGCCTCCTTAGGCAAGACAGCCTTTTGAATCTTTACAGTACTCCCAGTGGTATCGAGTAACCTTTGTCTAGGGGAATGGTGCTGCTGTTTTACCTTTTTAGAGCTTTGAAAATTACTTTCTGTTGCTTGATGGAGAGAGAACGACTCCCTTAATCTGGCAAGAGTCATTATTCTTTTGCCTTCACCACTTGGATTTTCAGTCTCAGAGTCAGACAGCATTTCTGCCTGAGGATTTTCTGTCTCTTCAGGAAGTGTCTTCTTCAAGTTACCTAATGAAATCAGAATACAGAGTATTTCAAGATTCTAAGTTAGCTGGAAACATGAATTAAATGATGTGCTTTAGGAAAGGGAATGAAAAGAGGCAGAAAAATAGCAAACTGCTCAAAGGAGCCCTGAAGCTTCAGACAACGAGTATGGGGCTGAAATGCATTAATATCGAACAAAGAAACAGTTACATCGTGAAGACATTTAATGGCACTACTAAGAATGAATTTGTAGTCTCTTTTTAAACCGGAACAGTAATCAGTCCAATCAGCACATTTATTCATATTACCGAAAGAGTTTAATGACAGAGCGACAACGAAAAGTGAATTGCTCTTACACTTTAATGGTCACTATAAAATTCCAGGCAAAGTGTTATGGAGCTGGCACAATAGGCACTTAGATTATATGGGACTTGCAGGTCATTAGAGGACTTCAACCTCGTCAACTGCCAGTCCAACAAGGATTTTACTGAAGGTTCATTTAAAATAACAGTGTGAATCAGGTTACAACTGATTCTACATGTCAGCAAAAAGAAAAATTAGAAGGCGCTCTGTTGAATAAAAGGAAGAGGATGAGATGATCTTAACGTGGGAAAGCAATCTTGAAAGACTACACAGTCACAAGAGAATCATCAATTTCTGTAGATAACATAAAAGAATCCAAGTTTAAAATCCAATAAACTCATACTTAATTTTCATGTTTTATTTATGACCCCTTAACCATCTTTTCTCAAAGACATTTTCATAAAAAAAACATAGATCTCTTTTAGTATCTTGGGAGAAATCTTTTGCAAGCATTGTCCATTAATTCTGTGTTAATTTTTTCTTCACAAAGTTGACTGTAAATCCTGTTGTGCTGGCATATGTGCCATTTCCATAACAATCACTTAATAACTTAGGGTCCTTCTTTATTTTTGTTGTTGTTTTTTTTTAATCATTTCTTCTTTGGGTTTTTAAAAATACATTTTTCCATCTTTAATTCTCTGCCATACATCATACTCAAAACTTCCACATTTGTTGTCCTACCTGCAATGTCCAGAAGTTTCTGATTGACATTCAGTTTGTTAACATCACTACCAAACATCTCCATCAGAGAAGTCTTTAGAATTGCTAATAAAAACTTTTCCTCCTGAAGTAAAATTTGCCTTTTGTCAGGAGTCACATTGATGTCAACACACTCTGGAAAAAAAAAAATAAAAACAAAAACTGCTTTACAAATAAAATGCAATTTTATTGCACAGAATTAGTTCTGGTTTGTTTACCATTCTGTCTGCAAATCAGATTTAACTGTCTCATCATTCCACCAAACAAAAACATGATACAAGTTTTCTTGCATTTAAGATCACTTAAGATAAGAAGTAATTTTTGAGTACAGAAAAGGTAGAAGGGAAAAATAGTGGAACCACAGCTAGACTACTTCTCCCTCACCAGCTGACATTAAAAAATCCCCAGAGTGCAGGAAGTCATACACATAAAAATGAAAATATTCTCTCAATACAAACATCACTGAAGAATAAATTATAATAGCCTTTACTGAAGTTACTAAGAATTATTCAGAACATACCAGAGTCTACCCCAATATTAAGGACAACAAATGGATACTGGTGTTTATTGTGCAAGTGATAAACTTCATTCACAATCTTGATGACCTGCAAAAAAGGTGAAAAAACAATAAACTTCAAAAATATAATCTTCTATTTTGCACCAGTATATATTAACCAGTGTACTAAAACAAGTATTGTATGACTGAGATCTTGTTCACTCAAATAGACACAACTAAGACAGAAATTTAGTTGAAACTACTGTGAAACAAACATACACATGAGCTACTAACCCTGAGGTTTTCAGAGAATAATAAGTTAGTGGGGCTAAAGATAGGAAAACAACCCCCTGACCTTTGCTGGATCACAGGGACGTTGGTTGATAAAGAAGAACTGTCTGTCTGTTGTGCTCCTTCCAACACCATGATCACAACGAGAAATGAAGCCAGTAATACTGTTGGATAAATAATGTAAGAGTAAGGTAAAATGAATGAGGAAAACATGTTTAAGGGGAAAGTATTTTATAAGGGGTTTAACAAAACACTATTAAACAGCATTGTGAATATGGTTATACACATTTCCTTTCCCAATTCCTTGTCTGACAAAGGCTACTACAAAACTGCATCTCAATATCTACTATGCTGTTCTTGGCTCTTTTTCAATACTATAAATCACAACTTTTTATTTCTGTTACTTTTTAATTTGAATTTTAGGTTATGGTAAAGTGCTACAGGCAGCAGTGGTTTGTACTTTTCTATTTACCTATAAAGATTCTGTGGCATGTCAGCAGGGTTGAGTCCATATTCTTCACAAACAGCTTCACTAGGAGGAAGCTGAACAAAAGGAATAAGGCTCTGCAACTGAAAAAAAAGAAAAAGGGAAGGAAGTGAAACATCAAACCTATATAGATTTTTCCTTTCTATTTTATCGTCATTTATTAGCCTTAAAATTTATTTGAGAAAATGGTGGATTTTGGCTGGCCAAGACAAACACTTAAAATATCCAAACCTACTAGAAGATAATAGCACTGCTCATTACAAAACAGAAAAATGCCTTTAAGAAATGCCTGTTCTCTACCTTTGGTATCAGGATGTGTGCCTTAGTTATTTCACGGACCCTTATTAAATGTACACAGACAGAACAACAAAATGATTGACAGTTTGACACACATATTACCTAAACAAGTTTTACGCTAAAATAAAAGGCAAAAAGAGTAATAGAAGTTTCTTTTGAATGGACAATAAACCTATTTAAAAAGTGCTATTGGAATCACAAACTCTCTAAGAACAGTTATGTTCACCACAAACATTTTGCCAGTCATGCTGCTACGATTTTTCGGCCATTTAAGTATTCAATATTAAAAAATATAAACTATAAAAGGCTATAAGCTAAACATTCTACTCAGATAACACTCAATTTTCAGCTATACTTGGTGCCACATGGCAACACAGTTACATCTTCCCTCTGATCTTTCAGCCACAGCATGAACAGGTTTTGAGATCTCTGTATGGGCCCTGTGGAGGGAAAAAATGTTTATCAACAGCCAGCAGCTATCAACCACTCAATGTTTTTGATGATTATAATATACAGTTGTAAGAAGGATGTTTTTGAGCTTTTTTTATCTCTGCTCCCATCTAGAGGATAACAACTATTTTTATAGCTATTCCTTAGAAAGGATCACATTCAACAGCTTTACAGGGGCTGACTGCAATCCCATTTATAGGTTATCCAGGATAAAACTTAGTTTCACAAGAAGAGCTTGCAAAAGTGGATACACCTCAGTTTTCTGTTCTCCAGTTAAGACTTTCACATCACACCACTTAAAGGATTTTTTAAAGTTGCTTGTTGTTGTGACACACAGCCCATTTGCTGGCACAATAGCTCTTAAAACTGGTTTCAGAGAGATATTGAGCCATAACCCCATCTCATAATCTCCTAAATAATTTCTATTCCATAAAGGATCCCTGAGCAGATCCAGGACTTTCAGAAGAGGCCGTGGAGGCTGCGGTGTCTCTCCTCTGTCAGCCTGTAGGGTGTGCTGCAGGCCAACACTTCATCTTACGCCGGATCACATATTAAAAATCCCTCTATACAGCTACATTCTCTCTCTTTTCAATAATAAAAGAAATACCTGTTTTTGTCCAAATACTGCTCCAATGTTCTCCTTTAAACTGGGACTTCCAGCGGTGGATATCACACAGCTTTTTTTCCCTTGGCCAACTTGATTAGTGCAGTTAATCCGCACTCCTTTGGAAACAATACAGTAGGCCTGTAACAGCTGGACCATTTTTGCATATTCCTGTTAAAGGGAAAAGAAAGTTCGTATTTATATGAAATTTCTCTTTTAAAAACAAAAATGTACAAACAAAGCATTCAACATCTGCAGGTAACAAATGGGAGACTTTTATTCTTAAAATCTTTATAAACTAAATTTAAAAAACATATATATATATATATGAAAAATAGTACTTTAAAAATAAACAGGATGTTTACAAGACTGATATTTAGCCACAACACAGAAGTCTCTGGTTTTAAAATAGAGATAAGTGATCATATACGGATTCTTTTCAAACTCTGAAAATCTCAGAATGTACCTTTAAACCCAAATATTACACAGCAGAAGACAAAAGCATGTAAAAAGACTTTCGCTATTTGATTAAGATGTAAGACTGGTATGAAATAGTCTGTAATCAATGCATTCTACAGAGAACTGAATTTCATTTGGCAGTGAATAAATTCTGAGGGACAACACTCCTTTGAATTGAGAATTTCTGACCTGACCTTTTTGATGTTCCTCTGGAATTCTTTATGCCGCACTGGTAATGTATAAAACAACTGCTGGATGCTGACAGTTGTTCCTTGCTGTCGTGGGAAAGGAGTCTTCTGAGTGATTTTGCCATTGTGATCAAACACCAAACGAGTCCCAACCTTTGCTGACTTATGACAGGTGAAAATGGTAACATCACTAATAGGAGGAAAAAGGCAACAGAATTATTCACTGAGCACCATATTGTCTATTCCTCACGACAAGCAGCATAGAAACTATAGCAATACTACTATTTTAATTAAAACAAACTCTTCCCCATAAACAACTAAGAATCTGCTTTTCAGAGTAGTGTAACATTTTCCTAGCTACACATTCTTATTTGTATCCCTTTCATTCCTCTCTTATAAAACTCAATGTTAAAGTCTAGTTTTGCTGAACATTACATCCCTCATTCTAATAGACACTAGCAGCACTGTGTAAAAAAGCTGATGTAAAATGTATAGCTGGTCTGAAAGAAATTTCAGTACAGTTATAATGAGTTACAGCCTAACAACTGGCACTTAAATATTACAGTGCTTTACATCAGAGATTGAATATTCATGCAAATACACAATCCCACCCTGTAAAGATCTGCACACTTAAGTAGCACTAAATTTTGTACATAAAATGATCAATTAGGTGCTTAGAATCATAGAATAATCTTGGTTGGAAACGACTAGGATGTCATGCAACCTACTGCTCAAAAGTGACCTAACAGTAAGGAATTGCTAGTTTGCAAACCCTCATTTTATCAATAACAGTAAACTGAAAGGGTGTAGTGTTTTTGTGCTTTCTACTACAAATAAATAAAATTAATTACCTTAAGGCACACAGTGAACTCAAAGCTTCACCTCGAAACCCAAACGTTTCAACATGTATTAGATCAGAAAAATCTTGTATCTTTGATGTGTAATGTTTCAGAGCTGGAAAAAGATATTTTGAATACGTATTTCACTTCAAAGTGACACTGGTCTATGCAAGTAGATTTTGTATGCATGTCAAGAAGCAAAAAACCTTCTGTATTATTCATTGTATTTTACATAATGATTAAAGACAAAATACTGCTTGCTTTCCCTTCTTCCTATAAACAAGATCTCTTTAAAATCTTCGGAGGCACCTGTTATTTCACGCTTACATCACAGATTCATTCAGCATTATCGGTATAAGCACTGCAAGATGCCTCAGAGCAGGACACAGTACCTGCCTCTACTGCTGCTGGACCTGTCAGAGATTTTGCCCTGCCAGAAAACAGATGCAGCCTGTGCTGTGCATGGTGGACAGAGGACAGGCATAAACCCAGTCCACCACAACAGCTGAGCTCGACTCAATCCACACCAGTGCAGCACCAGTCACCAGGTAACAGACTGACCCAGCAGCAGCACCCCTGAACTTTCACTATGCTGGAACAGCAGCAGATTGAGTTTCTGATGTACCAAAAATCTACAGTGAACACCAAAGTTCCTGAGTAATAACCTACGGGGAAAAGATTCCTACTTGTTTTATCAAAAAAAAAAAAAAAAAGCCAGTATTTCTGTTGCAGTGGCTAGTTAGATTCAATAGACAGTATTGTTTCTGCTCCCATTCTGTGCAATTCAAAACTAGCAAATGGGAAGTTTGATAGCCAGTGCAATGTCAGTACCCCTTCAGCAATTACTCAAGTTTATAATTCACCTTCCCAAAGCAGACACTTCCACACAGCTCAACTCCTTCAACAACGACCAATAATTAAACATTAATTCATCCACATGAACATTTACAAGATTCTTCTCTTCTGTGATTATTTGTATTGCTCATGCCACTTAAATAAGCAAAGAAACCAAAGACTGTTTTGAGTTACAAGAACTATAACCACAAGAGCACTACAGAAGATCAGTCTAGTGTTGCTCAAGTCTTGCAGGTAACATGTACATTACGTAAAAGCCAAGTGCCCATTAAATATGATTAAACTAAATGCCCACATCTAAATTATGAAAAAAATTTCAACTTACTCAAGCCTTCAAAGTTTTCCTCTTCCACTCCACCTCCATTATCTGAAACTTCTATCAGTTCTGCACCATGATCTTTAAGTTTTATATCTACAAAATTGAGTCATAAAGTATTTTAATTCTTTCTGTTTACACGTGGTGTTTGGTATCAATTTTGCACTTGATGTCAATTTTTCAAATAACAGCTTTCCATGTCAAAAATGAATAATAACGATAAAAACACCCAAAACCTGGTAGCTGTCAAAAGTTAGATCAATCTAATGCAAACCAGTCTGTAGTTCCAGATAATTCAGCTTCACTGAACTCCTGTCTGAACAGAAGTTTTTCCAATTATCCCAGCCACCATCCTGGAAGCTCTGGAAACCAGCCCTGCCTTCACCCTGTGCTAGCCTAAGGCCACCGGCTGGCACAGCCTGATCACCAGTGCTGCGTAGTGGTGATCTATAATGGCCACACTCTTTTATTGGCCAAAGGGGTCAGAAATTAAATAACACCATTTCGCATGCTACTAGGAATGCAGCTGGAATCAGAATGCTTTATTAACCTGAGATGTAAAATCACTGTAAACATGCCTGAACGGAAATATTTGCCCAGATTTGTTACCATGCACTCGGTTTTGAGGAAAAAGACGTGTTTTAGAAGCCTAGGAAAAGTTAGGAAATTCGAGTTAGAGTTACCGATGTTGGTAGCTCCGGCATCCAGGCTGTTTTCCACCAGCTCCTTCACGGCAGTGCCGAGGTTCAGCACGACCTGCCCCGAGCAGATGCGATGGACAGAGCCGCGGTCTATGGGCCGGATGGCCCGGGCGGGCTGCGGGCTGGGGAGAAAGGGACAGCAAACCACGGCCATGAGAGCCGGCAGCAAACCCTACTCAGGCTTCCCCAAGCGAGTCGGGAGGGGAGACGGGAACTGAGGGGAAGCCGGAACCGCGCCGGCGGCCTGGGTACGGCCCGTGCGAGGAGCGCGGCCCCCGTGAAGGGAGCAGGGCGGCCTGGCGGGGGATGCGAGGGCAGGGGCCAGGACCGGTGCACACACTCACCAGGGCACAGCCGCCTCCATCCGGCGGGGCGGGACGCGCCGCGCTTTCCTCAGGCTCCCGCCCCGCTCGGTCAGCGCCGGGAGCGGCCTGGAACGTGCCCACCCCGCCCACCGCCCTGTGGGCACGCACTCAGCGACTCAACACCGGCCAATGGCAGGAGGGCGACCGGGGAAACCCGTGGTCTATTGGGTGCCACGCGTGTCAGTAACGCGCCGCTCCGCCAATGCGAGCGGGGGTGGGCGGGCCGGCGGTGGCCGAGAGGGCGCGCGGCGCGGCGGGCGCCGCCATGCCCGCGATGTACAAGGTGCGGCCGCTGCACGGCGCGGGGGTGCTGGCAGAGCACCTGCCCACCTGCATGTACCCGCTGCCCAACCTGCACCGCGCCCCCGGCACCGCCGCGCCGCCGCAGGTAGGAGCGAGGGGTGAGCGGAAGGACCTGCTTGGGCTGCGGCCCACGGTGCTCGCCCTGGCGAGGTCAGGCATGCGGCCGCTGGGCCGGTGTTCCTCCGGTGAGTGCCTCAGCCCCGGCTTGGGACCGGGAGGAGCCTCCGTGCCGGAGAGCTCAGGGGGCCGAGTCCCTCCGCCTCAGCCCCCAGGAGGGCTCCTGGCTCCGCCTCGCCGTAAGCGGGGAGGGTTAAATAAAATCAACGTTTCCCGGAATTTCTCTGTAATGTTTTTAAAGCCCTTAGTAGTTCTCATTTTGACCTTTCTGGCATTTCGCGTGTGTCCCTGTCGCGGTTCTGACGTTTGAATGGCCGTGCCGAGCTCCCTGCTGGCCCCGTGAGAGTGCCCAGCAGGCCTCGTTCCGTCCTGCTGCATCATCGCTCTGCTGGCTCAGCTCGGGTTTTAGCCAGCTACACACCCTCCATTTCCATTCTCGGTTTCTTTTGCCTTAAATAAGGCAAAAATGCCAGATACTGTGTTACGTAAGTCTAGTTGAGCAGCCTCTCTCCAGTGCCAGGAATGAATGGAATTCTCACAGGCCGCTTGTGGCCGATTTTAGCTCGATGCCCTCACGGATTTGCTGTGCCCTCACCCAGGCTGATGGTGGCGATACTGAGTAGAAGTAACTAGGGCAGAACCTGCCAGGAATGCCAACGAAATGCCTTCCCGTTGCAAAGTATGGAATTGTGTACTACCTAAATAATGGTCACTAAGAGGTCTTCCCCTGTCTCGTCTTTGAAAATATTTTGTTAAGTGGATGTAAAAATTTTACTTGGATGTCTTGTTTATCTCTTCATCCGTAATAGTTTGGGTTTTGTTAATCCTTATTCAGGATGCTTAGAAATAGGCTATTTGAAGATTTTCCTTTAACATTGTTTTAAGCTTGTAGACTTAAAACCTGCCACAGGAATGTATTTTTTTATCTTCTTTTAAAAGAGATTGTAAGATGAGATGCTTGTGAGGTAATTGAGATGAAAAGTCGCATTGGTATAAACATTGAACAAAACCCATGGTCTTTTTTTTTCCCACTACAATTTTATATTCTCTGAAACAAAGACTGAATCCACACAATACATCACCCATCTAAACCAGCAGAGCTTTTTACTAACTATCTGATTTGTCAAAAAGTTTCCTTCTTTGGCTGCTGTACCACAAACTTACTAACTTTGCTCTTCTGGGCTGAAAAGAACCTGACGAGCTGTCTTTGATTTTTCAGTCATTGTTATGCACTTCACTGCCAACTCTGTCTGATTTAAACTGTATTAATAGAGTTTGCTGTAACTAATGGTTTAAAAAAATCTATTAAGCAGGAAGATTTTAGGAATCGATTAAATACACCATTATATGCCCATGATGTTTACAATGGTCTGGCTATTTGAAGGTGTTTAGTCTTTCAAAATTTAATGTTAAGTGAGCTGTGGACTATTTTGACACTGAGCTGAGTGAATGTTTACGTGTTTTTTCCCTTGTTTTTTCCTCTCCTTTAGGAAGAGGTCGACCCATCACTTCAAGCACTTGAATCCCGCCAGGAGGAGATTCTGAAGCGCTTGTATGAACTGAAAAGTGCTGTGGATGGGCTCTCCAAGATGATACAAACCCCAGATGCTGACTTTGATGTGACAAATATCATTCAAACTGATGAGTTTTCTCCTTTGACAGCAAATGGAGCAGATTTAGATCTGATGCTTGGAAAGGTGAGTTTAGTTGAGCAGTTACATTGGTAGGTACTTTCTGAACATTCAATTTTCAGGGTTGGAAGGGGGGGCATTAGAACCTGGGACCCTCAGAAGTCAGTATACAACCTGCCATTTCATTTTGGCCATCCAGATTATAGATACAAACATTTATAAATGCTAGTTCTGTATATGCTGATTTGGATATAATTTCAGGCAAGAATAGTTACATTTTAAATTTTCAACAGTTGGTTTCTTGTTTGTTACTAAACTAGAAACTTTAACATTGGCTTCATCTTGGAGTAGAATTTACCTCAGTCATGTCCTTGAATTACATGTCGAGGAAGGAGGATGTTTAAAGGTTTACACAAGTTTTAAATGTCCAAGCTTGAATTTATTTACTTGAATATCATTAGAATTTCAGATATACACATGCATGACTATGTACATTTGGGTGTCAAATGAAAGCAATAGTTATGAGTATGATCTGGAATGTGACTTACCTGAATGTTTTACTTTCCATTCAGGATTATGGTGCCCTGAAAGATGTTGTCATCAATGCAAATCCTTCTCTACCTCCACTGTCACTGTTAGTGATACACAGTCTGCTTTGTGAACGGTACAAAATATTATCAGCTGTTCACACACATTCATCAGTAAAAAGTGTGCCAGAAAACCTCTTGAAATGCTTTGGAGAGCAGACTAAGAAGCAGCCACGTCATGAGTATCAGCTGGGCTTTACTCTGATTTGGAAGGATGGTAAGAATGAAATTTGTAAATCAGTATTTTACAATAGATGAGAAAATGAAACTTGTGCTATAAACCCTTGCACACAGATGCTTTGATGTCCCTGTGCTGACATATGGTAGATACAAAGAAGCAGGAAACATTTTTGTTCTTTTCATAGCTGTGAACCATGCTGGGCCAGAAGAGGAAGATTCTTGTTTATTCTGTTAAAATACACATGGCATTGACACGGTTGTTTGTACCCTGAGGACTTTTTTTTTAAATAAAAATGTATTTCAGTTTCTACAAATAAGGTAGCTAGAAGGGAAATTACGAGGGAGATTTGGCTAAATTTTTCAAGAAGTGATCTCTTTATCCCACAAGACTGAAAACTGTTCATCAGGTTAATATTAACAGTGGTGCTGGCATCACAAATGTACATCATGGAATTACCATTCTAGTTAATTTCTTTACTATGTTGTATTCACTTTTTTTTTTCCCCTGTTAATTTCAGTTCCCAAACCCCAGATGAAGTTCAGCATTCAAACTATGTGCCCTATAGAAGGAGAGGGGAACATCGCTCGATTTCTCTTTTCCCTGTTTGGGCAGAAGTACAATGCAGTTACTTCAACTCTGATCGACAGCTGGGTGGACACAGCCATCTTCCAGCTGAAAGAAGGCAGCAGCAAGGAGAGAGGAGCAGTGCTGCGCTCCATGAACGCTGCCCTGGGCAAGAGCTCGTGGCTGGTGGGCAATGAACTGACGGTGGCCGATGTGGTGGCGTGGTGCGCGCTGCAGCAGACGGGCACTGCCAACACCGCCCCGGCCAACGTGCAGAAGTGGATGAAGTCCTGTGAAAATCTGGCACCTTTCAGCTCTGTCATGAAGCTTCTCAAGTGAGCCCATACCCTTCACGGTGATGTTGTTTTAATCTTACTCCACCTCATGCCTGCTGTAATGTTTCAGTCCTTTCTGAGATGTATTTTAGGTATTACAGTTGGACAGAATCCTAAAATAAAAAAAGCATTACAGCTGCCTTTTGGGTGTGACCTTCTGTTTTTGTAACTCTTGTGTAACACATGTTTGTTCTATGGCTAAGGTGTGTAAATTAATCCTATGTAAATACAAGCTGTGCTCTTAATTTTTCCACTGCAACATGATTTCTTTCTCAGGAGCCTTTGGTCAAGGCAAAAGGATAAATACCTTTTAAGAACAGACAGCCAAATTAAAATGCATTCAAATATTTTATGTAAAAAAGGAAACATTTTATACAACTTAGCACACAATCGAGGTTAGTTCTTCCTGTACTTAAACAGGAGAGCCTATTCTTGTTTGTTCATCTTGCTCTTCAGAAAGCAGTCTTATTGTCTCCCTCAGCTTCTCTATTTCTTCTTCTTGCTGTCGCACCTTCTGTTGGAGGTTAGAAATAACCTGAAAATGAGAGCCAGTTTGCTTCATTTATAGCTAAGCAAGGATAAAGCCTTACTGCCCTACTCGAATTGTGTTTGCAGTCTACTACAGATAATGCAGCAGCACTCAGCTACTCTACATTCTTGATACAACTTAATCCATAAAGCAGTGGGGCATGGAAATGAAAAATTATTAGAAGAATCTGCAGCTCTGATGAAAAGTTTTGAAAGCTTTTCTGACCTATAAAAATACATCTCACTTGTACAGTCTTCAGAAAGTTGCCTGAAGTTAATGACCAGCTATCTCATTGCAAAGACACCAGCAATAATACAGTGGCCTAAATACTGTAATCAGAAAAAGAGTCTTAAGCACACGTTCCTCTTAAGTTCAAAGCCAAATAAATGTAATGCAGGCAGGGACACAGGACATTTTTTCTGTGTTCCTTTAGGCTGTTATGGTTGGGGTTACTGGCACAGCTTACCTGATCTGTGGTGTGGAAGAGTTCACTGTCCCGAAGCTGAGCCGCTGTTGGGCGTTCTGCAGCTCTCAGGCTGGTGAGGAGTTTCACATACTTGGCCTGAGTAGGCCATTTCTTGGAGAAAGTGTGAGGAATTTGGCCAGTCCTTAAATGTGTAAGAACTTCTGTTCTTTCCATTTCTGTTCCAAATGGCTGGAAGAGTTCTAGCAGGATAACACCCATGCTGTACATGTCTGACTGTTAATAGGGTGAAGAGAAAGTTCTGGGATAACTGCTATTTTAACTTAGTGGGCTTCTTTTTCTCATAATACCATTATATGGAAAAGTTTCACAACAATGGAGTTTCATGATGATATGAAGAGTATCATGACACTACTAAAAGAACACAAATTCAAATCTACGTATGTTTTCAACATATTAAAAAAAAGTTTTGCTTTAATAGCAAACAAGAAGGCAAAGTTGAAATCCATGTTTTAACAAAAACACTAGGAGTGACAGTAGGAGGAATATTTATGTATATATATGTATTTCATTTATTTCTATTATCTGTTGTATTAGTAGAGAAGAAACAAAACAAAGTTCTCTACCTTGAAATCATAGTGAGATCCCTGCAGTTGTTCTGGTGAGGCATAAAGGCAGGTCCCCACTCCTGAAGTATGTGTTAGTCCTTTGAAAGGCAATTGAGACTCAGCAAGTGTTATTAACCCTCGCCAGTAACATTTTAATGTTTTTAATACCATAGAAACTTAAACACTGAAACCCATTACACTTTCTTCTCTTACCATTTATCCGTTCTGTCTGAAGCTGGTCTGCATCATCCCAAATAAGGTCTTTGCAGGCTAATCCAAAGTCACCTATTTTTACCTGATGATCTGATCCATGTAGAAAGATATTTCTAGGCTGCAAATGAAGACAATACAATTTTAAAATATGTCTATATAAAGAATTAAGGAATTTCAGCTGTTTTGAAGTCTATAAAATCCAGTGTTTCATAGGTATAAAATGATTATTTAACATTTTTTAGTAGTGGGAGAGAAAAAATAGTCATTGTTGATACCGAATCGTGTTAGCAAAACCATTTGGGCTAAAAGACCACATACCTAAAAGAAGGATCTAAAAAAAAAGATAGAAAAACAAAACACAAAAAACCAAGATTTGGTGAAAAGATGAAGTACTTTTTTTCCCCAACAGAAACAGGGAAATTTGCAGAACAGTAAACAGGAACAGGCAAGAGTGGACAGTAGATTTGACCAACTGATGTAGCAGGAAAGATGACTAAATATCATTGGGCTAGACATAATACTAACCAAAATACAGTTCTCTGTATGATAAGCAGCTGCAATATGCTACTTGGTTCTGGGAAGCTGCTATGAAAAAAAAGCCAAATTATGACAGACTTGAGAGCTCTGACTCAGAAAACTGAAACAGTTTTTATCCATATATTTTGGTTTTAGGACCACTAAGAAGAAGAAATGGAGAAATGCAAGCATTATGTATCTAGAAAAATCCCCCAACTTGCTCAGGTGGCACAAAGGAAATAGTCTTTTATTAGTGTATAAAGGAGATGTGAATAGTTTAGCAAGAGATGGGAAATCTCCATTCTTTTCCTTTATTCAATGCAGATCAAATTAAAAGATGCAGCACTGTTGAACAAGTTGCTAGGCTTCTCATATTCACTGAAGTAAAAACATATCCAGAACACCCACCCACTGGGCTTCTGTTCTCAGAAATTCACACGCTGAAAGACTGTCTTAGAATATTATCCCAGAAATTACAGTCTCTGCTAGGTATCTGCAAGATCACCTTTAGAAGAATATATGGTGAGAACCATGAGAACTGGCTAAAAACCAGGTTTGCAGTAACTGTGTGGAGTTCTGGAATTCTTTATATAACTACCAGACTTTGGACAATAAGGCCATGATGATGCTAAATGGGAAGGCAAACTGAAAAACTGTTCACCCTGAAACAGTTGACAAGAAATGAAAATTAATCCAGAGTGAAGATTGTGTGATTTCAAGTAGTTCCAAGCTTCCACATATGAAGTTTTAATAATCATGGTTTCTTCATACAGCTGCTGCATCAGATGCAGAAAACCTGAGTAGGGAGCAAAGTAGGAAAACACACATTCATTTCCTTGCTATTCAGGTCTATCAGTAAGCAAGCAACTAGAACATATTTTCAAAAGCTAACTGTATGCAGTTAGCAAACTGAGTAGTAGTAGTTTGTAGTTTGACTAGTTTGTAGTCAAGGGACTTTGTTTATTTTTGTAATTATGTAAAATATATATTTTTTAGGTAATTAAGTCCCTCCCTTGGTTAAGGAAAGACTGAGACAAAAGAAAACAAATCTGACCTTGCCTGTTTCTGACAGAAAAATGGCTACAAAGGAGAAAACACCTCCACAGCTTAAAATCCACTTGTAAGTCAGTGTAACTGAGTACTGTGCTGATAGTGAAGAAGGTATTGCACTGCTAAGGAGGAGATTGTGTTTTATCCTATGTAACAACTAAATTCTTAAGAGCCCAGGTAATCTCGAATACGACTATGAAGTTGCTTTCATTCTCCCATAATGTAAATTGTCTTTGTTTTCTTCAACTCAAGTAATAATTTGATGAACTCACTTTAATGTCTCGATGCATCACTCCCATGCTGTGGATATAGCAAACTCCTTCTACTACCTCCTGGAAAATCTTCATTGTCCAGCGAACATCCACGAGATGGTATGGACCTTAAAACAATTTCAATTATTTCAGCTAGTTTTACTGAGTTATGTAAGATTATGGTGGTATGTCTTGTTGAATTCTGTTTATTTATGCTGTGGAATGAATTTTAAACAGAATGAGCATATTTTAAATATGGATTTTGCCATGCTTCTCTCAAGATATTATTTCTGAATCGGCAAAAAGTCACTAACATCAAAATTCCAAAAAAGAGAGTTCAGGGAACATGAACATATGTCCTCCTGAAAAGATTCTTCCAAACCCCATCAGACAGTTATTTGATTATGAATTTAACAAACTCTTTACTTTCATGTAAATCCTGACCTAGCATGAAAAATACAATTCCAGATAAAATCATACTAATTTATGTAGTGACATGCTGTCTGTATTGCTTTGCACTCTTCTTGTTTTGTTCCTAACCCTTCTGCCGCTGTGCTACCCTCTGAAATTCCTCACTCTCCTCTGGCTGTAGTTGTCCTAAATAAACTTAGCACCTCCTTGTTTTGACCATTTTCCACATTACTATTTTATTAAACTACATTGTCTCCCTGCTCTAATGACCCATATTTAATGTGTCTTTTTGAACACTCACCATTTACTCACATTTGGATTTCTATTTCTTCATGTCTAATCTATGACAACATTCACCTTTTCCATGAAAATGTGTGAAACCAGCATTTTGCAAGCTCAAATGCCATTGTAATTCTGTCATTTCCTGACCAGGAATATCATGTTTTAGCTCATGAAAGCTAAAACATTATGATTGCAGGAGAGATTAGTGGAAGCCAGTTTGCTGGTAAACCTGTCTCTATGAATGAAAAGAACAGATTTACCTTAATAGTGATTAAAACCAAGATAAAACATTCATCACAGATTTTGTTTTACAACCTAATGTGCATATGCTTTTATACAACCACCCCAGAGAATGGAACATGTCTCTACTGCTTTAAGAGCATTGGATTTGTTCTTCCAGATGTCAACAGTTACTGATGACTGCTTGGTAGGAGGGCATGAGAACCCCCTGGCCACTCACAAAAAGTCAATGTTACATTCTTTAATCTATTACAAAGTAACCGGTCTGGATCAAATTATATGCTTGTATTTTCCACAGCAGATAAATTAGCCTTTAACCAGCTTTCTGAGAAGCAGCAGATTATGTCAATAAAAAACTGTTCCAAATAAGGAGTATTGCCCAGACACTGATCTCCCCTGGTAACAACTATGCCTCAGGCATTCAGTCATTCTTTTTTGAAGAGCTGTCTAAAACTCAGGAATTTCAATTCTTTTACCAACATCTATCATACAAAAATTCAATACAAGTTGCTATTTGATTAAGTGAATAAAGAATTGAATGAAGATCTGTATTATAAGTTGCTGAAGTAAAATAAAATTAGATAACTGCCCTTCAAATTACAAAAAAAACCCAATAAAATATTTGCTTGAATAAGACAGTGATGAATCTTACTAGAAGTGTCCTCTGATCTCTTGTTGCATCTTTTATTACGGTCAGCAATCCAATCCCACAAGGATGTTTCACACAACTGCATTTGTATATGCAGCATCAAATGATACTCCACCTAACAAAAATAATGGTCCATAATTTTTCCATTGTAAATTGAAAACATTATCTCGTTAGTTATTTTCTTTAAAGCAAATAAACCCAAGATTTATTAAACAAAAAAACCCTCCAAAAACAGCTACCAAAAGGACGTCAAGTACAGTATTAGTAATCTACTGCACTCAAGAAGCAGATGCAACAATGCTATCTAGTTTTGGAGAGTTTTTTGCTTGTTTCTCAAATTTTAACAATTGTTATATGACAAATGCTAACAAAACTGCCAGATGCGTCTTTAATATTCAAATTAGAATTTGAAACCTTCTAGAAATACTGAACAGAGGTTTATTCCAGCTTAATCAATACAAAATAGCAGGAAAAAAAATCAACTTCTTGATACGGAATTTTATGGAATCACAGAATTGTTTAGGTTGGAAAAGACCTTTGAGTCCAACAGTTTGATTTAAAACCATATAATTCATATTACATACAAATATGTAGCTCATTTTCTCGTAATAGACCAGTTCATCTGATAACCTGGACAACTCAAGCAGACACCTTTAAAACTGGGTTTCTTGTTAGAGGGAACTTCAAACGATAGCAAAAGCTTGAAGCATTCCAGAGCTGGCTGTGTTATACAAGACATATCAGTGGTATGGTATAAATGACAACAGGGTTTTAGAAGCACAAGTGATTCCCTGCTCAAATCTCCTTTTATCTCTTTCCCATGTACTCCTACACTGCACAGGCATCATGTGACATACCAAGACACTTTCATCATTAACAGCTGCTTTAGTTTTCATTAATGAAGCTAAAGATTTTCAATTTTGATGGGGCCATTTAACACAGCAGTAGCATTTTTTATTCATGCAGGTATTTTGAAAGGACTCAAGATGCCTAACACATGGAAAGTTCCTCATAGATACTGAGCTTTGCCAGCCCCTCTGGTCAGCTTCCTTGTAATGATGTTACCCACTCAAGTACAAATTGTCTGAACTTTTGGCTCTACTTGCAGTCATTCCATTCTTTTAAATTTATTGTTAAAAATCATTCATTTCCACTGTCTACTGAACTACTTCAAAAACATCACAAAATTAGACAGCAGATAAGGATACTTAAAGAGAACTGTATTTACCTCAAACTCTCCACAGAGTGCTACCTCATTTTTGGAGCATCCTTCAGAGCAGGACTTGCTTTCAGAGCTGGACTCGCTTTCAGTCCTAGCATCTTGATCCAGACTGGAATGAGGTCCCTGTGTTGAATGATTGTCCACACCAGTCGATAAACTGTTAACATTATTTACAAAGCCTTCTTGTAGTTCTATGGATAGTTCACATTTATCTGGTTTCACACACTCTTTGCTATTGCTGTTTGTAAAGTCATTCCTTACATCCATATTCTGCACTGATTCTCTACACACATTTTTAAGACTGGTACTGTCACAGGACTTCTCTTCTTGTGAGGTAAGGTCAGCAAAGATAATTGAACTACCACTTTCCACACTCTGGATGTGACAGTGACCACTGAAAGTAACAAAGGGAGAGAAATCCAAATAAGTACACAGTTTCATACCATCTATTTGTGATACACCATACTGAATTTTTTTCCCCAGCTGCAAACAGCACTCTCAAGTAAGAGTTCAGCTGCTTCCCCACATAAAACTCCAGGATTACAGAACTGTCACTGCAGGCTCCAGCTGATTTAATACTTTCTACCAGCAGAGATTTTGGACAGCTGTCCCAGACAGCAACATCTCAGACACACAACTGAAGTTAAAGTTGAATATATGTTACCACTGAGATTAGTAATACTTACTTGCTACTCTCTTGCTCCAAAAATAATGGCTGCAACTCCATTACTGTTTTACCTGTTGGATGCAAAGATAAATATGGTATTTCATAAAGCAAATAATGTATCCACATATTTACTAAAAATTACAACTTAAGCTAGAGCACCTCACTGAATTTAACTTTGTCACCTGTGGATAGCTCTAGATTACCTCTATTTCTGCTGCTGCAAAAGGGGCTTGTTAAGTCTGCTAAGAAGCTACCCTAACATGTATCTCATTTATCTTTAAATGGAAAAAAAAAATGCTGTACAAAGTCACTAGAAGGGTTGTAGTGGGCTTTCCTAGATATTTACTTATACTTCATCTTTCAGAAGTCAGTCTGTTCAAAGTAAGGGTTTACAATGTATGGAATAACACACAGTTAAAGAAGCAGCTCCACAAGGCACCACCCTTCACATCACACTGTTGCTGTTTTGAAGACACTTGATATCTTGGAAATAATTGCCATTAAAATTGCATTTTTATATGAAAAAGCTGTTTTAGCACGTGGAAGCAAATTTAAAAGATCAGTCTTGTAAGACAAAGGAAACCATTAAGTGCCACAGAAGCTACCTATAGATTTCATTATGCACTTCCATTACCACCATTAAATACTTTTGAAGGACCCCCAGCACTAAACAATTGCTTCCCTCGAGATTCTCTGGATCATTGGTTTAAAAGTTTTGCCTGTTTTATACTACTGTAAACTTCCTATGCATTTTCTTCTGTGCTTATGGCTGGCTGGGCATCAAGTAAGTGACTTGGAAAGCAGTAAAGTTATACAGAGCATAACCAAACCTCCCACTAAGAGAGGATCAAAAGATTTAATTGCTAAAGGCATTTCAGGAAAGGACTAGAAAGGGACCAGTGGATTAGGGTTACAAAGGGACCAAAGGACAAAGTGTGCAAAGAGATGAGAACAAAGAACCTGAAGAGAAAAAACAAGAAGAAAGTATAAAATGAACACAAAAGTAGATAAATTCTCAACAGTTACAGACAGTAGCTGACACACAAAAAAATCCAATTGCTCTGTCAATGCAGGACTATGAAACACAACGCATTAAATTTTAAAAGGCTTACTTGGAAAGCAAAATAAAGAGTTTTTGGTGGGGGGGTTATCATTAAAAGTATGTATTTCCAGGTTCTTTCAGTTTTTCTTAGATCTTTTCCAGATCCGAAGAGAAGCATACCAGGATGCTTATTCTAGTGCTGCTACATCTCTGAGACTTAAACATACATAGTTGCAAATTTGTGGGGTTTTTGTCCTATTCATCACTTTCCCCCAGTATCTGAGGCGGCTCGTTCCTCAGCATTCATCATTCTTCTCCTCATCAACTCACTACATCTTGCATTAAAAGGTTTGCACTGCATTTCACTGACTTCACACAACTTTAAAATCTTCCTCATGTCTTATCACAAGCTGAGCTAATATTTCCACAGTTCCAAATTAATGATTAAGTAACAGATAAATTATTTGGTAAGGAGGGATTGAGTGCACAGAAAGACCTGGTGATCACCTGTAATTTCCCCTGCTTTTAGTTCTTCTAAGGAGTGAAAAGAAAAATGGTCATTTTATCAGAAAAGTAATATTCTCCTGAAAATAACAGTTCAGAGGTTGTAAGATGCAAGCAAGAATTACACAATGAGCTGTACTTTCCTTTTGGATGTACTGTTTGAACTTGCTCCATCCAAGCAGTGTGATAGCCTACAATACTGGGATGCTGCAGCCCAGCCAGCACTTTGACTTCTCGGAGCACCTAAAAGACCAAAAAACCCACAGTGTGACACTCCTTTATTCTGAGTGCTTAGTAGAAAGGTAAAAAAGTAAGTTTCTTAGAGAGAAAGAACTGATGAAATTGTTACAGTAACAGAAAAAAAATTGAAAGCTTTAAAACAAATTGATTTTCATCACTGTAGAGATGATCAGATTCAAGTAATTAGTATAGTTCTTTTAATGGACTTGAATGCGTCTCATTTACTTTTTTCTGCTAGGTATTGATAGGCTTAAACCTTTAAAAAATCAGAATGGATAAAAAAATTATATTAGCTACATTAATAAATCAGAACAGAGTAAGCTACAGAGGAGTTAAAACAGGAACAAAACACAGGAAAGAATACCTTCATGCAATCTCTTCTTGTAGCCTTCTTAATTTTAATTTTTTTAATAGCATAGAACTGACCATCTAACTTGTTTCTGACCTGAAAACAATTACAATAGGAGAAAATTAGCTATTAATGTGTTTGGATTAATTAAATCCTTTCAAACCCACTCTTTTCTAAAATTTTACTTCTGCATCCCATTCCTATGGAGTATCACCTGTATCAGGGAATGAAACTGAGAATAGGCCCCTGCTGTCATACAGGGATACTGATAAGTCCTGATAACTGCTTAATAGGTACTCAATAAATATGTGAGACCATACTTGTCATTTCCACATGGCACATACCTCATGGGAAACCTTGGGCTGGCCATACACTACAAGTACTGAACACAATTCAACATTGGCTTGGACAGTTTATGTTCATACTGTGGCTCATTTTTTAAAAGCAGCCACAACTAAAGCATTGGGGTGTGCAGACCAATCAGTTCTGATGCTGTTTAGAGTCAATATATCATAATACTTCACATGTCAAATAAGGAGTTTTCATTCACTTTAAAAGGGTCAGAATACACAAAGTAAAACATCTGATATATCCTGCTTCTGACAAACAAAACTAATTACAGCTGAGCAGCTTTTGAAATGAAACACCAACTATTTTCTAAGGTGCAGATTTGCACCTCTTCTATTCAAAAAACATTTGGCAGGACAGCTAAAACAGCAACTCCAAATTTCAATGAAAAACTATATATAAACAGAGCAGTTTTATATGGGAGATAAAGAATACCTTGTACACTTTGCCATATCCTCCTCTTCCTAGCCTTGCAATCTCTTCAAATTCATTCAAGTATCGTGAAGTCTGTGCTTCAAAGAGAACTTCTTTTTCCCTAATCAAGAAAAGTTAGGCTGCATTAAACTAAATTACAACTTACAAGTAAGATACAGCTGTACACATTCTAAAAATATTATTCATGTTATGAAAACAAGAAAATACTTTGACATTACCAGCCTGAGTTTCAGTGAATACTGAAAACCAGCAAACTGCAAGAGCATGCACATGTGCTACAAATCCATATTCTGTTTTAACAGAGGTGTTCAGATTATTTCTTTTACACCGATGCCCGATAAATCTTGTTTTCTTGAACAGTGGCACTGACTGCAAGAGTTGTACTGAAGAACAAATGATCACATAATTTTGAGAATTTGGAGAAACCTTTATCTTTTCTAATTTGTTTCAGAGACAAAATATGAAATACAGTATTAACTAGAGTGGAGCACAGAACTTTAGGGAGTTAATTTAGTATTTCTACACGTTTTGAATACATACCCAATTGCAAGAGACTCTCCATTATCAAGTTCCTATGAAAGAACAAAACCCAACATAAAAACATGCCATATAAAAAGAATAACATGTCTGCTGTGCCAGTGGCACAGACAGCTTCATCAAAACAGAAACTGCAACCTCCTTCTTGGAAGAAAATGAGGTTACTAACAGCCATTCGCATGCTGCAGAGAGCTTCACCAAATTAAAGTATTATTATCCCACTGGTAATCTGTTAACATCTCTCTGCTGGAGAGATTACTGCCCTTTTAGAGTTCTGCTGGCATACAGGATAAAATGAGGGCTCTAAAATGTGCTTAAAACAAAATTAACTAGCTTAGTTCAAGCAGAGAGATAAGCAAACAGGTCTGAATCAGCCTGAAGTACAAGTACACAAACTACACCCTTCACCAACATAAATATGACAGTGTTAGCATAACCAACAGTTTAAAGTTGAAAACGGATGTCTGTCAAAAAAAAGCTGTAGCAACACTCATAACACCTTGCCTTGGTTTATAAACATTTTAACTTGTTTTATTGTTACTATTTAATAAGGTACAAAATATTGACGGCCTCAAAAACTGGTTTGCACCTATAGAACCTGAGCATGCCATCCCAAACAGCTAAGGAGCTTTTTTGTATTTTTATTAAAAACACCCAATCCAATATTAAAAGAACCCCTAAACAAAAGCTCCTCACTGCAGAGGTTGCCAAAGACATGTAACAAAGCTTACTCCTTTAAGTAGTTGTTGATTAGCTGCTTTCATCAGTTCAGTAATGGCTCTGTTGTGCTGCAGTCTTAAAGTACTAAATTCATCACAAAAGACAAAAGGGGAGAGTAACCCCGTTCTTGTGAAAGTCTGACGGAGAACTGCACAAAGGAACAGAGAAAGGTCAGAAAAACATTAAATAAAACCAGCCAATAAGACCACATAAATTTTTTAAACAAGAAATCTTATTTGATAGATGTCTGAAAAACTGAACAATCCCTCCTACTCTAATGCTGTTCCCATCCATACTCTCAGCAATTAAAACTAATTCTACTCCTATAGAGTTGCTTTATGGGAATCCCTTCACATAATCCAATTACTTGCCATGCCTTCCAGGGTCACAACTGCATCTCCTCTTCTTCCTCACCTCAGCAGATGGGTTATACAAACATCCACCCATTCACTTACATTTTACTTTTGGACTAATTTTGTTCAGTGAAGAGAAAAATTCAAAGCAGGTTCAAAACTATGAGGATGCATTTATAATCAAAAGTGCTAATGCCAAGATTTTCTAATTCCCATCCAAACCCACACACTTGTGCACGCACTCATAATAGAGAATGAAGTTGTCCCCTTCCACCATCTAATCTTTCTCATATGGAGTAAAACAACTGTGGCAAACCAAACCTCATAAATGCTGGAGACAGTTGCAACTGTGATGTTACAAATGGCATAAATTTTAGCTATGAAAAACACATTAGATTTTATTGTCTACAGTCATGTAAAGTAAGGACAAAACCCTTGGATATGCTTTCTTAAATGCACTAAGTATATGCCTAAATGAACAAAATACCCATGAGAAGTCATATACCAAGAAGATATTTTAAAAGTAATACTTCACATTTAAAAATGTGAATTCCCTGAACAGTATCAAGAGACTTCATGGCAAAATAAAGAACTTGTAAAGGTATTTCCTCAGATTGTCACAGAATATAGTTTTGAAATATTAAGTGAAGATGCTACTGCAACTATTTCTTGATAAGTGTTTTATTAAATTCTTCTTCTACCAGCATTTTTAGATCACATTTAACAGTAACATAATTTACCCTACTGCCCTTCTCAAGATGCAACTCACAGGATCTAGCTGGAACAGAACTGTCTGATCCTTACATCTACAGCAATATTCTGTTACTGTTTTTAAAAATAAGACAAGCTGTCATTGCCAATTTAGTTGATTCAAGATATTCATCCTCTTCACAGAATCATTCTTGTCCCAGCGGAATGAAGCCTACAGCTTTGTATTGATATTACACTGTAACTCTGCACAGAAGGGTCTGGTACATATTGCAGTAAGGCAGCTTGAGAGCCAGGAATGAACTCCTCTTACTAACTTCGGAACAAACCCCTGGAGTGAACGGGGTTGTGTGTGTACATGTGGCAGAAATGCTCCAGCAGTGACACGAGCAGCAGCTGGTTCTGGATGGTCGAAGTGAATTTCATAAATTTTTGAGACCTGTTTGCAACTCGCAGCTCCGCCGGCACATCTGAGTCTGAAAGAGAACAGTCAGACGAATGAACTTAGGTCTCAGTACACACCTATTTACCTAAGCATCGAAACAATGCACAGCCACAGAGCTTCAACACAACCCCGGCTCACATAGGCAGCACCCGAGCTGCAGCTGAGCGAGTAGCTTAAGAGGCAAATTAGCAACCTAATTAATTTTTTTAAGTACATACAGAAAGCAGCTACCCGGGGAAGCCGGGCCGCCCCGTGCCCGAGGCAGGGGGAGCTCGCACGGCGGCCTCAGGGCTGGGCGCTGCTGAGGGCCTGCCCGCTCTTGCATCACCCCCGCGGCCGCCGCTACCTCAGAGCGGTGGGGAAGGACGGGAAGAGGAAGGCGGAGGTTCTACCTTCCTTCCCTCCCTGCCAGCCGGGGAAAAGGGGCGATTTCCCCGCTCGCCCACAGAGCTGCCCCCGGCCCCGCTTACCGTCAAAGCATGGCTCCGGGCTCTCCTCAGGGAACTCGATGGCGGGCACCGGCGCCCGCAGGGCCGCAGCCCTCCCGCCCCTCATGTGGCGAGCGCCCGGGTCCCCTCCGCCACGGCCGGCGGGGCCCGCCCGGCCCCCCGTGGGCGGCTCCGGGGGCCGGGCCAGCGTTTATGGCCGCTCTTTGAGCGCGGAGCGATAAAGCATGAACTGGAGGGATAAACCCGAGAGGGGAACCTTCGGCCCAAGAGGCGGGGACGGGCAGGCAGGAGCTCGTATCGAAGGTCTGCGGAGGGGAGCGGGGCGTCCCCTCCCCTGCGCACGGGGACCGGCACCGCCCGCAGCCCGCGTGAGCCCCGCGCCCGGACCGGGGGTCGCCGAGCCCCCTCTAGCGGCTCCCGGCCGCGGCACAGGGGCGGTGCCGGTCCCCGTGTGACCCGGAGGCGCTCGCTGCTCCCCCCGCCGCCGCCACCGCCTCCTCTCCTCCCCCCGCCCGCCCGCCTGCCCGGCCGGCGCCGGGCCCCCGATGCAAGAG